>JZKD02S0146105.1:120467-161976 GCA_000966675.3 Picea glauca
ATTTTCCTACTTTCTTTCAGTTTCCCAAGGGATTTGTTGCATGAGGTTTTCAGATGCACCTTCTGTACATATTTTCTTTTGTTTTTTGGATTTCTTTGCTTTCAAATCTTTCTTCACTGGTGTGTTTTGTTTCCTTTTATGCTTATCAGTCTTTCTTTTGAAATACACATACCTGCATTATGAACTGTTCAGACAAAGAAAACAGAAAATTTTCTCCTCTGAAATGACTGTTGAAAAGTTGTCTAAACATCAATTATAATATACTTCTGAAATTTACAGCCATGTTGAGGAAAGACTGTTGTTTGAAAGAAGTTTATTGATTTCAATCTGTAAGTGAAGCCTGTCACGATCATCCATTATCTCCTTATGCTGTCCCTGTTCCTTAAGGGAATAACTCAGAAGATGTCTCCCTGCTTTCGAAGGTCGGTTTTGTAAATAAACCATCTCTGAATCTTAATGAAGGACAACATAAAAAATTCTTTCAAGGTCTGTAAAAATATGACTAAAATATCATAATTTTCAGCGTCACCCTGCTCAATTATATATCTTTAAAAACTGAACAAATCATTAAAAGAGTTGTGGGACGTGCTTGTAAACCCGCCATGATACTGAACATGTCTATTGGCAGCGGGTAAATGCATGCATGACGCCAAGACAACTTTTCTCGAGTACTGAACAGGCCCACTGGCAGCGAAGCAATGTCGGGTATATGAAAATTCGCAAATATGAAATCTCTTGACCTTAAAATGTCCTTTATTCTGATCTGGAACTTCTTGGTAGGATACGGATATCAGAGTGGGTTAAATGGAAACCCTGTCGAGGCTATGGATGCCTGCTGGCAGCAGTGGCTCTGTCAACAGTATTGGAGATTTTATCTTTAATATCATGACTCTCTTGTCTTAAGATTGTTATCAGTTTTCGTCTTTTAAGCACAACTGGAATTGTTTGATTAATGATGATGTTTAAACAATTTTCTGGTTGTTTTTTGAGTTAGAATTATTCTAATTATTCTAATCTGGATTTGTTCTTTTGGCAGAGATAACTGCTTCTACCAGTGTGTCACCATTGTTGGCAACCGTTTTGCATTTTTATTTTTTTCTTATAAGCTTCCTACACAAGGGTTTTGAACCCTCAATACTCGTCACAATTCTTTAAACAAAACGACACTATTATCTTTCGCTTTAGCTTTCAATTTATCATACTTTTGTTCAAGTTTTTTTGTGCATTTTAATTTGTAATCAAATTATTGACTACTTTAGATATCAAGATTTGTTATAGGTTGATGCGATATGATTTAAAGTATTGTTCATATTTGATGTATCTCATATTATTTACAACAATTACCTTGTTTTAATTTGATGAACAGAAGGTTAATCTTCTTAGTTAAATGAACAATTATGTACAGATCTTCGCAGAAAGATTTATCTTGATGTGATTATTTGTAAAATATAAAATTGTTGTTGCTATATGTCTTGTTTGTTCTGTCATTCGTATTCAAGGGAATCGCTGCTCCCTATTTAGGAGAACCTTTTGGAAAATCTGGTGTGGGTTTACCCCATCGAACAACTAAATCGAATACTGTGCACGGGACAAATAGGAAGCACTACTACAGATCAGTTTGTTAGTGTTATTTAATTAGTTTAGTTAATATATAAATTTCTTGTAATCTGAACACGTCTCACTGTTCATCTCTATAGTTTAGATTTACAGTTAGGATTGTTATGTTATTGCTTAGCTTAGATAGTTGTCATTTTATTTCTGTCTTATAAAAATTATAAAAATAAAAAATAATAGCTTCGCTGTCATAAGACAATTTACATATGATTTTTGCAGATTTCAATTAAAATTTGTATATTGTAAATACCGTATATATAATAGAGAATTCAATTGTATTGACAAATGAACATTTAATAAGTAGGATTATTGTTTTATATTAGTTAGTAAACTGTATATATATAGTTTTGATTTGTATATAGTTTACAGTAGTTGTTTTTCACTTAGATTAGTTTCTTTAGTTTAGTTTTTCTTTCACTTTCCTAGGACTTAGATCGGCTAACGGAGCTGCTAAACCCGTCGGAGTGGGTTAATCCAAACGGTTTGGGTTATTTAGACAACCCCAGACCAGATCCACTCCTCCAGTTGACGAGTGGTCAATTTCGCCCGTCAACAGGTCATGCATCCATTGGTTAGTCCAAAAATTCTTTCTATGCATAGGTACAACAAATCTTTTACTATATATATCAAACTTTCTTTTATCTAACAATGCCCTAGTTTTCAACCTAAGAAAAAATCTATAAAGCATACCTAAATCCATACTTTAGAAATTAAAAATTTCACTTATTTTCTTCCACAGAGAACAAAGATTTCAGATATAAGACTTGAACTATTCTTACCTTTATTAGAGCATAGAGCTTACAGATCTTACCTATTTTCTACAAGTCTGACCTCTTTCTTTCAGAAATTTCCACTTTTACTTTTCTTAGAGAATAGAGCGTTCAGATCTCATTTATCTTCCTGAGATATGATCTTCCTTTTTTCATATCTGACCTTATTCCCGGTACAAAGCTTCATGGTCAAGTAAAAACCTACAGACTAGGGCAACAGATCTACGCACAGAGCTTATTTTGCACAAAGCTTCTTCTTCTTTAGTTCCTGGCAATCACAGTTTCAGTCCCAGCAACAGAACCATTTGTTGGCATAGGGGCAGACCCAAGGTTAAATGCTCAATAGCACACCAACAAAACCCTAACTACCGTCCCTTTCGGCAACACCTACGAAGTAGATGAAGTCTCACCCGAGGAAGAGGCAGGGGTGGTTGCAGGACTTAGATGTCTGCAACCTTAGCTGGGACACAGATATGTGATTATATTGCTTAGAAATTACCTATTATAGATTATCCATCGATATTCAACCCTTATGATACTTCGCAGATGGCATAGAGCATCACAGTAAGTACTTATATCTAAGATGATTCAACACTTAGCCACAAAAAGATAGATTAGATTCGACAGATCAAGCACTAAGAAATTTGTATATTAGATCTAACATTCATTCATATCTCATAAGAACAAAGCATAACTAGATCTATCTAAACATATCAAGTCATTTAGCATCAAATCGAAGCACATAGAACAACAAAAAAAGTTATCGTGGTTCACCCCCACCCTGGGGCTACGTCCACAAAGTCTTCTTCTTTATTATCTTGGACAAGCAGTTACAACACAGAGCTCCAATAATCCTTACTTCGCACAAGACAGAAGATCTGTGCAACTTGCTATATCCTTCTTCCTTGCACTTCGACAGAAAACTACAACAACTTGCACTGAGCTCTGCAAGCCTCTTACAATCATGCACAGAGCACTTACAGTATGCATCAGATCACACAAATCCAGCTACTAGCACTAAGCCATCAACTATACATCACATAGATGTACTACTGTCCTCCTATTGCCTAAGTATCTATTTATAGATTACAAAAATGGACCTAAGCGTGGGTAAACCCATGGGCTGACATTCCTTTCCCATTACATTAACCAAAAACCCTAAGGGGACCCCAAAATAGGTCTAGATCCCACAATTTCCGCTTTGCGTTGCGCTCCATCTTTGACAAGCTGTCAAAGTCCCAAAAACGGTCAAATATGACCAAGTGTTCTTCAAAACTTGGTCAAGGGCCAACAAAAAGCTCAAACTCAAGATCACTCTTAAGCTCAAGATTCAGACATTGAAATATGTCCAAACAAAACAGTCACAACAACATAATGATCAAACCTACATCACAATGCAACTACAACAACTCGATTGGATCCTCCATGCCCAAGACATTCAGTGTAAGAGGGAAAAAGATAACAAGGGAGCTGACTAAAACTGGTCATGATACCACTGTAATCAAACCTACAATACAACAACATAACAACCCTCGACCGGATCCTCCATGCCCGAGTGTTTTAGCACAGTTTTTACAGAGAGATGAAAAGAAGATGACTTCTATTAACATGAAAGTCTCAAATTTGATACATAACCAGAGAACAATTCTGACATCAAAGCATTACAAAATAGGGATCTATGCTCAACCAGTTGACGACCATAACAAAATATCAAAACTACCTACTTATACTCAGAACTATCTACAACCACTAAGGGCGCGATCAGGCCACTGCATTCAAGGCTTTATGTCTGCATCCTCTCTGTCATACTGCACATGTATTCTTCTGTTAGACGCAAACTTAACTCATCATGGGCCTTCAGGAAAAATTGTCCATCGAGGGGGCCTCTGGCTGACAACTCTATCTCTACAACTAGACCCTCCATGCTTTCCATTTATGGAATGATTTGAAGTTTCAACCACCACTCCTTTTCCATTAACTTCTTTCATTGGGAAGGGGACGAGGCTAAATGCCCAGGGGTTGTTGTGTGTTTTTGGCGGCTCTTTACTGTAGGTCCTATGAAACCCATGACCTTCCTCTTTTGTGATTCTGAAATCTCGAGCTTCAGGTGCCAACTCCTTCTTCATCACCCCTTCATGCTTGTGACCTCGGGTTGTGACCTAGCGCTTATCCCATATGACACTTCAGGATTTCACGCTTTGGGAGTCTTCACATCATTTGTCTCCAGAATTCCCGATACCCGAGTCATCGAAATCACCTTGCTTAGATCGATGGTTAGATCTGCTTTGCGATCGATGGTTGCGATTGCTTCTTCGGGACTCCGAATCAGCCATATCCATGCGATGGGTGCCAACCTTTTTGTTGCGCCTCTTTCATCACCTTGGTGAGAAAAATAGAGGTGCTTGCAAGCTTAGTTGGTTTTTCTAAGTAGGACAGCTGCAAGGAAAAGGGTTAGAGAAAGAAATATAAAAAGAACAACTAAGAATTAAACTAAGAAATAAAACAACAACTAAATTAACAAACATAGGGACATAAGCACAAAAGAAACAATTAGACCCATGTCACCAATGATAAGGATGATATTAGTGAAAGAAAACACCAAGAAGAAAGAGGGCTATGGGTCCCTTCTTCCTCCAAGGGAGGGCTCTTGGACCCCCACAAACAAGCTCTTCTTACAACTTTGAGAAATCAAAATGAAAATGGTGAAAGAACTCTTTGCTAATCCACTCAAGGGGTGAGATGGATTGCCCAATGCAATGCTGCAAGTATACTCTTGGAAAATATAGAAGAGTCCTCAAGAGAATAATGGAAGCATAACTTTGCTACGAATTCCTTGAAAAATGAAGAGTATCCATGACCTTTTTATAGCATTCCTTTGAGTTATTGTCCAACTAGTTTGTAGTGTATAAAGAGGCTAATTAGGGCATTTCTAGGTCTTTGACCAGCCACCCAGTCGAATACAGACCATATTTGAGTGTCAAATCAATGTGGAAGCTGGAACAGAAGTGGGTGGGAGGCTGACCATTCTCATAAATGCATCGTTTCTCAGGTGAACGGATTTTTGCGACAACAATTGTGCATCGTGCGCATGTGCGTGATTTCTGTGTTCATGTTTCGTACCTGTGCGTGTGCGCCCTGTATCTTCATAGCACCCTTTAACTTTTGCACTATTTGTATAGTTTTGACCCTTTGTGAATGATTTTGTGTTAATTCAGGTCCATGGATGACCTCATAACTGTTTGACGATGCTAAATTCTTGTAACCATTTGCGGACGAAATTTCAGTGATAACAGATGCCCCCTAATGGATGAGGTTAGGAGCATATGTATAGTTGAAATCCATCAATGTTTCTTCTACTGAGAGTGTTGTTTGTAAGAGAGAGAAATAGTGGGATTGTCAAGAGTGCCCCATTGGAGGGAGAAGGGAACCTGTAGAACCCAACCTTCCAGAAGGTGTGTAAAACATAAACTGTGTACAAACGAGGCGGGCATGCCCCATGCTCGTGTCATGTAACTCAAAAAAAGAGGAATGAAGTGTTGATGTAGACAATTGCAGTGCCCTCAGGGGCGATCATGATAAAGGCAGAAGACAATTCTGTGGAGGAACATACTCTGAATAGTAGGCAGTGACAGTTGTAAGAAGTATCACGGATTTTGTAGGAATTGATATCCTAGCCAAGTTCATAGGTCTTCGGCAAGTATAAGAACTAACTGCAATAGTCGCAAAGTAAGACCCACCGTAACATGAGAAAGTGTTGACGTTGAATTTTATGGGGGTCAATGACAGCAGGGAGTAATCATGTTTCTCCCTGTGTCGTCCGATATCTCTCATTGGATAGGTAATGAGAATCAAGATACTGTCACCCTTCTGGAAAACTGTGTTGATGTCGACAAAAGGGGGACACGACTTCCAGAAGAAAAGGGCTTCGTGAAAACTACTAGATGAGCTTAGGAATTTTGAAGTGGTACATGGTCGAAGTCAAGATGTATGGAGACTCAATACTGCCCTTCGTTGGGGGTATATGTGAAGTATGAGTGGCCACAATCGGTCAACTAAGTCGAATGTCAGGGGGGAAACAAGACGTGGGATAAGTTGTGCCAGAGGCGGGACAAAGTGAACAAACTCAGAGGGCAGAGGTAAGTGGCCTGTGGGATACTCATAGGATATGGATGATGTCAATAAGGGTAGATGATAATGAGTGCCCCAACCAAGGGCGACATGGGTTGCTTTTGCCAAAAAGGGGAGAAGGTCGCCAAAGGTGATGTAACTGCTGAAAACAAAGGTGTTTGTACAATAAATAAAGAATAATTTGGGATAAGTGTACAAATATAGAAATGGGTGCCCCAATGTAACATGGTTGGCCCGAGTAGGGTACAAGTTGTTCGGAGTGTTAGTGGAGGTAAGTGAAATGAAGGGAAATTTGCAGGTGGGCAAACTGATTGTGGATGAAATGGAGGGTTTGTGATACTACGAAGGTGCGGTCAAAAATAGAACCGTGAAGAGATAATATGGGAGTTCGGTGGGAAAGCTATCAAAATGAGGAGAATGAGTATGTGGTTGATTCGTGACATTATGTAAGACTATCGGGACTCCCATCCCTAAAGGGTTTGAAAAACAACATGAGTGTCAATGTGCAAAAGGGTGCTATGAATGGGACAACTCATGTGGGGAAGAGTGCTATCGGATGACAGTACCGAAGATGCAAATGGAGGTGGTGGTATTGCAGAGCCGGAGATGGGGATCCTTGAGGCAAATGTCAGAGGGTGTGACTGGAGATGCAAGTGAGATTCAGAGGGAATGACTACATGCTAGTGTTGAGTATATACCTGAAGGGGTTGCCTTGAGATATGATGACCAAGTACCTACACACATGAAAACCAAATACTCGATGTGAGCACTATCTGAAGAGAATCGAACATATGAACATTTATTTGATAATATTGAATATGCGCATGCATACCTGGTTAGGGTATGAAACGAAAAATGGCGTCTCAGGGGCCCAAGGACTGTCGTGATGTAGATAACGGGATGTTGATCCCGTGGTTGAAGACGGATCGAAAAATGGACACCTGGAGCTCCCAGAATGGTGAATAGAAGTTTGGTGAAAAGGCCTATATATAGCTGTAGGGCCCACATTGCCACCTCATTTTTACTTGCTGCCATAGTGACTGGACGAGAAGTATTCAGAGGAGATTTGGAGATTCTGGGAGGATGAGGCATCCGATCGAGAACCAACGAGCTTCAGGTTAGTGGTCTAATCATCCTGCATAGAACTAGGGTTTCCATTTTTGGGCAAGGGCTATATGGAGGGCCGTGCAGGGGGTTTTAAGTGTGTGGGCCCCCACATGTGCGGGTGATATGGAGGTATGCACGCACAATTGTGTGCCTACCCACTGGATTGGCGCGCATGGGGACGCTTGTAAGGGGGACAAAGGTGCACACTACGTGCGTGCCTGTTAGCTACACAACCGCGCTTCCGTGAGCGGCTGTGCATTTTGAAAGGCACTCTTTGATGCACGCCTGTGTTTGTGACAGGGGTGCATGAAGGCGCCATTGTAAGATGGATAGGTGTGCTTGAGAGCGTGCCTATGGAGTGGACAGGCGCACATACGTGCGCACTTATGGAGTGAACAGGTGTGCATGTGTGCGCGCCTGTGGGTTAAACAACAACGCCTTGGAGGAAAGGTTGACGGGTGTAAAAATTATCTTTTTGATGTTGTTTATGGTCCATTTGGATGACTTAGGACTGTTTTATGTGGTTGCAAGCGATCATTATGCATGATGTCTGTTGGGTGGCGAGAGCGGGATTGGTCCCACCTGAGAGACGCCGTGGCTATTGAGGAGCCGGGGGTACGTGCGACTTTGGCAACCTGTGGGATGCTAAAGTTCTTTGAGTGCCCATTGATACGGGCGTAGGAGTATCTCCTGCAGTTCCTTATCTGGATGTGGAGTCCGGACCTGCATTGTTTCATAGTGTGGGGAAAGCAAATTTCCTTCACTGCAGTGGAGGACATATACTTTTTGACTGGGCTCCCGTTTCGGGGAACACCTCTATCGGCGGAGCCAGTGTTACCGAGGGATTTGGCACTAGCGATAATTGGCCGGAGGTATTGTTCAAGGGTGAAATTTGTGTCTGGAACTGTTGTGAGCATTGGGGCGATGGATTCCCTAACGCATTGTTGTATGGCCATGATGATTGTGAGAGTTTATGGATCTCTAGCGACGCAGCAGATCAGTGGTGGTCAGCTGTGTGCGATGGAGAGGGTGTTGGTCGATGAGAACTTCGCCTGGGGGCTTATGCTGCATGACAGGATGGTAGGGCAGATGGACCACTGTCGATCCATGGATACAAGGGAGTTTTCCTTCGGGTCCATCCTGGTGGCCTGGTTTCTGGAGAGGGTGCCTATGTTGCGCCCTAGGATATTATTGGGTGCGCCTGGGGTGCGAGAGCCGCGACTAAAGCGGTGGTCGACTATTTTGCTTTGTCACGGTGGTGGCAAGGGTGGCCACTTCTTCACTGCTGAGGCAACGCAGGTATGGTGGAAGATGTCGTAGGTGATATTGCAGTTCCCCTATTATGGGGTTGACTTCCGGGAGGATCCGGACATGGTGTTACCTCCAGGGGAGGTTTTTGACCATCGAGGTATGTTTGTGATTTATATATATATGTTTTTTGAGATAGGATGATATATATGTATGATATAGATGCTAATACTATATGTTGTTTATTTGTATGTGAAGATGTGGCACCTCGCGGGTGCGAGGTGGAGTTGTGGAGAGCACCGACTTGCCAGGAGCCGGAGAGACCACCGCGGGGAGGGTCGCGGGTTGGAGAGAGGCGTCGGCGTGAGGATGCCGCAATGAGACCAGTTGATCCTGAGAGAGAAGCGAGGAGACGTCGGTTTGATGACACTGGTGCCAGTCCATCACATGCTCCTTCGGCGGATGCCGGAGTAGATTTTGAGGACATACGTCGTCGCCTGGAGGCGATGCTACAGAGCATGTCTGAGGGCATGTGGTCTCGTATCCAGGATGAGGGAATCCTGGAGCAGTGTGTTGGGATGCCACCGTCATGGCAGGCCGTGGTGCGATGGGCAACAGTAGATGGTGCTGTGATGACCGGACTACTGCCTCTGGGGTAGGAGGGACTAGTAGGGGGTGGAGGACCACCGCCTGAGGGAGGAGCAGGAGGTGGTGCTCTACAAGCACCTTGAGTGGTGCTTTATGTATTGTTGTATTTTTGTATATAGGCTGGTGAGCCCATTTTGTACCGAGGTGCTTCACTGGCTTGCAGATACTTGTATTTTTGTATGTAAACATTTGGATGGCATTGTGGACTGTGTTATATATACATGAGTATACATTTTTGAGATCGATGTGGTGTTTACATGTGTTTTGTTAATGTGTTGATGATGTCTATTCTATATATATGCTGTGACAAGTTGTTGATGTGTTTATGTATGTGTAGAGGTAGCTTGATGTGATATATGCCAGTCTAACACAATGTTAGCTATGTTATCTATAATTTGATTCAATTGTCTTGGAATATGTGTAAATGTAATGGAATCAAAATGTCGAGATAAAAGTCTAACCTGCAGGTATTTGCGAAAGAGGCAAGGATCGCGTACATGGTACACATTGTTGAGCTGGAGAACGACTAATTGAGAGTCGAGAAAGATGCTAAGGTGACAAATACGATGGTGTTGGGCATCGGCCAAGAGGCCAATGACGGCAGTGTATTCATCTTGGTTGTTGGTTGCTGAACCCAAACATATGCCACTCGAATGGAGCATTTCATGTGAGGGGGTGTAGAGAGCCCAAGTGACCGAAGCAAGATTTTGTGTCCAACGGCTGGCGCCGTTGGTGTAATTGATGTGGTAGGTCGGTGGAGGAAGCATCTTTCAATAGCATAAATGATAGTTTAGACATGAGGGATGGAAAAAAGATTAAAAACACTATAAAATAAATAACCTAAAGTAGAATGACTATGTTTAAGCATAAAATTTCTTTAAGTATAACTCATTGATGAGTTCTTTGAGAGAGAGGCCTTCGGGAGAGGCCAAGATGTATGCGCCTTTGGTGAGGCAATGTTGAATAATGTATGGGCCATGCCATAGTGACTTGAATTTTCCATGGCCAAAGGTATCATGAGCGATATCGTAGGCAAGGACGAGGTCGCCTTCGCGAAATGAGTGAAGGTTGACATGTCGATCAAAGGTAGCCTTTGATCATTTTTTGGCTTCCTCATTGTTCTGTAATGAAGATCTATGAGTTGCCAATCTGTTGCACCTCTTTCGTCACCTTGGTGAGCAAAATATAGGTGCTTTCAAGCTTAGTTGGGTTTGCTAAGCAGGACAGCTGCAAGGAAAAGGGTTAGAGAAAGAAATATAAAAAGAACAACTAAGAATTAAACTAAGAAATAAAATAACAACTAAATTAACAAACATAGGGACATAAGGACAAAAGAAACAATTAGACCCATGTCACCAATGATAAGGCTTATATTAGTGAAATAAAACACCAAGAAGAAAGAGGACTATGGGTTCCTTCTTCCTCCAAGGGAGGGCTCTTGGACCCCCACAAACAAGCTCTTCTTACAACTTTGAGAAATCAAAATGAAAATGGTGAAAGAACTCTTTGCTAATCCACTCAAGGGGTGAGATGGATTGCCTAATGCAATGCTGCAAGTATACTCTTGGAAAGGATAGAAGATTCCTCAAGCGAATAATGGCAGCATAACTTTTCTATGAATTCCTTGAAAAATGAAGAGTATCCATGGCCTTTTTATAGCATTCCTTTGAGTTATTGTCCAACTAGTTTGTAGTGTATAAAGAGGCTAATTAGGGCATTTCTAGGTCTTTGACCAGCCACCCAGTCGAATCCAGAACATATTTGAGTGTCAAATCAACTTGGAAGATGGACCAGAAGTGGGTGGGAGGCCGACCACTCTCATAAATGCGTCATTTCTCAGGTGCGCGGTTTTTTGCGACAACAGTCGTTCATCGTGCGCATGTGCGTGATTTCTGTGTTCATGTTTCGTGCATGTGCACGTGCACCCTGTGTCTTCATAGCGCCCTTTAACTTTTGCACTAGTTGTATAGTTTTGACCCTTTGTGAATGATTTTGTGTTAATTCAGGTCCATGGATGACCTCATAACTATTTGACAATGCTGAATTCTTGTAACCATTTGCAGAAGAAATTTTAGTGATAACACTTTTCTTTTGGACCTGCCTTCCATATGAACGTGGGTTGTGACCCTGGGCCCACTCTCTGACGGCTTCACGAAATCATGCTACGAGAAACTTTTGCATTGCTCCCAGCAAACCTTCGATTCGTGAAACCGCAAATCCGTCGATCTATCACCACGTGCCCTTCTAGATCGGACGGTCTAGCTTTACTTTGTACTTCGTGCTTCGGGACCCCGGGACTTCGATACTTCAACACTTCGACGGCTTCAAAACTTCTCATTTTAAAACTCCTGAAGCTCCTTGTCGTGAACCTTCGGATCAGCTGCCACCTGTCCCCCAAAGATCGGACAACTCCCACTTATTTTGGGCTTCGGGACTTCAGACCTTTGACGCACAACTTTTAATAATATTTCGAACTTTCGATTCCCGTGATAAATTTCCACCATTTATCTCTCCCAATGAGATATACGTCCCAGATTTAATCTTTGATCGACCTTTATTTGCCTGATGGAATCTCTGTCATTGAAAGATAAATTGGTCTTCTTAGTTGATTCGAGTCTAGAACGGATTTCTATGAACATTGCGCTTTGACGTTTCTTGTGCAGACCACGAACTTGGATGACATGTTTCCCTTGAAAATTATATGTGATAACATTTGGCTCCACAGGGGATGGCATGCTCCTTGCGAGCTGCCAAGAATGTGCAGTTCCAGTGCCTCGTTGTTGGGCTATGGAGTCGAGCTCAAAACATTCATTGAAGAAAACAAGGAAATATGTACACTACTCTACTTTAAAAATCGAAAACAAACACATGGGCTCCAGAAGGAGCTTATTTATGTACACTCCTAATCTAACTATTTTTTACAATGTGCTAGGTGAAAGAAAACTTCCACCATAGCCACCCAGACTGCTTGGTAACATAACTCTTCTTCTTACTGCAAATGATCGACAAAAGCTAAAGGAAGTATGATAGCATAAGGAAAACATGCCTTGGAACAATGAAAATACCCCCAAATGATGATAAAATGAATAATTTAGCAGGCTCCAATGCTTTTGGAAAACACAGCTCCATATATAACCCCACAGGATCACAAAATTTATAATCAGGAAATCTCAACTGGTAGGAAATTACCTCTTGTACTTTATTGTTTCTCACCCATCGTTCGATGTTCTCAGATTGTACAGGTGGGTAGAGGACTGATGCATGTTGGCTAATCCTAGGTGATATTTTCTCATTTACAGGTTCTGGACAGGAGATAAATTGCCCATTTAACTCCTCCTTTTTTCCTTCATGGCTCTCCCAAGGATCTGATTCATAATCATCATAAATAGGAACCAAGGAAAAGCTCTACTCTTCGTCATCTTCATTTGGATATTCATCAAAATTTGCTTTCTCTTGGTCAGTATTTGAAAACACTTCTTCATCATAAGCATGGATGCCAAAAACATTCGCTTCAAGGACCAAAATATCCTCTGCATATCCTTCATAAAAGAAGCAAGCACGATCTGCCTCTAATTTTTCTATTTTTGCAGAAAGTGCTTTTACCAGTTTCACCAACTCATCCGAGGTATACACCTCCTCCTCATAGCTTTTGCAAGAATGAACTATGTTCTGAACACCATCTCTATAATCCTCACAACAGTTATGACATATTAACTTAGAGGAATAATATCTTTGACAATGAGCATTGAAAGCTGCATGAAACTGCTCTAGGGAGGAGATGCTAGCAGGGGGAAAGGAGTGATACCACTCACGCACATCTCCCTCTAATGAGAACATGAACATCTTCAATAATACATCCTCATGATGTATCTCCCACTGATGCATGAGTTCATGAAACTCATGGAGATGCTCGGAAAGGTTGTCATCTTCATGTTCTCTAAATATGGGCAAAAAGTCACCCCACTCATCAATAGTAGGAACAACATTTGGAAAACCAGGAACAATAGAAAAATTAAAAGGGGAAAACCTTCGAGCCAATATATTTTCCATTCAAAACAGTGGAATCATCACTGGATTCTTTAATCATGGAGTCGTCAGGTGAATGATATGCAGTCTGAATGTGTCTAGTCTTTGTTCACCATCAAAGGTCAGATCTGAGCGTTGTCGTTCTCCCAGGGAGATTTTCAATCTGAGACAACAGCTAAATCCTTCTCGAGAAAGATTTCCTTTCTTGATAATCTTCTCTGGGTCAACTTCATGTGAAGTTGGAGGCGGCTACGGAGTATACCTCGCGCGTCTGCTTTTAGGATCCGCAACTGGAACAGTGGAGTCTCCAGGTGCAAGTTTCAATCTTCAATGGTATTGATATCTCATGCACCTTCAAAATCATGACTTCTTTATCATTCTATCCAAGGGAAAATTCTTCAATTCGTTCCCTAGCAATGACACCAAGAATGTTAGCACTAATATTTACCCTCAGATTGTGGGAGGATAAGACTAGTACCCATCATAGTTTTTGGTGGATGTTAGTTTTATATGAGTGGAGGTCAATGGAAAAAACTCAAAATATGAATGATGTTCAACACAGACACTGGACAAGAAATGCACAGGGAAATGAGGGCCACATTAACTTCAGTCAGTGAATTGAGTTTAATTATGAGCATAGGGAAGACTTAGTGAGAAAGGTGAACAAGACTGTTATGGGCATCAGGCTTTCAAGTAGCTTGGAGAAGAAAAAATCAAACTCAAGATCACTGTTAAGCTCAAGCTTCAGATACTGAAATATGTCCAAACAACACAGTCACAATAGCACAATGATAAAACTTACATCACAATGCAGCTACAACAACTCGACTGGATCCTCCATGCCCGAGCCATTCAGTGTAAGAGGGAAAATGATAACAAGGGAGATAACTAAAATCGGTCACGATACCACTGTAATCAAACCTACATTACAACATCATAACAAACCTCGACTGGATCCTCCATGCCCAAGTGTTTTAGCACAGTTTTTACAGAGAGATGAAAAGAAGTTGACGAGATGGAAAGAATTTGACTTCTATTAACATGAAAGTATCAAATTTGATACTTAACCAGAGAATAGTTCTAGCATCAAAACATTACAAAATAGGGAGCTATGCTCAACCAGTTGATGACCATAACAAAATATCAAAACTACCTAATTATACTCAGAACTGTCTACAGCCACCAAGGGCGCGATCATGGCACTGCATTCAAGGATTTTTGTTTGCGTCTTCTCTGTCATACTGCACATGTATTCTTCTGTCAGACAGAAACTTAACTCAACATGGGCCTTCAGGAAAAATCGTCCATCAAGGGGGCCTCTGGCTGACAACTTTGTCTCTACAAACAGACCCTCCATGCTTTCCATTTATGGAGTGAGTTGAAGTTTCAACCACCACTCCTTTTCCATTAACTTCTTTCATTGGGAAGGGGACAAGGCTAAATTCCCAGGGGTTGTTGTTTTTTGTTGGTGGCTCTTTACTGTAGGTCCTATAAAACCTGTGACCTTCCTCTTTTTCACTTCTGAAATCTCGAGCTTCAGGTGCCAACTCCTTCTTCATCACCCCTTCATCCTTGCGACCTCGGGCCATGATCTAGTGCTTATCCCATATGACTCTTTGATATTTCATGCTTCAGGAGTCTTCACATCATTTTTCTCCAAACTTCCCGATACTCGAGTCGGCTAAATCACCTTTCTCAGACTGATGATCATATTTTCTTCGCAATCGACGGCTATGATTTCTTCTTCGGGACTCTGAATTGGCCATCTCCATGCGATGGGTGCCAACCTTTTCTTCTGGACCCACCTTCCATATGACCTTCGACCGTGACCCTGGGCCCACTCTCTGAGGGCTTCGTGAACTCGCGCTATGGGAAACTTGTGCATTTCTTCCACCAAACCTATGATTCGCGAAACTTTGAATCCATTGATCTATCACCACGTTCCCTTCTGGATTGGATGGTCTAGATTTACTTCGCACTTCATGCTTCGGGATCCTGGGACTTCGGTACTTCGACACTTCGGCAGCTTTGGCACTTATCATTTCAAAAATCCCGAAGCTCATTCCCGCGAACCTTCGGATCGGCTGCCACCTGTCCCCATAAGATCAAACGACTCTCGCTTATTTCGGGCTTTGGGACTTCAGACCTTTGACGCACAACTTTTAACAATATTTCAAACTTTCAATTCCCACGATAAATTTTGACTGTTGATCTTTCCCAATGAGATCTATGGCCCGGATTTAATCTTTGCTCGACCTTGATTTTCCTTATTGGATCTCCGTCATTGAAAGATAAACTGGTTTTCTTTCTTGATTCGAGTTTGTTATCACTCCAAGAAATCACTCCCTGATTGTAAAGGGTGTAAGCTTGGTAACTTAAATAGATCAATAATGTAGAGGGAAAAAGGATCAAGTCGGATGACTTAATAAACTCATATCCATTTAGAAACCCATAACTCCACTCAAAAGACCAAGGCTTTCAACTATGTTGTTCAGAAGGTTTTAATCAATGTGTAGAAACATGGAGAAGACTCATTATGCTAACAGAAATACCTATACAATAGCATATGTGAATGGCCAGTAATGATAGGTAAGATACTCTTCATACCAACAGAAACATATATAATATTGCATATAATATATGGCCAGACATAATAGGTAAATACTTGCAGCTTTAGCTTATGAATGCACTGATAGGATAACGACTATCTGGCATTAAGACAAACATCAGAAGTAATGTATAAAAGTTTAATATATCAATGAAGAGATGGGATAACGACCTTTTTTCATTTAATATATATAAACATGGAAAGACAGGATATGAAAACTGAACAAACAAAGTGAAATAATCTCGATGTCAAGATATATTCATGGACATCTCCAAAGGATGAAATAAAGTTACAAGTCTTCAAGAATAGAACTGCATTCCTCAGACTTTTTTTCCCCCTTGAGCTATGTCTCTATGGGCTTTAAATAATCTTTACAAATCAGTTTCAAGATCCTCAAAAGATGGATCTGATAACCTATTTTCCTATCTCAAATTCAAATTTGTGAGGTGGCTGGAAAAGACATAAATTTATGGAAATATGCTGCTCAAAGATTGACCCATATCTCTCAAACCGAAATGGTTGTGTAAAAAATGGAAGAGGATTTTGTATATTGGTTTGTTTTTAGAAACATCCTCTCTCAGTTATTTGATATTCATTTTCATTTTCCCAGGATCTGCATTTCAAAAACATGTGTCAAACAGGGAAATTTTGAGATCCGAAAATTAAGGCTCAAAGATGGATTCAATTCTCCCAATATATGACACCTGTAGAAAAATTGATAGAGTTTGTTGTTCTTTGACGTTTTAGTAACAAAATCCTCTTCCCGTTTCTCAAAATGGTTCTCCAGTCGCTCAGAATCATCATTTGAAAATGATGACTCAGCACAGTAAAAACGCAATATTTTTGAAAACGCAGCTTCATCTTCTTATCATATGCCTTCAAAATTTAATGAGGAGGATGATCTAGCTTCTGATAATTATTATCTTTAATTTGATACCATTCCCACGTGTTCTGGAGCTCGAAAAACACGATCTGGGTAGAAAGAATGCGATTCTGGACTCTTCTGCACTTTTGGCAACTCTTTAGTCTTGTGTTTACCCTTTTGGTCGCCGAAAAGGAAAAATTTTGGCAGCTCACTACACTGTGAAAAAATCCATTTAGCCACCGAAAGTTAAAATTTAACTTTTGGCATAAACTAAGATACAAATTTATTTATTTATTTCTCTGATATGAGTTATAACCTTTCTTAAGTACTTAAGATTCATAAATAATCTTATATCTCAAATCATCTTATCATGTGATGTCAAGATAATTTGCAAATCATTTTTTTATCGATAAAAGAGTCTAGAACGGACTGCTCTAAACACTACTCTTTGACATTTCTTGTGCAAACCATGAACTTAGATGACCTACTTCCCTTGACAATTATATGTGATAACACAACCATACCTTTACCATGTAGTAGATGAAGACCCTTCTCTCTGATATGCCCCGATCTTTGATGCCACAACATAACCTTTTCTCCAGAGACTATAGAAGTTTTTTCTTCTTTTGCTCCAATATCAGGAACAATGGAACTATTACACCCATTACTAATAGTGCTTCCTTGCATCTTATTGAGAGTTCCAATTGAATTCCCTTCAACAACACCATTGCTCCTCGAACCATCCTACAAGTTTCTTTTTCAAATATCGTTTTTACCCCTGTATCGTCCTTTTTCCTTACAAAAATAAAATTTATGGCCAATCCTGGGATGTGAAGAACACTAGGAAGTGTTCTAATCCTTCCTTCTATGAGCCTCAACTTGAATTTTCCTCGTCCTATGATTTTGGTTGTCGATTCATCACCTAGGAAAACATTACCTCCATCATACCTTTCATATTCATAGAACCACTTCCTGTGGGGAGTCATATGAAAGGATGCACCTAAGTAAACTAACCATGCCTCATGATCTGCATGTGTGCTTGAAGAAGCCAAGTACACATACCCTCCTTCTTCCTTGGAGGTTTTTTCTTCTGTAGAAGGAGCTTCTTCAGATCCCTTATTTTTCTCGACTTTGGATCTACACTGCTTCTTGTAGTGCCCTTTATTTCCACATCTCCAGCATACCTTTACAAACTTTCTGGGAGATTTAGATCTACCCTTAGACTTAGATCTCCCACTTGAGGACTTAGATCTATTTTTTTTCAGGGGAGCATCCTCTTGCCAATAATGCATATGTGCTTTGTCCTTCCATGTTCTTCCGTCGCATCTCCTCTGATAACAAGGATGAGACCACATCATCAAAACTCAAGGTAGTTGTATTACTACCTATGGCCACAACCAGACTATCCCACAATCCTAGTAAAGAGAAAAATAAACTAATACACTTATCTTCATCTGAAATTTTAATCTCAACATATAACAATTGACTTACCAGAGTGTTGAAGGCTTTCACATGCTCGGTCACATAGTCTCCATCTCTCATCCTCAGGTTATACAACATTTTTTGTAGGAACAATTTATTTACTAGGGACTTAGACTGATACAAGTTCCCCAACTTATCCCATAACTCCTTGGTTTTAGCTTCCCCTAACACATTCAATAATATTGAATCTAAGAGACACAATAGGATTGTGCTCTTCGCCTTCTGATCCAACTTTTTTCAATCATCTATTGACGTTCATGTAGGTGAAGTACATGGATCCACCACGACTCACTGATCTCTGTCTACCAATAGATCTTCCATCTTGAGCTTCCACAGCTCAAAACTATTCCCATTAAATTTCTTGATCTCTATTTTTGAATTGCTCGCCATTTCTCTTTACCTGAAGAATCAATACCATAGATCTCCCGCTATAAAAAGGCTTATCATAGCCCCAATCCAAACCCATGATCACAAAGGCGTCCCCCTGAAGACAATAATTGCTCTGATACAAAAATGTAGATTTTAACCTTGTAAAATATTATACTGCAAAAATATTTTCAATAAAAGAACATAAAATATACAATGGAAAATACAAACATTACACAGAGATTTTTCACCTCAAAACCCAAACCGGGAAAACCAGCATATTCTATATTCATTCATATCATACATTGTTTGCAATACAATATAAATATAGGAGCTAGAAACATCCAAAAACCTAACCCAATGACATAGATTAGTAAACAACACTAATTACTTAACCATAAATAGAAAACCATCAGCAAAAAACGATGTGCCGAAAAACCTCCCAACAATGGATACAAAAATTGAGGTGAAACAAAAAATGAGGAAAAAAGGAGACATGTTTCCTGAGGAAAAACAAATTGGTGACACTTCCCCCGAACCCCCACGCAGGGGGGATATCGCCCCCCTATGCACCCGACGCAACGTAGTAGACACTAGTTCTAGTCATGCAAAGAATATAACACATACCCAACAAACTTGGCATGATTTTGTCCCTCCTTCCCACCTCCATGAGTTAGATGTTACAATTCCTTATGATATGATACATTCTTCAACTCATGTTTGTTTTATGATTGAATTATCATTGTTTTGGTTTATGATGAAGCACAAAGGTAGGTATTATGATATATTGCTAGGTTGGTTTCACTTATTATATTATTATACCGAGCATTCACAGGTAAGTACAGGTAAGTGTAGGTAGGTAGGCATTTGCATCCATTGTATATATCGTGCATATCATGTTAGTGTAATTGCATCCTCATTTTCATATTTCTTTATATCATTTGTATATATATTGTATGATCATGATTACACGTTAGAATTGCTAAGTTTTTATTGTCATTATTATTTTATTTCCAAATTACATGAGCATTCATTTAATTTCCCAAAAAACAACATAAAGAGGATCACTGAAAGAAACCCAATCATAAGGTAAGCAACATTTTATCCTGGGAAACCCTTATGGGGATAAAACCCAGAAAAAACTTCCTCAATAATAGATTTCCAATACAATGCCAATACTAAGACCAAAACACCAAAGATAAACCAATATTGAGCATGTACATATCTTCTCCTTCCTCCTGCAACTGCAACTGCCTTCAATATATGCCCACTGGATGAGTGAGTGTGTGTGTGAATAAGTGAGGCACCATCCTCAAATATAAATACTAGTTGAGGAGGTGCTAGGGTTAAGTCTCTTCACTTAGTAGGGATAACTTCTTCTAGAAGTGGTTAAAACCACTTTATAAACAATAAGAGTCAACTTCATAAATACCACAATACAAATATGGTTTGACCAATCCACAAAAGGGGATTTGATCTTATACAAGACCTGGCATTATCAATCTGAAAAATGGGATTTGATCCCATGTGGGGGAAACCACAAATATTTTAGATTTCTCTATGGCCCTTTGCTCATAGTAAGTATCCCACTAGTCCTTAACATGGGGGATGGCCTTGAGGAGTGAAAAAGTAATTTTTTCCCTATTGAAAAAATTGTGGACCGAAAAATACCCTTTGAGCAGATTCAACCATTTATCTACAGCATCTGCATCCATCATTCCTTCAAATAATGGAATATAAAAAATTTCTTGTACCTTGAAGGGGGTTTCATGACCGCTTGATGAATATGTGTCTCTTGTGGGAAGCCGTTGAAGGAGATGTGCAAATTTGTCCATCATTTCGTTCCTTTGTCGCACAAGGGCTTCCTCGAGAAACATTTTAAAAGGATCTCCTACTCCATCATATTTCTTTTCATCCCCCATGGTATTTTTTCAGGCTTGGCCCGGTCAATCTTGCAAAGGATCGATTGGTTCGAGTCCCAACTTATTGTACCCAGATCTTGTCGGGGACATGCAAAAAGAAAAATAAATGCAGAGTAGACCTCTCTGATACCATTGATCCAGATTTATGAGAGGAACGAAATGAATAACATACTAAATATAATAACACAAAGATACAGAGAACAACAACAGATATCCAATGAACAATAACTTCTATTGAATAAATGAAATAGGCTGAAATTGTAAAACTACAGAACTAAAAACAACTTGCTTGAATGGTGGTAGTTATCTCTGAGAAGAGATGTGGTTGCTATGTGCATCTGTCTGAGAAGAATGGTTACAATGAGGATCCAAAGTCCCTTTTAGCATTACTCATGAATGCCAAAACCCTAGATATCCAAAAACCTAACCCTAGGATATGAAACACCAAAATTAATGTGGGCCCCGATGGGTAAATTGGTACCTCAACTTCCTGGGTTGTAACTTTTGCATACGACCTCCATTTTAGGTGTGTGATAGCTCGTTGGAAAGGTCTTCTCTAGAAATACACATTATGTTGTCAAAATCTAAATCTATCCATAGTTTGACTGTGGAAAGCCAAAAAAAATTGTTTAGGGTCCGAAAACATCCCTGGAAGTACATAAATATGCA
The DNA here is from genome assembly GCA_000966675.3 of Picea glauca. Taxonomy (NCBI): domain Eukaryota; kingdom Viridiplantae; phylum Streptophyta; class Pinopsida; order Pinales; family Pinaceae; genus Picea; species Picea glauca. The sequence goes on from JZKD02S0146105.1 coordinate 141,921, forward strand.
TTGACATGAAAACTTCAAAAATAACCCAGTTGGATTAGGTGGGTGGCCAATAGTCTCCACCTGGAATATGTGTAGGGATTCAGACAGCCCCAAAATTGTAGAACCCATAATTACAAAGAAGTACAGAATAACGTGCTAAACTAAAAAATGTCAAGAGGAGCCAATTGGAATAGGTGGGTGGCCGCCAATATCCACATGGATCAAGCTATCCGTTGTTGGTCATGATACCATAGTATTATCAACATCACTCCCTCTTTTAAGGGAGTTCCTTTCAGACAACACCAAGCTTGTCTTGGAAGTAGTCAAACTTCACACGAGACAGAGGCTTGGTCAAAACATCTGCAACCTGCTCATATGTGTCAACATATTGGAGCTTTACAGCTCCCCTCTGCACCATATCACTAATGTAGTGATACCATATCTCTATGTGTTTCAACTTATCATGGAACATTGGGTTCTTTGTTATATTTATACAACTCTAGTTATCACATAGAATCATGGTGGCTTCCATCTCAAGATCAAACAAACCTGTCAATAACTTTCGAAGCCATAAGTATTCACAACTGGTGGAACATGTTGCAATGTACTCTGCTCTTGCTGTGCTCAGAGAAATACTAGATTGATTCCTACTTTTACATGAAGTCATGGTTGAATCTAAACTGAAACAACATCTTGCAGTCCTCTTCCTATCTGAAGCACTTCCATCCCAATATGAATCAGTATAACCATACAGTCTGAAGTCATGATCTCAAGTATAACATAGATCATAATCCAATGTACCCTTAAGGTATCTCATCACATGATTTGCAGCTACAAGTTAAACACGTCTGGGCTCTACCAGATACTAAATCGATGTGTTCACAACAAAGAATATATTTTGTCTGGTATTTTCCGAATACATCAACGAACCAATACTTTGTTTGTACAGAGTAGCATCAACCAACTCTAACGGAGTATCAACTATGAGCTTCAAATTCGTTTCCATGGATGTGTTCATGGATTTACATTCCAACATGTCAAATCTCTTTAGTATTTCAACTGCATACTTCCCTTGGTTAAGGAAGATATTCTTTGGGCTCTACCAAACTTCAAGACCTAAGAAATAATGCATCGGTCCTAGGTATTTCATCTCAAACTCTTTGGTGAGCTTCTTCTTACAATCTGTGATGATATTTTCTTCTCCAGTCGGGAATAAATCATCCACATATAGTAGCAATATAACCGGATCATCATTCATAACCTTGAAGTAAAGGTTAGAATCAACTTTAATCGTGGTAAATCTCAAGCTCATCAGGAAACTATAAATTATGCCATAACAAGATCTAGGAGCTTGCTTCAACCTGTACATAGCTTTCTTCAACATGAAAAAATGTGTTTACTTCCCTTTGTTAAGGAAGATATTCTCTAGGCTCTACCAAACTTCAAGACCTAAGAAATAATGCATTGGGCCTAGGTCTTTCATCTCAAACTCTATGGCGAGATTCTTCTTACAATCTGTGATGAGATTTTCTTCTCTAGTCAGGAATAAATCATCCACATATAGTAGCAATATAAATGGATCATCATTCATAACCTTGAAGCAGAGGTTAGAATCAACTTTAATCTTGGTAAATCCCAATCTCGTCAGAAAACTATCAATTCTTCCATAACAAGTTCTAGGACCTTGCTTCAACCTATACATAGCTTTCTTCAACATGAAGACATGAGTCTTTCTATCTTCAAGCTGACATTTCCTTGATATTTTGAGTATTGCATATTCATCAAAGGTTACATATATGTTGATCTCAATATGATGGTAACCTGGTATGTATATTTTTAAGGCCTTAGAGGAATCACAGTATCTAACAAATATTCCCTTCTTTCCTGAAGGATCCAACTTAGTTCTCTTTTATTTTGGAATGTGTACAAATACTGGACAACCAAATATTTTGAGATGGCTTAATTATGGCTTCTTTTTGGTGAACATTTCTTCGGGAGTTTTTAATCCAAGTGCACTATGGGATAATATGTTTTGGACATATACTGTTGTTCTTGTTGCTTCATCCCATAAGTTCATTGGAAGATATTGATCGTGAATCATAGTCTTTATTGCTTCCATAATCGTTGTATTCTTTTATTCTTCTAGACCATTTTTTTGAGGATTATAGGGAGTGGTGAGCTCCCCCTTAATCCCGACATCTGTGCAAAATCTTCCAAATTCATTTGAAGTGTAATATCCTCCATTGTCTGACCTGAGTATCTTGATTTTCCTTTCAGAGAGGTTTTCTACCAAGGCTTTGAATTCCTTGAACTTTCTGAATACTTCATATTTTTTCTTCAAGAAATAAACCCAAGTCTTACAAGAGTAGTCATCAATAAAGGATACATAGTATACATACTCGCTTAGAGAGGTTGATGTAATTGGACTGCATACATTTGAGGGGACAAGCTGCAATATTCCTTCTTCTTTACTATCGCTCTTTGGAAAAGGATTATTTATGTTATTTCCTTGTGCACATCCCTTGCATACACCTTCGTGATCAACCTTTAATTCTGGTAAACCTGTAACTACCTTGCTTACATATGGTAAGGATTTGTAGTTGATGTGAGCTAGTATTCTATGCCAAAGTTCACAAGGAATTTCAGTAGAGTGAGTTAAGGATACATCTAAGTGACCTTTTAATTTATACAACCCACCTTCTTCTATTCCAATAATAGCTTCATCTTCCATAATTTTTCGTTTAGGCCACATAAGAACTTCACCATCTATGAATGCAACCCTGAAACCTTTCTTATCTTGAGCTGAAATAGAAAGTAAGTTCTTTTTCAAGCATGGTACATAGAGTACATCCTTCATTCTCATCACAGTTCTTGAATCACGCTTGTAGGTGGATTATCCCATTCCTTTGATAGGGTATCGATAATCATCTCCAAGTGAAACTTTCTGGGGGAATTCCTTTTCTATAAGGCTAGAGAGAATGTCTTTCTAACCTGTCATGTGATTAGAGGCACCGTTGTCTATGATCCAAGTATCCTATCCAAGTGTCACAAATCCTAGGAGGGAGAAAAACAAAACATAATATTCAATTTATTCTTTAGTCAACTTATTGGGTGGCTCATCATCTTCAGTTGCATGGGAATGATGTCTTTTGTTATTTCTTCTCTTGTATTCTTCCCTTCTTGTAGGACAATTCTTAGAAATGTGTTCCATCTTATCACAATGATAACATTGATAAGAGGAGAAATATTTTCCCTTTCTTTGACCCTTATGATATTTTTGGAATCTCTTTAGAGGGAGAGATTCTTTATGAAAGTGGGTATCCTTTTGAAAATGATACTTTTTCTTTCCTCCTTTAGTAAGAGAATATAGGGCTTGATATTCATCTCTTAATAGGACGACTTCTCGGTTGGCCACTCTTGCTTCTTCTTGAACACATTCTTCCCATAAACTATCAAATTGGAGTTTCTTTTTTCTTACACAAATAGTTTAGATGAAGGCATACTAAGGTCTTGTGAGACCATTAAGATTTGTCATTATGAGTTCATATTCATCTAATTTGTCTCCAATTTCCTCTAATTGTTCCTTGAATTGAAAAACCCTAGAGAAATAGCCTTAAACTGTTTCTCCTTTCTTCATCTTTGTATTCTTGAGTTGGGTTCTCAAATTCATCTTCTAGTTGATGTTATTTCCTTCATACATTTTGGATAGGGCATCAAACATATCTTTTGGAGTATTCTTAAGAGACACTTGTGGGATCAAGTGGTCTTTAATGGAATCTGCAATTATTCTTTTGGCCTTAATCATATCCTTCTTGTACTTCTCTTTGGCTGCTTCTTCTTTGGGTTCCAATACATTTTCTTTTATGAATTTTGTAAGGTCATTCTCTTCAAGAATGATTCCAATTCTGTACTTCCACGCACAGAAATTTTCCACACCTTCTAACTTGTTAACTAGTTTGGTGCTTGTAGACATCTTGACCTGGAGCTAAGAAAATGACCAGAAAATGAAAATGCTCAAAAATTGAAACTGAGCTTACTAGGAGTTGCACTAGACTAAGGCAAGTTTGTTGGAGCTAACAGTTTCATAAAATTCCAATTTTTACCCCTTGAAACTTGACCTTCGCAATTATGGACTAGTACTTCTGGTATTGGTTCTGGTTTTTTGGTACCATTCAAAACTAGGGTTTGAATTTTCAAAGAATCTAGCCACTACAAAGGTTCACTCAAGCTGCCAAAAAATGCACTAGGGTAGAGTGCACTTCACCAAATAGTTTTTGGTCAGAAATTCCTCTTCAGTAAAAATCCCTAATTTTCTTGTACAACAACAATGACGTTTTTATATACCCAGTGAAAGATACTCTATTCATTCAAGCTCTGATACCATGTTAAATTTTTACTGTCATTATTATGTTATTTCCAAATTACATGAGCATTCAATGCATTTCCAAAACAACAACATAAAGAGGATCATTGAAAGGAACACAATCACAAGGTACGTAACATTTTATCCTGGGAAACCCTCACAGGGGAGAAAACCCAACAAAAAATTCCTCAATAATAGATTTCCAATACAATTCCAAGACTAAGACCAAAACACCAAAGATAAACCAAGACTGAGCATGCACCTCTCTTCTCCTTGCTCCTGCAACTGCAACTGCCTTCAAGATATGTGCACTAGATGAATGTGTGCGTGTGTGTGTGAACAAGTGAGGCACCATCCTCACATATAAATACTATTTGATGAGGTGTTAGGGTTATGTCTCTTCTCTTAGTAGGGATGACTTCTTCTAGAAGTGGTTAAAACCACTTTATAAAAACTAGGGGCTGACTTCACAAATACCACTATACCAATATGGTTTGACCAATCCACAAAAGGGGATTTGATCTTATACAAGACCCGACATGATTAATCCGCAAAAGGGGATTTCATATATAAGATAATAACTCAAATATAATTAGAATATTCTTCGAAGTTACAATATTTCAACAAGAATAAATATATTTCTTTTTCTTTTCATTTTCATTTTTATCATATATGGACAAAGGGTGATATCACCACCCTAGATGCTTTAATGCTTTTGTTTGAGTTTTGGAAGGAACGAGTCATACCAGATATGTTGAGGTTCTCATGCACTCTACGGTGAGCACATATCCTCGACTAGGATATAGTTGTTACCCCCAAACTAGGGGTAACTAAAGAGATCATGTCTCGAGGCCCACATGTAGAATACATGGAGTGTCGAGAGTTGGATCGACAAAGCATAGCCCCGGAGGGACTTTATTTTCATTGATGCATTCTACACATCACCAACAACAATGTCCACCACACCGGCCTGGTCTCAGAAGTAAATGTGTCTTTATCCATGAGGTAATGAGTCCAGGTATCATGGTAAGTGTCACTCTCATATTTGAATCATTTGAACATGTTGCAAAACATCTTTCTTGATTTTGGGACGTTTTCTTGGAATTTATGCTCTTTGCCTTATTTAGACCTGGTGGGTGTCATTGTATCATAGTAAGTTGGTTACCCCTAAGAATAGATTTCTACTGAGGAGTTCCTTGAATATTCATTGTCCATTCCTAGTCATACTTGTCACTTTCCATACTTGATTCCCTCCATCTTCCCAAACTTTTGGGATTTTTGAGTACACTAACCCGAGAAGGGATTTGTACCTTATTTCATGGGAAGAAGGGGATAAAGGCCCAGAGGGTAAAAGTAGTTGGAAAAATATAAAATCCAATCATAAAACCTTCGAGATGCTTTTCCCACAGATCCTTGAGAAAGCAATGAAACAATTCTCTATAAGAAATGTTGAGCCTACAAAATAAATGATAGTGGACACTTAAAGAGTTTGTTGGAGGATGGGAGGTCTCATCACTAGCCGACCTATAATTATCATGGGTATTTAGCGGTATGACATTACCATCATCTGGTCACCAAGCCAGGGTAGTGGTTCTCAGTTACATGACTGATGAAAATGGGGTCTCATCACAAGCTAGCCTTCTCATATCCGCAAGGTATTTGTGAATGACATTATTGATATATGGACACCAAGCAAGGATAGTGGCCTCCAACTTGTTCCTTGAAGCATGAAATAAATATAAAGAAAGATCTAAGAAGAAAGAATGGCAAATAAATGGGCTTGGAAAAATATTGCATCGCGGATGAAGGGAAACTCACCCTCTACAAAGGCACCCATAGATAAGACAATACAAACCCTTGTATTCCATGAACCCATGCCTAGAATTTCACCCCACACCATGCCACATGCACACATGAATAGGATAGGTTCCACTTAGGAAACACCCTGGACCATAGGAGTGATTGACCCATTAGGGAACCTTGAGACCCCTCCCACACCTAAATGTGATAAATTGTATAACGTCCTTGAGCATTTGTTTGGTTTGAAAAGGGGGGTTTGATGCAAATGTTTAGGTGGTTTGATTATTAGATGAGGCTTACTTTTTATGATACTTGTGACTCATGAACCCCTGGAGGGCGTACTTGTTTGTCTTTGCAGGACCTTGCCTGGTGGATAGGTATTCATGAGGGGATGATTAGTTCAGACCTTCATGAGGGATTGAAGACCAAGGATGGATGCAGAGACCCTAGGCTTGGGGAAATACAATGACGACCAATTTGCACAATGAGGGAAGAAGGCATTGTCTTTGGAGGCACCCTGGTAGGCCTAGACAATGAGGGGCCACCCTTCCCAATTGGACGTTGGCTTTAGAGACCTTGGATGTCACCCTAGTAGCCCCATGACATCACCCAAGGCTAGGGTTTGACAATGAAATATGTTGGGTTACAGTTTTGGGACGTGTGGCATGGAGGAGGGCCTTTAGAGGCCCAAAGGTTTTCTAGATGACCTTAACGTCTCATGGAGGAGGCCTAATGTCACCCTAGGAAGGATGATGTCACCCTCTTTAGGGTTTAATTTTGGAAAATCACTTTAATTTTGAATTTTAAGAGAAAATTGATATGTAGGCTTTGTTTTGTAAAAAGACACAACTTTTAGGTAAATAAGTCAGGATTTCCCATATAAATATGGCTGGCTTATTTCATTTTTTCATCATAAATCACCTCTCACAAGAGGGGGACTGAAATTGTGCCCTTTTGGGGGTACTTGGATGAAATTTTCAGGCACACTTGCTTGGAGACTTGTTTGAATGCATTTTGGATCATTTTTTGGTGGAATTTTGGCAAATCTAGCGTTTTTATGCTTGATTATTCTTGGTGAAGTAAGTAAATCTGCAATTTTCATTTCATGATAAATGTTTATGGTATGTTTACTTGTTCATATTTAAGATTATGAAATTGTTTGCTTGAAAACCCGAGGAGTAAGAAACATAAGGTGCTTCTTTCTTGCTCTTTGTTTTGCTAGTGTTTCCTAAGAGGATCTTGTCTAGACAAACTTCTAGAGCCCTAAATTGCTATCACTTTAGAAGCTTTGTCTAGTTCTTATTGCATTAAATGTATTTCAAGAGTTTAAGGATAGGAAAAATCGCTAAGGCCTAGAAGTGCCTACACCCTAGTTGAACCTTCTCTTAAGGGCTTGGTACTTGAGGACTTAAGGTGCTACTTCTCAAGCTTCCACCTTTTCATCTCTTACACAAGTATATTCATTGTTATTTCTCCAAGTTATTGTGTTGATATAATTGACTCCATAAACCCTAAAAGGCACTAGTTCTCACTTCTCTCTTGTTGGAAGATTGATCAAACACTAAAACCTTATTCTCTCAAGCCTATGCTAACTAAGTCTAACACTAACTTAGCTAAGAACTTGCTTGTGACAATTGCTAAGTAATCTACTTGATAAATGCTAAGTTTCCATGGCATTTTATTGCAATTCAGAGCACTAATTCTTGTGTTGTTACAAAACATTTATTTCTGTTGTAAATGCAAATTTGCTTCAGCCACTATATTTTTTGTTGTCTAACGTTTTTGAAGGCTTTACTATCATTCTAGTACGTGGAAATTGTTATATGCATATTGTATTGTTCTTATTCGCGGTAGGTACATCGACACTCTTTTTTGCCTCATTTTTTCACACGTAGACACTCTTGACTTAAGTGATTAGTGAAAAGAAAGGTATCTCTTGACACATCTTTAACCTATCTAGCCTTTTAAGCCACGTGAAACTCCTCATTTGGGTAGCTCTAAAAGAAGTGGATTTCCTATTGATATGACAATGATATGATATCCCATTGTTACACCAATCTCTCTCTTTTGCATGCCATTTGAAGCGGAATGTCTTATTATATCAATATGTTTGAAACAATGTTATCGATCCATGTGACACAATGCTATCAATCAAACTTATGGGCCACCATGTTTTATGAATACATTGTAATAATTTGGTTGGGATTGATAAAGAAGGGGTGAGGCCGATACCTTCAATCATAAAAATATAGGATGATGATTATAATGATGGTGGTTTTGGGGAGAAGGATGAACCTGTTGGCTACGCCATTGCGATTTGGATAATAAATAATGGTCGACGGCGAGAGAGATGAGTCAAGCGCACGAGGAGAGCGGAGATGAAGATGAAAATGGTTGATCGAATACACAGATAACGTATTCACATTATCCGCAACGCGTTTGGCACGGTCCTCACGCTACTCCTTTCTCTCTCATTATGAACACTACCGCAATTTGCTCAATATGGTCTTCCCAGCTTGGAGAATTTTATATGCATTATCACGTCAATGGATATGACGTTATGAATTTAAAATAGCACACTTATATTAATTAGTTATTACTCAGTCAGCTCCTCCATCCACTCCATCCAAGACGTGCCAAACCTGGGTTTGACATTTTCTCCGCGTCGCTAACCAGCAAGACGAACAGAGGTCACCGTCGTTACCGCGTCATGAAGGCCTTAAATATTTCTCTGTGTAGATGCCACCCCTGCAATTTTATGTTCTTACGCGTTCGCTTACGTAATCTGGACTAGGTTTAGATGGTACAAATTCGTTGAAATACAACTTCGCGCGAGAACTTCGCTTTCTCTCGCGCTTGTCCAATCTCAATCTCTTTTGTCTTCTCCACTTGTATATTACCCTACTTTCAAACCTGCCATTCATACATTCATATTACAGTCGTAGACTAAAAATTGTGATTGCAGTCAACTTTATATCACCGGATTCTTTTGCTGAAATATATTAAATGATTTCAGTCAAATTTATATTATATTATCGGATTTTTTTGCTGAAAAATATTAAAACTTCTAATACTAATACAGTAGTTAAATAGTTATTGGTTAATTCAGAAAAGTTGATAAGATGAAACGAATCCTTAAAAGAATATATTAAATTTTATTGTTAATTAACAAATAAATGGTTGGGCTTCATTTAGTGTTAATATTTTAATTTCTGTTAATCGCTTACTTGGCAATCAGTTAGCTATCAAAGTAATTTTTAAATATGATTAGGTAAATGTAAAAAAATAAACACATAAAAGGATGTCTTTATAATAGCTAGGAAGTTAATGATTGAAATCACAGCCATTTATTTTGTGTGACTACTAAGAATATTCCAGCCATATTTAATCCTATACATAAAAAACTTATTGAAAACTAAATCTCTATTAAATCTGCCCATTATCTTTCAACTTAATTTAAACATCTATAAAACATCAAAACCTAAAATGTTTAAAAAACATCCACATTCCATGGTTATCAAACCTACCTTTCATATTTCATAGTTATACCAATCATCTTCCCTGTTTATACCAATATCTTGTATTTCTATTTTGATTTGGAGATATATAACGATGGAAGTAGGAATGGTGTCGATAATCTGGTGTTAGTGTATATTGTTTATTTGAAATTCTTACCTCAATTTTAATGTAATTTTGGAAGCTTGTCTAAGTGTATATCGTTCCTCAATATTAATATAATGAAGGAAGGTTGGTGAAATTATACGTCAATTTGCCAGCAATTACTAATTGAACTGTCCCTCGAGAGCGAACTGTATTAATATTCATTCACATAATTTTTAGTATTTATTTGATAGATCATTATTAATTTTATAATATTTAATCAAAATTTAATTATTTTAATTATTTAAAATTTTAGTTTTTATAATATTTAATCAAAATTTAATTATTTTAATTATTTAAAAATTTAGTTTTATAATATTTAATTATAATTTAATTATTTAAATATTTAATTAACAATATTCTGATTTTAAATATCCATTTTAATATATTTAATATTCATTTACATGTATTCATTTTGATGGATCACATAATTTTAGTATTCATTTTGATGGATCACATAATTTTAGTATTCATTTTAATACATCATTGGTATTGATTTTATAGTATTTAATCAAATTTCAGCATTTGTGTATTTATTTTGCAATATCTAAATAATGATTTTGATATCATGCGATTTTAAATATCCATTTTAATATATTTAATAACCATTCACATAATTTTAGGATTTATTTATATGGTTCACATAATTTAATATTTATTTTGATGGAGCTCACATATATGTGAGTAGGCTAACATATATGTGAACATGGATCGGTATTGATTTTATAATAATTAATCAAAATTTAATCATTTAAATATATATTTTGCAATATTTAAATAGTGATTTTGATTTACTTGATTTTAAATATTTATTTTAATTTATTTAATACTTATTCACATAATTTTAGTATTCATTTTGATGAATCACATAATTTTAGTATTCATTTTGATGTATAATATTAATTTTATAATATTTAATCAACATTTAATTATTTAAATATTTATTTTATAATATTAAATAGTGATTTTCATCATTTTGATGTATTTGATGATGATGATGATGATGATTAACTTTCACTAAGATTTAATTGGTCTATTGAACCTTAAGACGGTAAGTGATTACTTGTGATTTTTTAGAATTTTATTTATATACTCAAAAAGCATTAAGAAAAGTTTTCCAATCAATTAAATATTGAATTACTATAAAAATTTTAACTACAATAAAATTGATTATAATCATAATGTTAATTATGATTATACTCTTACTATACTATTCAATTCATTAACATGAATTAATATTACCTATAATTATAAGTCAATGAATTAATATTAACTATAATTATAACTTTATTGTTGAGTGCTTTGATAAGTGGTTATTTATTATTCTATGGTCATGTTCGTTCCGAGATTCTTAAGAGTTCGAGTGTGATTAAGTGATTTACATAATGTGATGGTTAGGTCTTTATTTTAATATTGTTTTTAAAAAGTTTCGAGATTCTTAAGAACTTGAGTGTGATTAAGTGGTTTACATAATGTGATGGTTAGGTATTTCAAGTGATAGTTAGGTTTTTATTTTAATATTGTTTTTAAAAAAGCGTGATTAGGTTTTTATTTTAATATTGTTTTTAAAAAATGTGATTAGGTTTTTATTTTAATATTGTTTTTAAAAAATTGTGTGAATAGGGTTTTATTTAAAATTATAATCTTTTAAAGTGTAATTTTTTTTTTTAATTTAAAAAAAAATACTTTAAGGGATTTGATCCTTTTCTACACATGATACATCAAGAGTTAAGATGGATTTACACTTTTTCTTAATATGTGTGTGTGTGTGTGTGTAATATTCTAGATATAAAAAGTATGCAGAATAGAAATTAAATGCTAAAAATGGAAGATGAACAACAATATAACCAGAACAACACCACAACAATACCAAAATGACACTAGAATAACACCAGAAAGAGCACTTTGATTACTGAGAGCAATGTTCTCTTGCCTCTTCAAGGGGGCAACCTCCAGTAGAGCAGAGCTTTATTACAATAATATCCAAGACAAAAAATTTCATACCCTCGACTCTTATTTATACTAAATATGTCTATCAAAAGTATCATCTAGTGGAAGATCCTTCTAGAAGCGGAAGCTTCTATTAGGTCTTCTTACATTAGAATTATTATTCCTTATTACTATGCCTTATTAATATTGACCTTTATTACATCGAAATATATTATTCTACCTATGTGAGGGGTTAGGTCCCTTACATGTCCTCCCCTTTAAAAACAACCTTGTCCTCAAGGCTTGAGATGTGGAAATTGCTGCAGAATGGTAGTTGGTTCACAAGTGGCATCAACTGGGGTTGTATCTTTCCACTGGAATAACACTTTCGTGATGGTTTGCTGATGCAAGCGACGCTCACCTTGGTCCAAAACTACTTGTGGTTGTAGACAAATGGAGCCTTCTTCGTCCAACTCGGGAAGGTTGGTTTGATCTTGGCACTTAGTTCCAATCACCTTCTTTAAGCAGGAAACATGAAAAACATGGTGTAGCTTATAATGACTGGGAAAAGCTAACTGATAGGCCACCCGTCCCACACAATTGAGAATGATATAAGGACCATAAAATTTGGGCGCCAATTTCTGACAATGGTCAGCCTTGAGGTATTTTTTCTTGTAAGGTTGTGGTCGAAGAAACTCTTGATCCCCTTCTACAAATTGACATTCAGAGCGACCTTGATCTGCTTGTTGCTTCATGCGATTTTGGGCCATGACCAAATTCTCTTTAAGGGTACGGAGAATATCCTCTCGAACTGTAAGCGTTTGGTCAACCTCCTAGACCTTCGAGACACCTGGAAAATATGAAGAATTGAAGGTGGATTTTGTCCATACACTGCTTCAAAAGGAGTCATGCGGGTAGTTTTATGGTATGAAGTGTTGTACCACCATTCAGCTAGTGGTAACCATTGAGCCCACTGATTTTTCTTTTCCAAGGTAAAAAACCTCAAATATGTTTCCAAACACTCGTTGACAACTTCAGTTTGACCATCAGTCTGGAGATGATAAGTTGTGTTGAGATGCAATTGGGTGCCTTGTAGCTTGAATAGTTCTTGCCAAAAATTCTTGGTGGAAGTTGGGCCGCAATCAGAAACAATAGAATGCGGCAGGCCATGAAGCTTGAAGACCTGATCCATGAAAAATTGAGCCACATTGGATGTTGTAAATGGGTGTTGAAGAGCACAGAAATGAACATACTTCGAAAGAAGATCAACTACCACCATGATGATTGATTTATTGCCTGATTTAGGTAATCCTACAATAAAATTCATAGATATATCCCGCCAAATAGTAGGTGGAATAGCAAGTAGTTGTAGTGTGACAGGAGATTTTAATGTTTCTCCCTTGTTGCGTTGACACACATCACATTCAGCCATAAAATTACGAACGTCGTGTTTCATACCATCCCAGAAAAAAGAGCGTTTAACCCTGTCATAGGTTTTGGTAAACCCAAAGTTCCCAACTGTGGGAGTAGCATGAAGCTCAGAAAGTACCTTGGATTTAAGTATTGATTGTTTACTTAAACACAAATGACCTTTGTATCAAAGCTCATCATGGAGCCAATAGTACCCTGGGGAAACTAGAGAATTGGACTGCAACTGTTGTATCAGATGCGAACTTTTGAGATCGTGTAGCCATTCCTGTCGAATGACTTGGAGCCAATATGGTACAATGAAGGAGAGAGAAAAAGGGGACCCTTCATCTTCATATTTTCGTGAAAGTGCATCTGCAACCACATTGTCTTTGCCTTTTTTGTAAATTATCTCATAATCATATCCAAAGATCTTAGTCACCCATTTTTGTTGCTCTGGGGAGGAAATAAGTTGTTCCAGAAAATACTTGAGGCTTTGATGATCTGTCTTAATTTGGAAGCGTTGCTCCAATAGATAAGGGAGCCAAATATCAACGACATGCAGAATAGCCAACATTTCCTTGCATAAGGATGACCCTCTTGCATAAGGACAATGCCAATTCCTTTCCCTGAAGCATCACATTCCAAGACAAAGGTCTTTGTGAAATCAGGAAGGGCCAAGACTGGAGTGGTGCACATGGCCATATTTAATGTTTGAAAATCCTAAGCAACTACTGGAGTCCAAGTGAAATAATTCTTTTTAAGGACTGCAGTGAGAGGTGTCGCAATCTTTCCATAACTCTTAACAAACTTGCGATAATAACATGTTAAGCACAGAAATCGACGCAAGCTTTTGAGAGACATTGGGTGAGGCCAGTCTTTCATATCTTCAATATTTTTAGGATCCACCCTGACGTTGGCCTTGCCAACAAGATGACCCAAGTACTCAACTTCTGAGGTGCCAAAATCACATTTAGATTGTTTGAGGAAAAGTTGGTGCTGAGACAGTATATGGAGAACTTGATCCACATGAGCAAGATGGTCTGTCTAGGTTTTGATATAGATGAGGATATCATCAAAGAAAACTAAGACAAAATGATGGAGAAAAGGATGGAAGACATGATTCATGAGGCTTTGGAATGTGGAGGGAGCATTACACAAGCCAAAGGGAAAGACCAAAAACTCATAGTGGCCCTCATGAGTTCTAAAGGCAGTCTTAGGAATGTCTGCCTCTTTCATATGGATCTGGTGGTAGCCAGAACAAAGATCAAGTTTAGTAAAGAACCGGGTGCCACTCAATTCATCCAAGAGGGCATCAATGATAGGAATGGGAAATTTGTCTTTAATGGTGAGTTTGTTGAGGACCCGAAAGTCAGGACACATGCACGAAGAACCTTCTTTCTTAAGGACCATGACCACAAGAGAAGAGTAGGGGCTCTTACTAGGGTGGATAATACCTACATTAAGTAGATCTTGAACCATTTTCTCAATTTCATTTTTTTGGAAAAAGGAGTGATGATAGGGATGAATATTGGGAGGAAGGCTTCCTAGGACAAGGGGAATGGAATGATCATGAACACCACGGGAAGGAGGGAGCCCCTGGGAAGTTGAAAAAACCACTTGATATTTAGAGAGGATGGATTGCAGGTCATGCGACACAGAGGGTGTCTCAGTTGCTTGTATGGCATGGAGTTGGGAAATAATGCCAGAATGACATTTTTTGAGCATCTTTTCCATGCGATGGGAACTAATGATCTCAGGGGAAATGACCGTGATGCCTTAGAACATATATTGTTGGCCCTCCTAATTGAACTGCATGGTTAATTCCTTAAAATCCATGAGAATGGGACCCAAAGTCCTTATCCAGTCTACACCCAACACAATGTCACAACCGCCCACGTCGATAGCAAACATATGACATTTCAGATGGTAGTCACCAATTTGGCGACACACATTTTCACAACGCCCTCCACATTTCATTGACCCGCCATTGGAAATCATGATTTGGATATTATTGACTACACGGATATAACAATTAGTTTCTTGGGCAATGCAGCGATGAATAAAATTATGGGTGATTTCACTATCAACAATATGTTAGCCTGTGGCTTACCTTTACCAATCACTAAGTCTAAATTGTCACCTATATTTGTATTATTTATTTAGGATATTAGTAATATATCCTCAAGTGATGACTAATGAGTTAGTTAAGATTGCCTAGCCTAGTCATCATGCATGATTTTAGGATCTAGAGAAAATCTCTCTATGAAATAGCATCACCCATTGTACTATAAATATGTAACATTGGAGTGAATACATTAAGTGTTGGCTAGTGAGCCTTTTCTGCCATGTTGTTGTTCTTGCTTTTGTTTTATCAATTGTTATTGTTCTTGTTTATAATTTACCAATTGGTATCAGAGCACTATTGTTCTTAAGGGTCTGATGTTGATTTGATAGCTTCAAAAAAGGGTTGGAAGGAGGTTAGATTATAGGGAATTATATCTTGGACAGGTAATGGAAAAGAGAAGAGCTATATGCAGTCGATCTAATCAATATTTATCTCAAGCGACTTGCTACGTATGATTGCAATCTGCATCTTCCTTCAAAATATTTGTAAATTGTTGTCAAGCGCAATACATCTTCAATTAAAGTTGTTGATCTGTATTTTCCTAGTTTATGATAAGGGTCTGCAAATATTTGTATATCTTGTACTACATATTCTTGTTTACAACTAAAATTTAGATCACAATCTGACTATTGTTGGATAAACATTTTCTGCGAGTTTACAAGTTTCCTAATCCTTTCAGCCAGTTCTGGTGTTTTTTTTGGTGTTTTGTTTTTACTAGGATAATCGACATCCAAAATCTCTGCAATATCCTCTGAAATCTATCTTTCCTTTCTCACAGAATTTTCCATCGAATCTGTTTTCAATATCATGCCTTATAAAATTGTCTTACTATCCAAATATATATCTTCAGTGTCCAATGCACGAGAGTATGAAGCCTGAATCATGCCATTGATGTCTTGTTCCTTCCAACTACCATTTATGAGAAGAGTTGTCTTCTCCTCTAAATAAGTCCCGCGACCTACACTCCACAAACTTAAATCCAGCGCAGGTCATTATTAAAAAAAAAAAAGAAAAAACTTAATGATGAGCAGACACCTTTGTGAAAATAAAAAATTGATCTATGGATGTGTGTGAGCCAACTAGAATGAGATTTGCTCAAAATACATAACCACGATCCAACAAATGTTCTTAAATTATCCCCTAATTCATCTCTATGTACACCTTAAAACCTCTGCCACTCTTCAACTTCTGAGAACCTGATGGGAGAGCGCAGGAAGATAAGACCTGAGACTATAGTCCTACATATCCTTAGGCGTAGGAATAAGAGTAGTGAATAGTATATGTGTGTTGGTGTGAGCGGATTCCATCAGGATCCTAGGAGATAGAAAATCCATGATTAGAAGATAACTACGATTTCTAGCGCGACTCATGAGAAGATTGTGTGGACGTCAAATCTAGCGCCACACACCAGGTGTGACGAGAAGTTAACCAGAAAGTGTGATCATACACTAGGTGACTTTGTCGCATGAATCTGTCATATACTTGGGTACCCATGAATAGTTTCATCCTCGATTTCATTAAGGACAATTTGAACTAACAGAGAATCCACTTTGGTGGGAAATGACTTCCATGCGCTGGTGAAGAGAAAAGGATCTACGAGAAGGAGTATGTTCCGTGAAAATTTTCATCGTATTTTTTGAGTTAAATGTGTGTGATTGTGAGCAGTGCAGTCCAGACGATCCAAAAGGGGGCATTTTTGTTAAGTGCAATTCGAGAGACAGTGTAGGAACGTGCTCGCCCAGAAATGCAACGAGGGTTGTGGGAGAGTCTAGATTTGAAAGGGACTTTTCTTCAATGTAGAGGATGTTGAGGCAGGTGAGGCCAGCTCAGATTTGTGGATTTTTTATTTGATTGGAACCCTCAACACCGATGTTCCTCCAACTTTTCATGCAATGAGGAGAATTGTTATGAGAAATTCGAGAGAAGTGATTGGCCATACTATTGACCAGATAGTGTACAATAAGAAAATTTGATGAGGAGGCATTCCATTGAGCCAATGACAAGTCCTCCAGCTAAGATATACATGTGTTGCTCCACTGACAATCACAAACCCCAATGTCCGTCAACTGGGACAAGAAGTGTTGGAAATAGATGCCAGCAGTTTGCAAAAGTGCTAAGAGGACTGGATTTGAGTCAAGACCTGCCAATTTTTGATTGTTGATTTTTTCCAAATTGGAAGTGAAAACGAGGTTTGACGCTCTTCAACAGTTGAATCTGATATGAATCAGAAGTGAAGATGAGGTTTGGTGCTTCGCAAGCACCATGCGTGTGTTGTAACTAAGTTCAGAAGAGGGATTCACTTTCAACTAGATCGTGGAGATATCCTTGGATATTGCAAAGGTGATATCCCACATTGTTGGAGTCCCTGTCAAAAGAAGTCACGCACTATCAAATTTGCAGAGGCACGATTGTGTCAAGTCGATCCCATTGTGATTATTTCCCTCCATTGTGGCAGAACCCATGGGAGGTCATTTTATGGAGCATGAGAAATAAAAGAACAGAGGCCATTGTAAGCCTCTTCACATAGTGGAGAACAACCCATTTTGTTCATTGCGGGTTTTATAATTTGAAGTAATTTTTTTACTTCAAAGAGGGCTGAAGTCATGATGTGTAAGGGAGATTGTGAAATTTTAATTATGTAAAAAGGGGCTTGAAGCTTTGACGAGAGTTTGGTGAGCATTTTTTTGTCACAAGCCTATAGAGCTAATTGTATTTGGGCTTTTTCATGAGAACGATACTATAATAAAATTAAATTTTTTTTGCTCAATGTCCTAGATCGACCCGAAATTGAATAAGGGGATCTTAGGAACACCTTGCATTGTGTGCGATGGTGAATGCTTCCATGAATGTTTCCATAGTTGTTTTATGTAATATTTTATGTTTAGTTTAACTACACTTACATACGACCATATACACAGAGAGTACACAACAAGTTAAGAAAATTCAAGAACACAATTAATGCAATCAAAGCACCTACAATCAAGTAGCCATGAAGAACATTCAAACATTTTAATTGTCAACATCGGCATTCAACGATGATTCTACATCAATTGTTGAAAGGGAAAATCAAGTTAATGAAGCATTCAAAATTGAAGATCATTTGCTACTTGCAATAGTTTATTTGTAAGAGTGAAATCAAATCAAGTTGAATTGAATTGTAATTTTTGGGTGCATTCTCGGTTGAACCCAACACCCACAACTTGCTTGTATCATTCTATTCCTAGAGTCATTTTGAGTCGTAATTGACAAGGATGAGTACTTGAAACTCAAATCATTGTAAACATCAAGTTTTGGATGCATTTTCAGTGGTAATTGACATCCTCAACTTCTTGGAAGAAAGCAAGGCAAGTTCAAGTGAGCATGAATAGCAAGCGAGCATGAAGTTCAAGTGAGCAAGTTTCAAATAATCTTTCTTCTGTCATGTCAAAATTGTAATAAGGATCTACCTGCACAAGGAGACCTTTTTTAGTGTTTTAAAATGGCTCGAAGTCTCGAATTATTAGAGTTACTAAACACTCTAATAAACACCACTGAAGATGACACAGTGACATTGAACAAAGAAACTCTTCAATCAGTACTAACATGTTTGCAAGTGACGCAAGATAAAGTTAGACTTCTTCAATCTCTATCCCATCTATTGAATGATGAGTTGATTGATCTCAAAAATCAGCAGCCAGTGAAGTTTTCTGAACTAGTTTTTGTTTAGCACAACCCTCTCTATGATGCTGATGATGATGATGCTTTTGATCGATAGTCAGTGAAGGAACAAGACAGTGATACAACTTCATAATCCATATCAAACGAAGTTGAATCTATTCATGAAACTACATTTCAAGAGTTTTCTTTTGATTTCAGTAAAGAAAACCTTTCAATGATGCATCCACATGCAGTAAATCCACTTCCACGGATTTCAAAGCAACAGGTTTAGAATACTCTTTCCAAGCCCATCATTAGACCTTGGGAAGAAATCATTGACAACAAGAATAGAACGGGACTTGGATATGACAAGGAAGTTACCTTTCATATTCCTGATTATTCCAGACCAATCAAGTTCCAAAGTGTTGGATTCCTTCAAGAAGATTCACTTTCACCTGTTCCAGTTCAAAATCATAATGATAAGTGCCAACATTGTAATCGAGTTGGTCACAAGGAGAATCAATGTTTTGATCTCCATCCTTGCCAGCATTGTGGCAAGCATAACCCTTCTTCAAACAGATGTTCAAAACTGAAGAAACTTGAAAGATTGAAGATTCACTATGAGTGGATTGATCCTTGGAAATGGTCATCAACAACCAAGCGATTATATAAGTCTTACCGTAGAATTCAATCTCAAGTAAAGACCAATCTTGTATCACATAACATTTTTGTACCTCACATAAGTGGTCCCCTTATGGTGTATCTTTCTGCATGCCCACTTTGTGTTGTACTCAAATGGAATAAGTATGGTACTCTCTTGAGCATAGAAGGGGGGAGTACAATGATGTAACTCTCATGCACCTTAAGGGGGGGAGTTCAAAATTCCAGTGAAGATGGTTCATGAAACCACTTATGGTCTCTCCTTTCAACTGACAAAGGGGGTTATTGATGATGGAATTGAAGATGGTTGTTAGACAGAAAGTTTCGATAACAAGAAACATCAAGTATGCTAGATAGGCATGAAATTTGCTAAATGAGAAACTGCGGTCTGTAGATGACAAACTTTGGCAGAATTATGGTTCAATAAGTTTAAGTTGAATCATATAGATTTTGATTTTGAGAGCAATGATGTGAACATTTGGTTCACATAGATG
>JZKD02S0146105.1:166756-178694 GCA_000966675.3 Picea glauca
TGAGAGACTAGAATAGGTGGCAGTTCACTCCCGTAACTACTGGTGTGTGTCCAGATCACTCTAGACCACCACTATGGTGACTTGGTTCACCTCAAGTCTAACTCATTGAGTTATAAAGAGTATATCATGTGTAAATTATTCATTATTCATAACAGTTAATGAGAATTCTATAACGGTTCACCTCAAGTCGAACTCATTAAGTTATACAGAGTATATCGTGTGTAAATTATTCATTATTCATAACGGTTAATGAGAATTATGCGTGTGTGAAGTAACTCCAACACCCCCCTGAACATCACTGTGGTGAAAATAAAGAATGGGTCCCAGCTACGAGGCCATGTTAGGTACCCAAATACAAAAGATACACTGAACTAAATGAGGAAAGAGGGAAAACCTCATTGGAACAAAACCCCCCCTCAAATTACAATGCATAAAATAAAAAATGAGAAGGAACAAAAAAACAGTTGCTAAGCAACCATGTCCTTCAATCCAAGAAGACCTCACAACTGTGCAAGTTTGTGCTCTTTGAAGATTTTGTTGAAGATGTAGATGTCTGCATAGATCTGATAGAATATATGAATCATTGATATTTCCACACATATCCACTTTATCTTCTTGTAATGAATAATATCCAAATAAATTTTGGATGAAATTTGAAAACCGTGCAACCGTTTCCAGAAAAACGCTGAAATTTTGTTGATTTTGAAACGATCATAACTTCACTTTCTGGACTCCGTTTCGGACGATTTTTTTTTTTGAAATTGGATATTTTCCCGAGAGGAATTCAAATATCCAATTTTTTTCTGCCAATTTTTCTCAAAAAATATCAGAATGGAGTCTGATGTGCGCGGCTCCCTTTTTGTCTCCTGAGATGCATGCATTGTGCATGGAAAAGTATCTACATGTGACTCCTTAGATGCATGCCATATATATTCCAAATGAATTTTAGAAAATAAATATGAAATGGAGTAGAAATCATCTTCAATTATTGGAATACAAATTTATGCAAATACTTGTGTAGAAGGCTCTTCAAACTGAGATGATTTATCTTCCAATGGTTTTTCTACATTCTCTATCTTGTCAACATTTTGCATGCATTCTTCCTTACTCCCAGATAGAACCTCCAATCTGCTCCATAAATCATTTAGAGTGAATTCTTGTGAGTCATCATATACTTGATGGATAATTTTGGAAGAAATAAAATAGAGGATACATCCTATGGCCATATATTGTCTATTGAGAAAGTCATTTTTCTCATCGACAATATCAAGATCTACTTCCATTGCCATAGTTATTTGGTACAAGCCTTTGCATCTAAGCATAAGCAGAATTTTTGGCTTCCATTCCAAATAGTTATGAGGCATTGGAAGTGTTTCCGACGAATAATCCATCTTTTGTTGTCTTCAATCTTTTGTACCTGCAAAAAATGATTTGGTGTAGTTTTTGCTTAGCAGTCCGTCGGCTATGATACCATGTGAATGTGTTTAACCTGCATATAACAGATCTAGCTAAACAATAATACACACATTTGCAAAGAGAATTGGAAAGGGAAGAAGAAAGAGAGAACAAATGGAAGAATTCTCATTAACCATTTCCACACTCAAAGAGTGAATAATTTATAATAAATATAGGATAAATGAGTAACTAATGAGCCATAGTGGTTGTCTAGATTGATATGGACACACACCAGCAGTTACAAGAGTAAACTGCCACCTAGTCTAGTCTCTCAGGCAATTACAGGAGTGAATTTCCATCTAGCTAAGTTAACTAGTCAACTAGTCTTTAGTTAACTGACTAAACAAAGAGTAGTGAGTTGGTGATGATCCCAATGTTGCATGGTGAAAAAATGAATGCAACATCTAAAATCAACTCAACTAGTCAAACTGAAGTGTGAACTGAAAGAGAATATTCTCCAGGTGGAATATTCTCTCCTAAAATATAGGAGACTGGATAATGACTAATTATGACTAATGAACAAATAAAAACCTTAGGAAAAAGAAATCCTAGGTGTGTGTGAAGTAACTCCAACAATGAGCCTGCATTAATTGATGTTATGTCTATATGGCGTGGTCTAACGGTCTAGTGGCGAGCCATAAAATTGTTCCGAGCCATTCAGAGCGGTAGTCAAACGGTTATATTGGCTTCCAATGGCTATATTTCTTCGCCATGGAGAAGTGCCATAGGTCATTGTTTTGATATCCTGACGAAGCTCAATTCCTATGATTTTTCCTTCTGCGAAGTTTCCTCTGGAACCTTCTGTAATTTTTTGATCTTGGCTTTCTTCTTCCTTAGCTTCCTAGCCTTTTTCCCAGTGAGTTTCGTATCAGTCATCCTTTTTCCATTCTGATTCTCATCTTCTCTTGTCATAGACACTTCGCAATGCTAAGATTCTTTTTTCAGATCTAAGGGTAATACTCCTTCATCATACAGATTAGGTATCTCGATCTTTTCTGGTTCCTCTAATGCTCTTATAACTTCAATATCCAAGTCCCTAGTGTTCAATAGCTTAGGTTTGTCCTCTTGTTCTTCCATCAAGTAGGAGATCCTTCTAGTCATAAATTCTATGAGTTATTGCTTCTTTTGTTCTAGAGTTTCCTTTTCTTCTTTTCTCCGGATCTATTCTCTTTCAATCCAGATCTTGCCTAACAAAGCTAGAAATGGGGCATGGTTCTCAATAAACTTAATAACTTCAAATTCTTCCTCTATTGAAGCTCCATGGGTGTTCATAGCTATCTGGGTAGTCCTACCACATAGGGTTACCATTTTTCCTTTAAATAATCCTATGGTTCATAGTGAAGGAACCATAGCAGGCCTTCCTAGGGTTTCCCAAGTACTTTTTGTCATAATGTTCATTTGTGTTCCCTCATCTAGAGCACAGTCAATGTCGAAGTCTCCTATTCTTACTTCATTTTTCTCCTTTTCTTTGAAGATCTCTGACAAACTGACATCTTTATGTTCATCCAGAGTTTCTTTCATTTTTAGTAACATAATCTCTGATTCTTTCTAGGGTTCTTCTATAATCCTAGTCTCTTGATCTCCTTCAGAGTTTTCTTGTTCCATATTCATCTTTTTAAGTCTAGAAATCATTCTAGGGAAATCCAGTACTTCATGGCCCATAGCCTTACAACAGAGGTAGCTAGGGTTTCTCCCAGGGAATTCCTTAGCAAGATGTCCTGGTCTTGTGCAACTGTAACTAAGAGTTGGTCCTCTCTTTCTCTTTAATGGTCCCCAACTCTTTTTGTACTACGCACTAGGATCATAATGGCTAGTCTGCAAAATTTTCTTTCTAGGGTCCTACATCCATTGGTTAGTCCAAAAATTCTTTCTATGCATAGGTACAACATATCTTTCACTATATATATCAAACATTATTTTATCTAACAATGCCCTAGTTTTCAAGCTAGGAAAAAATCTATCAAGCATACCTAAATCCATACTTTAGAAATAAAAAATTTCACTTATTTTCTTCCACGGAGCACAAAGCTTTGAGATATAAGACTTGAACTATTCTTACCTTTATTAGAGCACAGAGCTTACAGATCTTACCTCTTTTCTGCAGGTCTGACCTCTTTCTTTCAGAAATTTACACTTTTACTTTTCTTAGAGCACAGAGCATTCAGATAGTGTTTCTTTTCCTCAGATATGATCTTCCTTTCTTCAGATCTGACCTTATTCCTAGTACAAAGCTTCATGGTCGAGCAAAAAGCTTGGCACTATGGAAACAGATATACGCACATAGATTATTTTGCACAAATCTTATTCTTCTTTAGTTCCCAACAATCATAGTTTTGGTCCCGGCAATGGAACCATTTGTTGGCATAGGGGCAGACCCAGGGTTCAACGCTCAAGAGTGCACCAAAAAAAACCTAATTATCGGCCCTTTTGGAAACACCTGCGAAACAGATGAAGTCTCACCCAAGAAAGAGGCAGGGGTGGTTGCAAGACTCAGATGTCTGTAACATTAGTTGGGACACAGATATGTGATTATATTGTTTAGAAATTACCTAGTATAGATTATCCATTGATATTCCACCCTTATGATATTTCACAGATGGCACAGAGCATCGCAGTAAGTACTTAGATCTAAGATGATTCAACACTTAGCCACATAAATATAGATTAGATTCGGCATATCAAGCACTAAGAAATTTTTATATCAGATATAACATTCATTCATATCTCATAAGCACAAAGCATAACTAGATCTATCTAAACAAATCAAGTCATTTAGCATCAGATCGAAGCACATAGCACAACACAAAAAGTTACCATGGTTCACCCCCACCCTGGGGCTACGTTCACAAAGTCTTCTTCTTTATTATCTTGGTCAAACAGTTATAGCACAGAGCTCCAATAACCCTTACTTCGCACAAGACATAAGATCTGCGCATCTTGCTAGATCCTTATTCCTTGCACTTCAGCACAAAACTACAACAATTTGCTCTGAGCTCTACAAGCCTCTTACAATCATGCACATAACACTTACAGTATGCATCAGATCACACCGATCCAGCTACTAGCACTAAGCCATCAGCTATACATCACATAGATGTACAACTATCCTCCTATTGCCTAAGTATCTATTTATATATTACAAAAATGGGCCTAAGTGTGGGTAAACCCATGGGCCGACATTCCTTTCCCGTTAGATTAACCCAAAACCCTAAAGGGACCCAAACATAGGTCTAGCTCCCTCAATTTCTGCTTCACGTTGCGCTCCATCTTTGACAAGCTATCAAAGTCCCAAAAACGGTCAAATATGACCAAGTGTTCTTCAAAACTTGCTCAAGGGACAACAAAAAGATCAAACTCAAGATCACACTTAAGCTCAAGATTCAAACGCTAAAATATGTCCAACAACACAATGATCAAACTTACATCACAATGCAACTACAACAACTCGACTAGATCCTCCATGCACGAGCCATTCAGTGTAAGAGGGAAAAAGATAACAAGGGAGCTGACTAAAACTGGTAACGATACCACTGTAATAAAACCTACATTATAACAACATAACAACCCTCGACCGGATCCTCCATGCCCGAGTGTTTTAGCACAGTTTTTATAGAGATATGAAAAGAAGCTGACTTCTATTAACATGAAAGTCTCAAATTTGATACATAACTAGAGAACAATTCTGACATCAAAGAATTACAAAATAGGGATCTATCCTCAACCAATTGACAGCCATAACAAAATATCAAAACTACCTACTTATACTCAGAACTATCTACAACCACCAAGGGTGCAATCGGGCCACTGCATTCGAAGCTTTCTACCTACATTTTTGTTGTCATACTGCACACGTATTCTTCTGTCAGACACAAATTTAAGTCAGCATGGGCCTTCAGGAAAAATTTTCTATCGAGGAGGCCTCTGGCTGACAACTCTATCTCTACAACCAGACCCTCCATGCTTTCCATTTATGGAGTGATTTGAAGTTTCAACCACCACTCCTTTTCCATTAAATTCTTTCATTGGGAAGTGGATGAGAATAAATGCCTAGGAGTTGTTGTGTGTTGTTGGTGGCTCTTTACTGTAGGTCCTATGAAACCCATGACCTTCCTCTTTTTCTCTTCTGAAATCTCGAGCTTCAGGCGCCAACTCCTTCTTCATCACCCCTTCATTCTTGTGACCTTGGGTTGTGACCTAGAACTTATCCCATATGATGCTTCGAGATTTCATGCTTTGGGAGTCTTCACATAATTTGTCTCCAAAATTCTCGATACCCGAGTCATCAAAATCACCTTGCTCAGATCGACGGTCAGATCTGCTTCACGATCAATGGCTACGATTTCTTCTTCAAGACTCTGAATCGGTCATATCCATGCAATGGGTGCCAACCTTTTCTTCTGGACCTGCTTTCCATATGACCTTGGGTTGTGACCCTGGGCCCAATCTCTGAGGGCTTCATGAACTTGCGTTGTAGGAAACTTGTGCATTGCTCCCAACAAACCTATGATTCGTGAAACCACGAATCTGTCGATCTATTGCCACATGCCCTTCTATATCGGATGGTCCAACTTTAATTTACACTTCATGCTTCTGGACCTCGAGACTTCAGTACTTCAACACTTTGGCAGCTTCAAAACTTCTCATTTCAAAACTCCTGAAGCTCATTCTCGCGAGCCTTCAAATCGAATACCACCTGTCCCTCTAAGATTGGATGACTCCCGCTTATTTCGAGCATCAACATCAACATTGGATTCTTTAATCATGGATTTGTTAGGTAAATGATATGCAGTCTGAATGTGTCTGGTCTTTGTTCACCATCAAAGGCCAGATCTGAGCGTTGTCATTCTCCTAAGGATATTTTTAATCTGGGACAATAGCTAAATCCTTCTCGAGAAAGATTTCCTTTCTTGATAATCTTCTTTGGGTCAACTTCTTATGAAACTGGAGGAAGCTACATAGTAGACCTTGCGCGTCTTCTTTTAGGAGCCACAACTGGAACAGTGGAGTCTCCAGGTGCAAGTTGCAATCTTCAATGGTACTGATATCTGATGCACCTTCAAAATCAGGACTTCTTTGTCATTCTATCCAAGGGAAAATTCTTCAATTCGTTCCCTGACAATGACGCCAAGAATGTTAGCACTAAGATTTTCCCTCAGATTGCGGGAGGATAAGCCCAGTACCCATCATAGTTTTTGGTGGATGTTGGTTTTATATGAGTGAAGGTCAATGAAAAAAACTCAAAATATGAATGATGTTCAACATAGACACTGGATAAGAAATGCACAGGGAAGTGAGGGCCACATTAACTTCAGTCAGTGAATTGAGTTTAATTGTGAGTAGAGGGAAGACTTAGTGAGAAAGATGAACAAGACTGTTATGGGAATCAGGCTTTCAAGCAGCTTGGAGAAGAAAAACTCAGACTCAATATCATTGTTAATATCAAGCTTTAGACACTGAAATATCTCCAAACAACATAGTCACAATAGCACAATCATCAAACCTACATCACAATGCAGCTACAACAACTCGACAGGATCCTCCATGCCTGAGCCATTCAGTGTAAGAGAGAAAATGATAACAAGGGAGTTGACTAAAACTGGTCACGATACCACTGTAATCAAACCTACATTACAACAACATAACAACCCTCGACTAGATCCTCCATGCCCGAGTGTTTTAGCATAGTTTTTACAGAGAGATGAAAAGAAGTTGACTTCTATTAACATGAAAGTCTCAAATTTGATACTTAACCAGAGAACAGTTCTGGCATCAAAACATTACAAAATAGGGAGCTATACTCAACCAGTTGATGGCCATAAAAAAATATCAAAACTACCTAATTATACTCAAAAATTTCTACAGCCACCAGGGGCGTGATCAGGCCATTGCATTCAAGGATTTTTGTCTGCGTCTTATTTGTCATACTGCACATGTATTCTTCTGTCAAATGGAAAATTAATTCAGCATGGGACTTTAGGAAAAATCATCCATCGAGGGGGCCTCTGGCTGACAACTCTGTCTCTACAACCAAACCCTCCATGCTTTCCATTTATGGAGTGAGTTGAAGTTTCAACCACCACTCTTTTTCCATTAACTTCTTTCATTGGGAAGGGGACGAGGCTAAATTCCCAGGGGTTGTTGTTTGTTGTTGGTGGCTCTTTACTACAGGTCCTATAAAACTCGCAACCTTCCTCTTTTTCACTTCTGAAATCTCAAGCTTCAAGTGCCAACTCCTTCTTCATCACCCCTTCATGATTGTGACCTCGGGCCGTGACCTGACGCTTATCTCATATGACTCTTCAAAATTTCACGCTTCAGGATTCTTCACATCATTTGTCTCCAAAATTCTCGATACCCAAGTCGACTAAATCACCTTGCTTAGACCGACGTTCATATCTTCTTTGCAATCGATGGTTGTGATTTCTACTTCGGGACTCTGAATCAGCCATCTTCATGCCGTGAGGGGGGGGCTCTCATCCATTCGATCCGAATTTCCTGAGGGTCATCAAGGGAAGCCAGTCTGCAAGAGACCCTCGTGTAATTCTGATACAGAAAAGAAAGCCTGTGTTTGTCCTGAAGAATCCATGTACACCCCTGTCCAAAGATGTGGAGTCTGTGTCTAATTCTGAGAAATCCCGTGCATGTAACCCCAGCCTACGTGAAGCCTGTGTTGATTTTAGGGAAGAGTCTTGCTTGTTCGGGAAAGTTGAGAGAGCCTATGCAAGCATTCCCTATTCCGAAGCCGTGACTGTGAAGCCATCCTGTGATTGCCGAATCCAGTTTTCGGAGAGCCTATATCTGTTTTCCCGTGGAATCATTGAGACTACGCAGTACTGGATTGCGTGAGGCTTGTTGGCCTGTGAGCGACTCCCTCCAGGTGAGAGAGTGCGTAGAGGAAGGAGAGAGCTCTTGGAAGGAACCCTATAGCTGTAACAGAACCCGGATACTTTCAGTCTGGTCTGTTCCTGTAACCCAAGGTAAGGGAGACTGGCAGCTGAAGGACTGTCCAGGTGACAGAGAAGGTGCACTCTCCTCGGGTGGAACAGGCATGTGGGGAATGAGGGTCTGTGGGCAGTGAGCGTGGGAGATTCCTGGAGAGCGTTCTTCCTGGTGGTTGTGTGTGACTGAATTCCCTGTAACCTCAGCCTGAGTCTGGATTCCTTTCTCTGGGGTGGAGCTCATTCCCAGCTCGGGGGTGACCCACTGTTGAGTTGAGGAGTAGTGTAGTCTACGACTGAGAGGTTCGTGGAAGGCCTGCATTTGGTTGGTGGATTCCACCATTGATAAAGATAAGTATCTGAATTATGCTTTGATCATGTTTTGCATGACTGAGATGTTTATGTATCATGTTTTCTGTTGTGTATATGAAATAATATGATAAGGCTAAATGCTTGTTGAATATAGCAATAATTCATATGTTTTACTCTGAGTTAAATGTATTACTTTGCTTGAATGCATGTGTTTTATATAATTTCAGTATGAGTTATGTAAAAGTCCGTGTATAGATTGATTTGTAGAGAGGTTTGAATGCCTTGGTAGTGAAAAAGGGTACACTACAAAATGGTATCAGAGCCAGGTTTCGACACTGATCCTAGATGGTCTAGTGGAGCGGTCTTTGGACTGAGAATGCGAGGGGAAATTGAGTCAGGAGGACCAATTTCGGACCCTGGTTTGCTCTGAAGCGTGAAGGAGACACTTGACAAGTTTTTATTAAGAACTCAGGAAGTATAGCGGTGCTATGAAACCGCAGGCTGGTGTGGTCTATGGCCACGAGAAGACAGGTCTTTACACCAATGGTGTTAGAACCTTAGGATTTGTTCGAAAGGGAAGATGAACCCTTGTAACCGTCAGATAAGGAGAATGTGCACAAGGTTAAAGCCTTTGGATATGGCACAGGAGTGTGGAAATCGTGATACGCGAAATCCTGAGTTAGTTAGAAATGATCTGAGTCGTCAGATCTCAGCCGGAAAACCCGACAGCCGTTGGATATGTCGGGAGGTGTCTGAAGGTTAAACCTCAGAAACTAGGGGTGAAAGCTCTGAAACAGATCTAAACTGTCTGAAATACGAAGGACACGTGTCGCGAGATCGCCCATATCATGGATTCGAACATCGGGGGTCAGAAAGGGAAGTCTTTCGACTTCGCGAGTGACGAAGTCGTGAGAGAATAAGGACCGTCCATCTAAGGAGAACATGTGGCAAAGATCAAGGGATCTCGCGAACTCGGAGGTTCGCAAGGTGAGAGTCCAGGAGTTGGGCACTCCAAGTTGTGAGGGGTGAAGTCGCGAGAGAATCATAGTTGTCCATCTGAGGAGGACAGGTGGCAACAATCACGAAGTCGGTGAAGTGTCGAAGAGATCCAAGATTCGGGTCTCGCGAACTCGAAAGTTCGCAGGGTGAGGGCCCAAGAGCTGGATGCTCCAAGTCGCGAAGTCGCGAAATTTCGAGGAGAAAGGACAACCGTTGGATCCAGATCATAGGAGGACCGTTGGATCAGGAACCCCATCGCCTATCGCGCATTTGGGGGTTTGGAGGTTGAAAGGAGTCGTTTTCGACTTCACGAGTAGAGAAGTGCCAAGAGTCGTGCACGAGGACACATGGAAGAACCACAAGGTGGGCCTGGGTGACTGACAGGCGAATACGCGTCACCATGGGGAAGGGAGTCAACGCTCCGTTAATTTATCGCGTCTCGGGAGATTGCAACAGGAGGGAACGAGAGTTTGACCCACGAACTCACGAAGGTGCGAGTTGCGAGAGGCGCTGGTATTTAAGCCCTAGCCTACGGTTACGTGTGGAGGGCATTGTCAAGGAAAGGAGTCAACACTCCGTTGACTTCTCACGTCTCGGGGATTCGTGAGATAAGAGCATGGGAGCTCGACGTTGAAACTCGCGAAGGTGCGAGTAGCGAAGAGTGATAACACTTAGACTTAGACCTAGACTACGGTCATGCGTAGCAGAACCTAGCGAGGAGAGAGCCATACCCTTGTCGCATCTCGAGTATCGACGTTTAGAGGAATGAGTCGAAGGTTTTCGACTCACGAACTCGCGAGATCACGAGTTGCGAAAAGGGTGACTTGGATCTCGTATTTTTAACTGTTGGATCTTCGTGGACCGAGATTCCGAAGTTTTGAAGTCCCAGAAAAGTACAGAGCCGAACAGATCTCAGGCAATTCGTGAAATTGAAACACTTTATTAAACATCGATGGTTATGAAATCTAATGAATTGTCAAGAGACGAAGGCTCGACAAACTCGAGTCGTCTGTGTATTAGATTACAGAGGACTGACGAGTGCTAGAACTGTTTGGAAATTGCCTCAAATGCACAAAAATGGAAGAAATACATAATACTTCTAGTTCAAGAAACTTATTTAAAACGAAATGTCTTTTATTTTGTTTGAACTGGCTTGTAAATATTTTGGATTGTTCACAAAGGTTTAATGGCCTGACAAATTTCAAATTTAATTGCACAGAGTGCGTGTGCAGAGTTCAACGAAGGCCAGAAACCCGGTTAATCAACGCCGAGTATGGAGTGGGGAAAAGTGCAGTTTACCCCTGAAATTGAAGATGAACAGGAAGGAAAGGATGTTAACCTGGGAGTCGAAGGATCGAACTCTAATGGAAATGGAAAAGAGATGAATAAGGGAGAACATATGATGCAACTCATCGAAAGATTGCAGAAAGATGCCCAGGCTCGCCTAGTTGATAGCCGAAAGCTCATGAAAATCCGGGATCGGCAAGGTGAATTCAATTTAAAAATGTTGAAGAGCCTGGAAAGAATAGAGAAGAAACTTGAGAAGGGAAGAGACTCAGGTACGACAGAGATTCGCAGAAATCATGAGAGAAGAAGCAGATCAAGGAGTGGTAGCCGACATCATAGTCGCTCCCAAAAACATTCGAACAGGGAGACACACAACAGTTCGAGCTCGTCCCCTACCAGAAAACATCAGAAATCTGGAAGGGAGGAATTGAAAGGAGAAATGAACAAGATTAAGCCTCCAACATTCGATGGAGAACATAAGAATGAGGAAGATGTCGAGACATGGTTGCTGGGCATGAAGAAATACTTCCAACTACAGAATTATTCTGCCCGTGCAGAAGGTAGAATTGCAATGTACTTGCTGAAAGGAAAAGCGTCCATGTGGTGGGATTAGTTTGTGCAAGTGTAGCACATCAGAGAGAAAGAGGTCACATGGAAGGAATTTAAGAAGTATTTCGAGAAGAAATACCTGACTAAAAGATACTATGACAGAAAGATGAAGGAGTTCTTCGAACTCAAGTTGGGCAGTATGACCATTGATGAGTATGAACGAAGTTTTTCGGAACTGTTGAAGTATGTCCCATTCATTAAAGACGAGGCTGTTAAAATTCAAAGGTATCTGAGTGGACTTCCACCTTCCATTGGTGACAAGATTCAATATGATGATCCTAAGACCATGGAAGAAACCATAAGAAGGGTGAAATGCCTATACGAACAACAAAGAGAAA
>JZKD02S0146105.1:196913-207340 GCA_000966675.3 Picea glauca
ACAACTTCGCGAGAGAACTTCGCTTTCTCTCGCGCTTGTCCAATCTCAATCTCTTTTGTCTTCTCCACTTGTATATTACCCTACTTTCAAACCTGCCATTCATATTACAGTCGTAGACTAAAAATTGTGATTTCAGTCAACTTTATATCACCGGATTCTTCTGCTGAAAAATATTAAATGATTTCAGTCAAATTTATATTATATCACCGGATTCTTCTGCTGAAAAATATCAAAACTTCTAATATTTAAACAACGTCTATAAAACATTAAAACGTAAAATGTTTAGAAAACGTCCACATTCCATGGTTATCAAACCTACCTTTCATATTTCATAGTTATACCAATCATCTTCCCTGTTTATACCAATATCTTTTATTTCTATTTTGATTTGGAGATATATAACGATGGAACGTAGGAATGGTGTCGATAATCTTGTGTTAGTGTATATTGTTGATTTGAAATTCTTACCTCAATTTTAATGTAATATTGGAAGCGTGTCTAAGTATATATCGTTCCTCATTTTTAATATAATGAAGGAAGATTGTTGAAATTATGATCTCAATTTGCCATTGAGTTCTTTTGCGTTCATCTGCTGAGCTTCTATATTATTTTTTTAAACTGTATTAATATTCATTCACATAGTTTTTAGTATTTCTTGGATAGATCATTAATGATTTTATAATATTTAATCAAAATTTAATTATTTTAATTATTTAAAATTTAGTTTTATAATATTTAATCAAAATTTAATTATTTTAATTATTTAAAAATTTAGTTTTGTAATATTTAATCATAATTTAATTATTTAAATATTTAATTAACAATATTCTGAAGATAGTGATTTTGATGTCATGTGATTTTAAATATCCATTTTAATATATTTAATATTCATTCACATGTATTCATTTTGATGGATCACATAATTTTAGTATTCATTTTAATACATCAGTGGTATTGATTTTATAGTATTTAATCAAATTTCAGCATTTATTTATTTTGTAATATCTAAATAATGATTTTGATATCATGTGATTTTAAATATCCATTTTAATGTATT
This sequence comes from Picea glauca, assembly GCA_000966675.3. Classification (NCBI taxonomy): domain Eukaryota; kingdom Viridiplantae; phylum Streptophyta; class Pinopsida; order Pinales; family Pinaceae; genus Picea; species Picea glauca. The sequence continues at coordinate 197,971 of JZKD02S0146105.1, forward strand.
TAATACCATTCACATAATTTTAGGATTTATTTATATGGCTCACATAATTTAATATTTATTTTGATGGATCGGTATTGATTTTATAATAATTAATCAAAATTTAATTATTTAAATATATATTTTGCAATATTTAAATAGTGATTTTGATTTATTTGATTTTAAATATCCATTTTGATTTATTTAATACTTATTCACATAATTTTAGTATTCATTTTGATGAATCACATAATTTTAGTATTCATTTTGATGTATAATATTAATTTTATAATATTTAATCAAAATTTAATTATTTAAATATTTATTTTGCAATATTAAATAGTGATTTTGATCATTTTGATGTATTTGATGATGATGATGATGATTAATGTCCACTAAGATCTAATTGGTCTATCGGACTTTAAGACTGTAAGTGATTATTTGTGATTCTTTAAAATTTTGTTTCTGTATTCAAAAAGCATTAAGAGAAGTTTTCCAATCAATTGAGTATTGAATTACCATAAAATTTTTAACTATGATCATGTTTGTTCAGAGATTCTTATTTTTTTAATTTTGATTATTAATTGAATTACCATAAAATTGATTATAATCATAGTGTTAATTATGATTATACTCTTACTATACTATTCATTGACATGAATTAATATTAACTATAATTATAAGTCAATGAATTAATATTAACTATAATTATAACTTTATTGTTGAGTGCTTTGATAATTGGTTATTTATTATTCTATGGTCATGTTCGTTCCGAGATTCTTAAGAGTTCGAGTGTGATTAAGTGGTTTACATAATGTGATGGTTAGGTCTTTATTTTAATATTGTTTTTAAAAAGTTCCGAGATTCTTAAGAACTTGAGTGTGATTAAGTGGTTTACATAATGTGATGGTTAGGTATTTCAAGTGATGGTTAGGTTTTTATTTTAATATTGTTTTTAAAAAAGCGTGATTAGGTTTTTATTTTAATATTGTTTTTAAAAAAATGTGATTAGGTTTTTATTTTATATTGTTTTTAAAAAATTGTGTGAATAGGGTTTTATTTAAAACTACAGTCTTTTAAAGTGTAATTTTTTTTTCATTTTTTTTTAATTTTAAAAAAATTACTTTAAGGGATTTGATCTTTTTCTACACATGATACATCAAGAGTTAAGATGGATTTACACTCTTTCTTAATATATATATATATATATATATGTGTGTGTGTGTGTGTGTGTAATATTTCAGATATAAAAAGTATGCAGAATAGAAATTAAATGCTAAAAATGGAAGATGAACAGCAATATAACCAGAACAACACCACAACAATACCAAAATGACACTAGAATAACACCAGAAAGAGCACTTTGATTACTGAGAGAAATGTTCTCTTGCCTCTTTGAGGGGGCAACCTCCAGTAGAGCAGAGCTTTATTACAATAATATCCAAGACAAAAAATTTCATACCCTCGACTCTTATTTATACTAAATATTTCTATCAAAAGTATCATCTAGAGGAAGATCCTTCTAGAAGCAGAAGCTTCTATTAGGTCTTCTTACATTAGACTTATTATTCCTTATTACTATGCCTTATTAATATTGACCTTTATTACATCGGAATATATTATTCTACCTACGTGAGGGGTTAGGTCCCTAACATGTCCTCCCCTTTAAAAACAACCTTGTCCTCAAGGCTTGAGATGTGGAAATTGTTGCAGAATGGTAGTTGGTTCCCAAGTGGCATCAGCTGGGGTTGTATCTTTCCATTGGACTAACACTTTCGTGATGGTTTGTTGACGCAAGTGACGCTCACATTGGTCCAAAACTACTTGTGGTTGTAGACAAATGGAGCCTTCTTTGTCCAACTTGGGAAGGTTGGTTTGAGCTTGGCACTTAGTTCCAATCACCTTCTTTAAGCAGGAAACATGAAAAACATGGTGTAGCTTATAATGACTGGGAAAAGCTAACTGATAGGTCACTTGTCCCACACACTTGAGAACGATATAAGGACCATAAAATTTGGGCGCCAATTTCTAACAATGGTCATCCTTGAGGGAATTTTTCTTGTAAGGTTGCAGTCGAAGAAACACCTAATCCCCTTCTGCAAATTGACATTCAGAGCAACCTTGATCTGCTTATTGCTTCATGCGATTCTAGGCCATGACCAGATTCTCTTTAAGGATACGGAGAATAGCCTCTCGAACTGTAAGCATTTGGTCAACCGTCTAGACCTTCGAGACACCTGGAAAATATGAAGAATTGAAGGTGGATTTTTTCCATACACTGCTTCAAAAGGAGTCATGCGGGTAGTTTTATGGTATGAAGTGTTGTACCACCATTCAACTAGTGGTAACCATTGAGCCCACTGATTTTTCTTTTCCAAGGTAAAAAACCTCAAATATGTTTCCAAACACTTGTTGACAACTTCAGTTTGACCATCAGTCTCGGGATGATAAGTTGTGCTGAGATGCAATTGGGTGCCTTGTAGCTTGAATAGTTCTTGCCAAAAATTCTTGGTGAAAGTTGGGTCGTGATCAGAAACAATAGAATGCGGCATGCCATGAAGCTTGAAGACTTGATCCATGAAAAATTGAGCCACATTGGATGTTGTAAATTGGTGTTGAAGAGCACAGAAATGAACATACTTCAAAAGAAGATCAACTACCACCATGATGATTGATTTATTTCCCGATTTAGGTAATCCTACAATAAAATCCATAGATATATCCCGCCAAATAGTAGGTGGAATCGCAAGTAGTTGTAGTGTGACAGGAGATTTTAATGTTTCTCCCTTGTTCTGTTGACACACATCACATTCAGCCATAGAATTATGAACGTCATGTTTCATACCATCCCAAAAAAAAGAGCGTTTAACCCTGTCATAGGTTTTGGTAAACCCGGAGTTCCCAGTTGTGGGTGTAGCATGAAGCTCAGAAAGTACCTTGGATTTAATTATTGATTGTTTACTTAAATACAAATGACCTTTGTATCAAATCTCATCATGGAGCCAATAGTACCATGGGGAAACTGGAGAATTGGACTGCAATTGTTGTATCAGATGCGAAATTTTGAGATCGTGTAGCCATTCCCGACGAATGACTTGGAGCCAATATGGTACAATGAAGGAGAGAGAAAAAGGGGACCCTTCATCTTCATATTTTCGTGAAAGTGCATCTGCAACCACATTGTCTTTGCCTTTCTTGTAAATTATCTCATAATCATATCCAAAGATCTTAGTCACCCATTTTTGTTGCTCTGGGGAGGAAATAAGTTGTTCCAGAAAATACTTGAGGCTTTGATGATCTGTCTTAATTTGGAAGCGTTGCCCCAATAGATAAGGGAGCCAAATATCAACGACATGCAGAATAGCCAACATTTCCTTTTCATAGATTGATTTCCCAAATTTCATTCAGAAGGTTGTTTGTTGGTAAAGGCCAAAGGATGACCCTCTTGCATAAGGACAATGCCAATTCCTTTCCCTGAAGCATCACATTCCAGGACAAAGGTCTTTGTGAAATTGGGAAGGGCCAGGACTGGAGTACATGGCCATATTTAATGTTTGAAAAGACTGAGCAGCTACTGGAGTCCAAGTGAAATAATTATTTTTAAGGACTGCAGTGAGAGGTGCCGCAATCTTTCCATAATTCTTAACAAACTTGCGATAATAACATGTTAAGCCCAGAAATCCACACAAGCTTTTGAGAGACATTGGGTGAGGCCAGTCTTTCATATCTTCAATATTTTTAAGATCCACCCTGGCGTTGGCCTTGCCAACAAGATGACCCAAGTACTCAACTTCTGAGGTGCCAAAAGCACATTTAGATTGTTTCAGAAAAAGTTGGTGCTGAGACAGTATATGGAGAACTTGATCCACATGAGCAAGATGTTATGTCCAGGTTTTGATATAGATGAGGATATCATCAAAGAAAACTAAGACAAAATGATGGAAAAAAGGATGGAAGACATGATTCATGAGGCTTTGGAATGTGGAGGGAGCATTACACAAGCCAAAAGGAATGACCAAAAACTCATAGTGGCCCTCGTGAGTTCTAAAGGAAGTATTAGGAATGTCTGCCTCTTTCATATGGATCTGGTGGTAGCCAGAACAAAGATCAAGTTTAGTAAAGAACTGGGTGCCACTCAATTCATCCAAGAGGGCATCAATGATAGGAATATAAAATTTGTGTTTAATGGTGAGTTTGTTGAGGACGCGAAAGTCAGAACACATGCACCAAGAAACTTCTTTCTTAAAGAACATGACCACAAGAGAAGAGTAGGGGCTCGTACTAGGGTGGATAATACCTACATTAAGCAGATCTTGAACCATTTTCTCAATTTTACTTTTTTGGAAAAAGGAGTGATGATAGGGACGAATATTGGGCGGAAGGCTTCTTGGGACAAGGGGAATGGAATGATCATGAACACCACGGGAAGGAGGGAGTCCCTGGGAAGTTGAAAAAACCACTTGATATTTAGAGAGGATGGATTGGAGGTCATGCGACACAGAGGGTGTCTCAGTTGCTTGTATGGCATGGAGTTGGGAAATAATGTCAGAATGACCTTTTTTTAGCATCTTTTCCATGCGATGGGAACTAATGATCTCAGGGGAAATGACTGTGATGCCTTGGAACATATATTGTTGGCCCTCCTGGTCGAACTGCATGGTTAATTCCTTAAAATCCATGAGAATGGGACCCAAAGTACTTATCCAGTCTGCACCCAACACAATGTCGCAACCGCCCATGTCGATAGCAAACATATGACATTTCAGATGGTAGTCACCAATTTGGCGACACACATTTTCACAACGCCCTCCACATTTCATGGACCCGCCATTGGAAATCATGATTTGGATATTATTGACTGCACGGATATAATAATTAGTTTCTTGGGAAATGCAGCGATGAATAAAATTATGGGTTCTTCCACTATCAACAATATGTTAGCCTATGGCTTACCTTTACCAATCACTAAGTCTAAATTGTCACCTATATTTGTATTATTCATTTAGGATATTAGTAATATATCCTCAAGTGATGACTAATGAGTTAGTTAAGATTGCCTAGCCTAGTCATCATGCATGATTTTAGGATCTAGAGCAAATCTCTCTATGAGGTGGCATCACCCACTGTACTATAAATATGTAATATTGGAGTGAATACATTAAGTGTTGGCTAGTGAGCCTTCTTTGCCATGTTGTTGTTCTTGCTTTTGTTTTATCAATTGTTGTTGTTCTTGTTAATAATTTATCAATTGGTATCAGAGCACTATTGTTCTTAAGGGCCTGATGTTGATTTGATAGCTTCAAAAAAGGGTTGGAAGGAGGTTAGATTATAGGGAATTATATCTTGGACAGGTGATGGAAAAGAGAAGAGCTATATGCAGTTGATCTAATCAATATTTATCTCAAGCGACTTGCTAGGTATGATTGCAATCTGCATCTTCCTTCAAAATATTTGTAAATCGTTGTCAAGCGCAATACATCTTCAATTAAAGTTGTTGATTTGTATTTTCCTAGTTTATGATAAGGGTCTGCAAATGTTTGTATATCTTGTACTAAATATTGTACTGCATATTCTTGTTTACAACTAAAATTTAGATCACAATCTGACTATTGTTGGATAAACATTTTCTGCGAGTTTACAAGTTTCCTAATCCTTTCAGCCAGTTCTGGTGTTTTTTTGGGTGTTTTGTTTTTACTGGGATAATCGACATCCAAAATCTTTGCAATATCCTCTGAAATCTATCTTTCCTTTCTCACAGAATTTTCCATCGAATGTGCTTTCAATATCATGCCTTATAAAATTGTCTTACTATCCAAATATATATCTTCAGTGTCCAATGCACGAGAGTATGAAGCCTGAATCATGCCATTGATGTCTTGTTCCTTCCAACTACCATTTATGAGAAGAGTTGTCTTCTCCTCTAAATAAGTCCCGCGACCTACACTCCACAAACTTAAATCCAGCGCAGGTCATTATTAAAAAAAAAAAAGAAAAAACTTAATGATGAGCAGACACCTTTGTGAAAATAAAAAATTGATCTATGGATGTGTGTGAGCCAACTAGAATGAGATTTGCTCAAAATACATAACCACGATCCAACAAATGTTCTTAAATTATGCCTTGATTCATATCTATGTACACCTTAAAACCTATGCCACTCTTCAACTTCTGAGAACCTGACGGGAGAGCGCAGGAAGATAAGACCTGAGACTATAGTCCTACATATCCTTAAGCGTAGGAATAGGAGCAGTGAATAGTATATGTGTGATGGTGTGAGCGGATTCCATCAGGATCTGAGGAGATAGAAAATCCATGATTAGAAGATAACTACGATTTCTAGCGCGACTCATGAGAAGATTGTGTGGATGTCAAATCTAGTGCCACACACCTGGTGTGACGAGAAGTTAACCAGAAAGTGTGATCATTCACTAGGTGACTTCGTCACATGACTCTGTCATATACTTGGGTACCCATGAATAGTTTCATCCTCGATTTCATTAAGGAAAATTTGAACTAGCAGAGAATCCACTTTGGTGGGAAATGACTTCCATGCGCTGGTGAAGAGCAAAGGATCTATGAGAAGGAGTATGTTTCATGAAAATGTTCATCGTATTTTTTGAGTTAAATGCGTGTGATTGTGTGTAGTGCAGTCCAGACGATCCAAGGAGAGAATATTAGTCCCGTCAAGTTGATCTGAGCAGTGGAGCGTAATTAAAAAAAAGGGGGCATTTTTGTTAAGTGCAATTTGAGAGACAGTGTAGGAACATGCTCGCCCAGAAATGCAACGAGGGTTGTGGAAGAGTCTAGATTTGAAAGGGACTTTTCCTCATTGCAAAGGATGTTGAGGTAGGTGAGGCCAGCTCATATTTGTGGATTTTTTATTTGATTGGACCCTCAACGCTGATGTTCCTCCAACTTTTCATGCAATGAGGAGAATTGTTATGAGAAATTCGAGAGAAGTGATTGGCCATACTATTGACCAGATAGTGTACAACAAGAAAATTTGATGAGAAGGCATTCCATTGAGCCAATGACAAGTCCTCCAGCTAAGATATACCTGTGTTTCCCACTGACAATCACAAACCCCAATGTCCGTCAGCTAGGACAAGAAGTGTTAGAAATAGATGCCAGCAGTTTGCAAAAGTGCTAAGAGGACCGGATTTGAGTCAAGACCTGCCAATTTTTGTTTGTTGATTTTTTCCAAATTGGAAGTGAAAACGAGGTTTGACGCTCTTCAACAGTTGAATCTGATATGAATCAGAAGTGAAGATGAGGTTTGGTGCTTCGCAAGCACCATGCATGTGTTGTAACTGAGTTTGGAAGAGGGATTGAATTTCAACTAGATCGTGGAGATATCCTTGGATATTGCAAAGGTGATATCCCACATTGTTGGAGTCCCTGTCAAAAGAAGTCAGGCACTATCAAATTTGCAGAGGCACGATTGTGTCAAGTCGACCCCATTGTGATTATTTCCCTCCATTGTGGCATTGTGGCAGAACCCATGGGAGTTCATTTTATGGAGAATGAGAAATAAAATAACAGAGGGCATTGTACGCCTCTTCACATAGTGGAGAACAACCCATTTTGTTCATTGCAGGTTTTATAATTTGAAGTAATTTTTTTACTTCAAAGAGGGCTGAAGTCGTGATGTGTAAGGGAGATTGTGAAATTTTAATTATGTAAAAAGGGGCTTGAAGCTTTGATGAGAGTTTGGTGAGCATTTTTTGTCACAAGCCTATAGAGCTAATTGTATTTGGGCTTTGTCATGAGAACGATACTATAATAAAATTGAATTTTTTTTGCCCAATGTCCTAGATCCACCCGAAATTGAATAAGGGGATCTTAGGAACACCTTGCATTGTGTGCGATGGTGAATGCTTCCATGAATGTTCCCATAGTTGTTTTATGTAATATTTTATGTCTAGTTTAACTACACTTACATACGACCATATACACAAAGAGTACACAACAAGTTAAGAAAATTCAAGAACACAATTAATGCAATCAAATCACCTACAATCAAGTAGCCATGAAGAACATTCAAACATTTTAATTGTCAACATCAACATTCAACGATGATTCTACAGCAATCATTGAAAGGGAAAATCAAGTTAATGAAGCATTCAAAATTGAAGATCATTTGCTACTTGCAATATTTTATTTGTAAGAGTGAAATCAAATCAAGTTGAATTGAATTGTAATTTTTGGGTGCATTCTCGGTTGAACTCGACACCCACAACTTGCTTGTATCATTCTATTCCTAGAGTCATTTTGAGTCGTAATTGACAAAGATGAGTACTTGAAACTCAAATCATTGTAAACATCAAGTTTTGGATGCATTTTCAGTGGTAACTGACATCCTCAACTTCTTGGAAGAAAGCAAGGCAAGTTCAAGTGAGCATGAATAGCAAGCGAGTATGAAGTTCAAGTGAGCAAGTTGCAAATAATATTTCTTCTGTCAAGTCAAAATTGTAATAAGGATCTACCTACACAAGGAGACTTTTTTTAGTGTTTTAAAATGGCTCGAAGTCTCAAATTATTAGAGTTACTAAACACTCTAATAAACACCACTGAAGATGACACAGTGACATTGAACAAAGAAACTCTTCAATCAGTGCTAACGTGTTTGCAAGTGACACAAGCTAAAGTTATACTTCTTCAATCTCTATCCCATCTATTGAATGATGAGTTGACTGATCTCAAAAATCAGCAGGCAGTGAAGTTTTCTGAACTAGTTTTTGTTCAACACAACCCTTTCTATGATGTTGATGATGATGATGCTTTTGATCGATAGTCAGTGAAGGAACAACACAGTGATACAACTTCAGAATCCATATCAAACGAAGTTTAATCTATTCATGAAACTACATTTCAAGAGTTTTCTTTTGATTTCAGTAAAGAAAACCTTTCAATGATGCATCAATATGCAATAAATCCACTTCCACGGATTTCAAAGCAACAGGTTTAGAATACTCTTTCCAAACCCATCATTAGACCTTGGGAAGAAATCATTGACAACAAGAATAGAAAAGGACTTGGATATGACAAGGAAGTTACCTTTCATATTCCTGATTATTCCAGACCAATCAAGTTCCAAAGTGTTGGATTCCTTCAAGAAGATTCACTTTCACCTGTTCCAGTTCAGCATCATAATGATAAGTGCCAACATTGTAATCGAGTTGGTCACAAGGAGAATCAATGTTTTGATCTCCATCCTTGCTAGCATTGTGGCAAGCATAACCATTCTTCAAACAAATGTTCAAAACTAAAGAAAATTGAAAGATTGAAGATTCACTATGAGTGGATTGATCCTTGGAAATGGTCATCAACAACCAAGCGATTATATAAGTCTTACCATAGAATTCAATCTCAAGTAAAGACCAATCTTGTATCA
>JZKD02S0146105.1:213642-238152 GCA_000966675.3 Picea glauca
CTTCTAGGGTTATTAGCCAATTCATTAGGGTTTCTCTTGCTTCCCAGAGTCTTCTATTCTCGTCAGGTTCACATGTAGAGGTAAATACCTCTCGCAGCTACCATAATATTAACAGCTTTAACGACCAGTGTAGATCCATCTTAACTTTGGATTTGTCATGTACTCAGAGGGATCGAATCCCTGAAGATGAAAAAATTTTCTTAAGTTTTTTCACTTTAAAAAATCTTTTCATCTCAAAGGACTCATTCCTCTTGAGGCATGATTGAACCAAAGTTAAGATGGATTTACACTAGTTCTTAATATATGTATGTCATATGTAAAATCCATGTTGAGCATGGAAGTAATTATCATCAACATCACTCCCCCTTTCGAGAGAGGTCCTTTCAGACTACACCAATCTTGTCTCAGAAGTACTCAAACTTCATACGAGACATAGGCTTAGTGTTGGAAGCCAATTCACATTTTTCCACTGTCTTATAAGCTGCCTACACCAGTTTTTGAAAACCTTAATTTTTCGTCGCAATTCTCAAATAAACGACACTTTTATTTTTGCGCTATTTACACACTTACCTTTGTTTTTGTTTTCACGACTGTAAGCGTGAAAACTTGGTCTTTTGAAGTTGCATTAAAATTATTATTGAATTTTCGTTATCATTCTTATCTATATGCTTATTGCGCTTACATTTTACTTATCATTATACAGTTGGCAAGACCTTTTGATCTGCACTCATTTGACATTCTTGGATTGATTTTGTGAATTTGTTTCATTGAGTTTGTGATACATTGGGGATTGTGTTTGCATGTTATTTGATTAATCCACTTGGCACATTGGTATACATAAAAACGCATTATCACATTGGTTAAAATCTTGGTATGAATCGTTCTATAAAACGCATGTCACATAGTCAAACCCTTGATATCGGTTTCGATTTGTGTGTTTGGTTTTAAAACTATGGCATAGCTTTGATGGCGCGAATGGTTTATCCACTTCCCAAAGGTTTTGATTGATTGATTGAAATGGCATAGTTATAACACATATGCGTTGTGATTTGAATAGTTGAAAGTGTCGGCGGTTGCACCATTGGTAATGACTATTCTGCATGGCCAACAAATAGCTCCACCACCTTCGCACGATGTCATTAATGTTGCTCCTATCCCTGTTTCACCTCTGCTAGCTTCGGTAATCCTTTGAGCGTTCTGCTCTTGTGTGTGCTACGTTCAAACCTTGGCTCATTCACATCGTTTACCATGAACCCTGTCTATGGAACCAGTGGTGCGAATTGATCCAAATGGTAGCCAAGCCTTGCTACTGTTCGATAACGCCTGGAAAGACTTAGAGGATAGTGGTTGGCTCACCTTTGTACAACGGTTTGAGGGTTTTAATCTATTTGTTGCACAGCAGTTCACCCTGACTTTTGATGGGTGTAGGGCCAAAGTAGGCAACATTCAGCTTGAGCTAAATGAGGAGTTCATTAGCTCTGCCACAGGGTTAGCGTCCATGGGCCAACGTTGGTTTAAAAAATCTAAAGTTGAGGAGGTGCCATGGTCGCTACTGTTCGTATCACGAAAGGTTACATCCTGTGACAGAGGTATGTCGATTTCCACACTTAAACTAAGATGGCATGATCTTTTGATGGTGGTTAAACAATTCGTTACCTGTGAGGGTCGATATGGACTGGTTTTTCTTTATCACCTTCGACTGTTAATGAATTTTATGGGTTATCCATTGAATATGCCTTTTTATTTCCAGTGAATTCTTTATAAAATGGCTAAAAGGTTTAAAAGAGAAAAGGCCGATAGTAGCTTGTTCCACCATGGCCTAATCAGACTCATCGTTGTTCATCACTTAAATATCCACGGTGATAGTTGGCAAGCTTTTATCTCTCGGAATGGTTTTGTTGATACAGAGCCTGTCCAAATTGACAAGCTCATGGTTAGTGTGACTAAGGTCGGGCCACCCGTGCCTTTCCATGCCCTTCTACCCTCTCCTAAACCCTCAGCCAACCCTGATATCAATCTACCCGACATCAAAATAGACAAGACAGAGGCTGTTAAAAAACCTGTGAGAAAAAAGGTCAAAGGAAACCCTACTATCGACAGCAAAGGTAAAAAGAATGCTCGACTTATCTCGAGAATGGCTAGGAATAAACCTAAACCTAGTGCTCAGCAGAAGCCCATTGTCCTCAATGAAGACTCGGACTCTGACATCAAATGCTTCCTAGCTAGTGAGTACCCTTACTCCCAAGGTTTGTGCTCTGAGCCACCCTATGAGTTCATTTCTAATTTTCCTCCGTGCCTAAGGAACAATCCTAGCTATCCCGAGATCAAGCTACCTAACGAAACCCTCGGCAATGTAACCAAACCCTCGACTGTTATTTCAAAGCCCGGACAGTTGTCATGTGACCAATGTAATGTGTGGTTGGAACAATAATATACAAACATTCCCTTACTTAAATCTAAAATCAAAGCGTTGGAAAACCAAGTTACAGTGTTGACTAGTGAAAGGGACAAGCTTTGAGCTAATGATAAGAAGCATAATACCACTGGTTCCATCATTTTGAGGAATGTCGAATCAGCTACAGCCATCGTCAATTCCAAAATGTTATGACCAAGTTGTCTGCTCATAATCCAGGTATGAATTTTGATATCAATTTCGTTTTATCAATTGCTTGGATTAATATAATGAATTGATTTCTGAGTTTTGAAAAGTTTGTTTATTATTCGAAATGACTCTGTAACAGCCAGTTATGTTGTGGATCATGTACATTGTTTTCATTTTGCTAAAATTAAATAAAGTTATGATTCGACTGAATGATTTGGTTGTGCCCAATTTAGCAATTGATTGATTTTCATTGGATTTGATTCGTTTGTTTGTTGGTTTGAGTTAACGAAATCAATGGTTTGCTTTCGATTGGATTTGTTTGTATCCAACATGAACAGGGGGTTTTTATGCTAAAATTAGAGCACGACCATGTTTGATTTTGGAACAATTTCGTGAGTTTGACTAATATGCTATGAGATGTAATCTTCTAAATCAGGAATACAACTCTGTTCGACTCTAATTTGGAAAGAACGACTCTATTTTGTATGAAATTAATATTCTCATTTAGCCTGTGCAAAAGATATCTTCGGAGAAATCATGGAACTGTTTTGATTCACAGCGACTATGTCAAACTCCAACTGTTCGATTCGCTCTTGTTTTGATTGGATTGTTGCGTTTTTTGAGTTAGCATGATTGTTTTATGAGTTGGATGCGTATCGAAAATAGACTTGATGCTGCTCTATTGATTTTAATTTTCAAAACAATTTTGTTAACTCAAATCAACCTATGTTACCTCTGTTGAATTCGTATGATGAAATTCGGTTAATAGTTCGTTTTGAAATGAGTTTTAGTAATAATTTCATTGAAATTCAATCGATTTCATCCGCCCCCAATTAGCAATAACAAACGATTGGACAAATCTTACAGATCTGATTTCATTATGATTTCATTTGTGATAATTTACACACCAGTTTTGATTTGATTCGCTAATGGCATGGATTGTTTGTTTATGTTAATACAGTTATATCAATTTGAAAATGATCTTGCTATTTTCGTATGGATTCGATCATGTTTCTTGTTGATGGATAAGGCAGCATAAACGATTGCTTATGATTTGTTTAACTGTACCAATTTCAATTGGTTATGAATCGATTTCATTACTATCGGTTATCCAACATGATTCTGTTTACCCGATTTTGTGACAACAAATGAAACAGACTATACGCATCTCTTTAGTCATTTGATTGATTTTAGTCTTGTTTGATTTCAAATTAGTATAACAATTTCAATTTGAATGATTCGTTTCTCTTTCAAATAGCTATCAGATACTTGTTAATTTTAATTCTTTAAAGATTTGAATTGATTTTAATGTTGATTCTGTGTCTGATTTAGACAAGCTACAAAATCGCAAGATTCTGTAGCTATTCTTTAGAATTAGATTTTTATCAATTTCATCAGCAAAATATCTTCCTAACTTGTTTTTTTTGACCTCTTTCAGGTACATTCGAATTGCATTGGGAATGCTGTGGCATTCTAGGAGATATTTGTGTGATACAGTTTTATTTTAGGTTCTTAGTTTTAGAGATAGAAACTTGGGATATTTTCCCAAATTTTCTGTAAACAATTTTGATAACTTCCACATGGATGTTTTACCCTGTGGAAGGTCTTTAAATACTTATTATTTTTTGTAATAAGGGGCATCCTCACTTGTGGGAGAACCAGGCTATGGATTTCTAATACAAACTGAGACAAGAGTTGATGTTTTGCTACAGCTTTCGCTTTCAATATATCAATCTTTTGTTTCAAGTTTATGCATATCAGTTTGCAGTTGGTTATAGACTACTTTAGCTATCATAATCTATTGCAGGATGATATTATTTGATTAATGTGCTATCCATATCTGATCTCTTTCATTAATTTTTAAAAGTACAACAATTACTTGGTTTCGGTTAATGAATCACATATTTCTCTTCTTCATTAATTGAATCATTCCATAGAGATCTTTGCATACAGGTTTATCTAACTGTAAATATTTATAAATCATAAGATTGTTGTAATTTTTATGTTTTGTTTGTCCTGTAATCATATGTGAAGAGCACTGCAGTTGATTGTTTACAAGGAGCTTCTGGATAATTCGGTGCGGGTTTCCTCCCTCCGATCAACTAAGACAACCATTACATATAGGACAAACCTCGATCGTTTCTCCAGGTCAATTTGTTATTTATTTGATAGTTAATTTGTTAGTATAATTTAAGTAGTTTAGTTAGATATATGTGTAGTTTAGATTTGTAGTTAGAGTTAGTATATTAGTTGTTTAAGTTTAGTTAGTTTTTTGTTTGATTTCTTTTCACAAAATTATAAAATCAAAAAGAACAATAGATCTCACTGTCTTAGGGCAGAATACAAATGAGTTTTTCAGGTTTTCATTCAAATCTGTAAATTGTAAATATTGTACATTTTGTGAATAAGATTTATTTCTGTTAGTAGTTAGATATTTAATTTATTAGAGTTAGCATAGTATTAAATAGTAGATTGTATATATAGAATAGTTAGATTTTTTTAGTTTGTTTTAATAGTTAATTTTAGTTAGATTAGTTTATTAGTTTGTTTTAATAGTTATTTTTAGTTAGATTAGTTAGTTTAGAGTAGTTTTCTTTTTGTTTTCTTAGGACCCTAGATCGGCTAATGGAGCTGCTAAACCCATCAGGGTGGTTCATCCCAATTGACTTTGGTTATTAGACAACCCCGGACTGGTTCCACTCTTCCATTTGATGGACGGTCAATTTCGCCCGTCAACACTTAGTCAACACATATGCAACCTACTCATATGTGCCAACATATTGGAGATTTACAACTCCCTTCTACACCATGTCATGAATGTAGTGGTACCAGATATCTATGTTTTTCAACTTATCATGGAACACTAGGTTCTCTGCCCTATTTATACATCTCAGGTTATCACATAAGATCACGGTAGCATCCAACTCCAGATCGAACAGACCTGTCAACAACTTCTAAATCCATATGGCTTCACAACTCGCAGAACATGTTGAAAAGTACTCTGCTTCTGTCGTATTGAGAGAAATACTGGATTTCTTCCTGCTTTTCCATGAATTCATGGCTGACCCCAAACTGAAGAAACATCATGAAGTTCTCTTTTTTTCTGAATCGCTTCCATCCCAATATAAATTAGTATTACCAAACAGTCTAAAGTCAAGATATCAAGTATAACAAAGACCATAATCCAACATACCCTTAAGGTATTTCATCACATGCTTTGCATCTACAAGGTGAACATGTTTGGGCTTCATAAGGTACTAACTCAAGGTGTTCACAACAAATCATATATATGGTTCGGTATCTATCAGATACATCAACGAACCAATCATCTGTCTGTATAGAGTATCAACCAATAAATTCATATTCGTATCCATAGGACTGGACATGGTTCTATAGTCCATCATGTTGAATCTCTTCAGAATTTCCACAACATACTTTCCTCGACTAAGGAAAATATATTATGGGCTCTGTCATACTTTAATACCCAAGAAATAGTGCATCAGGCCTAAGTCCTCATTTCAAATTCAGCGACAAGCTTCTTCTTACAATCTGTGATGAAATTTTCTTCACCTATCAAGAATAAGTCATCCACACATAGCAACAATATAAATGGTCCATAATTCTCAATCTTGAAGTAAAGGTTGGGATTAGATTTACTCTCTATAAAATACCAAACTCATCAGAAAAATATCAATCCTACCATAACAATCTCTTAAATCTTGCTTCAACTTGCAGACATGAGTCTTCGTGTCCTGTACTTCGAAACAAAATTTTCACATCGCATCATACCAACCTGGTACACTTTCTTAGTTGCAACTTAATCTACACAATCATGTGCTAGATCTATGTTCTTTCTGCAAAGCACTATCTGTCTCATTGCCTGAGAGTATATTCTCTACTTTTTCTCCAACTGTTCCTTCTGGAACTAAGACTTTGCACCTACAATTGTTATTTCTAAAGCTAAGAATAACTTCTCTATTCTCACCATAGATTCTTAACTCTGATATTAGATCCCTAGTCCATCACAATGACAAATTCATTTTCTCCCTTTGAATCTCACACTACATCAACTTCTTTTAATGGATCATGGTTTTTCTATATATACTTTTTTTGATTATCGGAGCAAGTGTCTCACCATATTCTTCTCCCTCTTGCTGGGAGAATAATCTAGATACAAATTAGGATTTGTACATCTTTATATTGTTATACGCAACATGATTTATCTGTTAGATCAATCTTGGAAGTCACCACTAACCTCCCTTCTGGTCTCAAGGAAAAATCCTTATCCCAATCCTTATAACTGGCTTCCTCCTCTATCATTGAAATAGGGGAATATTATCAAGAGATTTCATGTCTCCTAGAGGACTCTGAAGCTACGATCTAGTCTTCTCAACTCATGGCATCTATATGCTAGTCCTAGAATATGTCTCTTTTTCCCATTTGATCCTTTATGAGATTAGGCTTACTCTGAGTCTTGATTTTTTCTAAGTCTAGAAAAACTTCACAGTCTCTGTAGGATATACTTGGTGTTGAATACCAAGTCTTAATATGAAAAGATGAGTCAGACTTCAAACGAATTATAAATCCTTTCAAGGTGGCTTCATTATCCATTGACCAAGTCTACTATGAGTTCTATTCTAATGTTCAGTCATCTTTGGAACCTTATGTTCCTTACGATCAATCTCCATATGAGATACTCTGTATCTCAAAGGTAGCTTCTTCTTCATCTTCTTTGGTACATGGATGTATACAGTCATGTATACAACTTGGATAGTTTTCTCCATGTCTCATATAATATGTTTCCTCCTACAACTGTCACTATAGATTCCTCAGGTTTATCACCTGTGACCTTCTTGGAATAAGAACAACAAGGGAGAAACAACAGAAAAAAATAATACTCTTTATAATAATAAAAATAGTAGTGAGAGAAATCATCACAATATCTCCTTTAGAGCTATCACTTGTGACCTTCCTGAAACAAGGGTAAAAAGTAAGAAATACAATAACAAGTAATGAGAGAAACACTCTTCTAGTGTTGTGATAAATCATTCCTCCATGGTAACCTAGAACCAAAACAAGAAGTTCCTCCTAGAGGAGATGTTAGTTATATCTAGTGAATGATTATAGTAAGCATTTATCTCAATAATGCTCACATGCTACCAAGTATAAAACTTTTCAAAGATTGCTATCACAACCATAGTGTCTACTTGTAATGAGACAGTTATCAAACTTTACATGTGCAAATTTCAATGTTATCAACTTAATCAATCAAACCTGGAACCTGTAGTCTTTCCCTCGAGAATGAATGTTGTTTCTTTTCATCTGGGTCTTCTTCACTCAAGATGACAAGTATTCTCTTCAACCTGTCCTCTATACTAAGATAATATGCTTTCTTAACAAAAATATGAGTTAGAGAATAAAGTCTATAATCTCAACCTTAATCAATATAATACTTTTGAATTTAATTTTTGACCAATGGTTAGTATGATATTCATCACTTCAACAAGTCAAAATACAATCTAGATGTTCATAAGATCATAACAAATAGAGGCATATTAAATTGATCAAAAATAGGGGTGCATTGTTCCTCTGAATGTGTTGGATTTGAGATCCTTTTGGATCTACGATTGTTGTCTAGAGAAAAGATCATTTCTCCTACAAATACCCTTTAGAATAATGATATAGTTTGAACATATGTAAGTACATACCTCTGAAAGTATCGACAAGTAGTGGCACCATCCGAAAACAACGGTAATAAATAACAAATCTTTAAAACTTTAAAGGTGCTTCAACTTGTAACATAAAGTTAGATGGAGATTTGCTAGGGTAAGGTGGACTTGGACAATAAAAAACAGTTCCAACACTTCACAAAAACTCTTACTGCAACTAGTACTACAGCTAGTGTTGGCACTGCAACTAGTGTTGTGACTAGCATGAAGGAATTGGCACTACAATAGAAACTTGATGCTATAATTGATACTGCAGCTGCAACTGATACTACAACTGCAAATGGTACTTCAACTGCAACTTAGGGTTTTATGAGGAAACCCTATTTTTTTTAAACTTCAAATTTTAGAATTCTAATTCAGGGACTATATGCTCCCTCCTAGGGAAAAATCATAGATGTGGTTACTTCCCCCAATGTCATCCTTAAATAGGGAAAACATCACACTTAAGATTTATGCACAAACCATAATTATGCAGCAGTTGCAACACTAAAAACTGAATCTTGGAGAGGGTGTGTTGAAGCTACCCACTTCTTATAAACTGTGAGTTGGTCTCTTTCAGGCATGCTTTGATACCATGTTAATTTTTTACTTATACATCTAGTAGTTACGGTTCTTCTTTATTATTATAATCATTTAACACATTACATGCATAAATAATATCACTGAAAGAGAGACAATCACAGAAACAATAGAGACACACAGATTATTCTGGGAAACCCTCATGGGGAAGAAAACCCAGCAAAACTTCCTCAATATAGATATACCAAATACCGAAAAGAATATCCTCCTCTACTTCTTAACTAGGAAGAGTAGTGAACCACTTAACAAATAAATACCAAGACACAGACCAAGAACCCTCCTTGACGTAACACTTAGTTGCAGTAACAATTCTGATCCAAATTATTTTTGACACGAAATGAGACCAGAGATATAATAAGGAAATGTTCAAAGATATTTAAGATATCCAATAATATAACAAAAATATATCAAATATGTAACCATAAACACAGAGATACAATAATACACAATTTCTATTAATGAGCGAAATGTACAAAACTGTAGAAATATAGAGTGAAAGACTCACTAGAATGGTGGTAGTGTATCTCTAAGAAGAGATGTGATGGCTAATCACCTTCACAAGAAGTTGATTAAAATGAGGATCTACATTCCTTTTTAACATAAAGAAAATCCAAAACCCTAACCCCGGAAGATGAAAATCCAACAATTTTGTGGACCCCGTTTTGGGTAGTTTGGTGTATCAACTTCCCGGGGGCGTAACTTTGGCATACGATCTCTATTTTGGGACTATGATAGCTCATTGGAAAGGTATCATCTAGGAGATTAATTTTGGCCCCTCAATAAAATCCTTCAATTATCATCAAGGTGATCGATCCAAAAAAAATCATTTAGGCCCTCAAAATGGTCCCGAAAGTTTAGGAACCAAAAAAATTGCTAAAAATTGTAAGTTGCCAGAAGATTGTTTTGAGCCAATTGGAATAAGTGTGTGGCCACATATATCCACCTAGATTAATCTTCCTTCCTTAGGAAGCAATGGTCTCCATTGCGTTGAGTGCCCCGGAGAGAGGGAAAAGTGTTTACTGAATTTGCATCTTGATGAGATGCTTGCCTTGTTGGTGAAGTTGCGTCGCTTAGATTTTTGAAGGTTGTCATGAACCTGTGGCTGGAAGGGTTGGAAATTTTTAACCATTATGGCTACATGAGATGCTTGTGTGCAAAAGAAACCTTTACACTTTGTTGCAATTTTTTTGACCTAGTTCTATTGAATAAAAGGTGCTTGGACTAAGGCTACAATGGTTGCAGTGTCCTTTTGTTCACCTTTTGAACAGACTATGAAGAAGATGAATTTTGTAGTATGAGATAATACCTTGCAACATTTTTTAGGTGGGACAATAGTTGAAACTACATATGGTATTATGTAGAGATGACCCCCTAGAGTAACAATGACACTACGGGGTCGAGACTCATAAATAGCATGGCGCTTCCACATATATGGCTGGCCCAAAAGAACATAACAGACATCTAGTGGGGAAACATCACACAATGCCTCATCCTTGAAGGGATGGATGCCATATGAAAATCGACACTACTGGATGACAAGAATATCTCATCCCCGACAAAGCCACCTGATGTTGTATGGTTGTGGGTCTGGTGTTGTCGAAAATCCCAACTATTTGACGACCTCTGTTGAGATGAGGTTCTTCTAGCTTCCACTATCAACAA
Source organism: Picea glauca (assembly GCA_000966675.3). Classification (NCBI taxonomy): domain Eukaryota; kingdom Viridiplantae; phylum Streptophyta; class Pinopsida; order Pinales; family Pinaceae; genus Picea; species Picea glauca. Next base: position 224,215 of record JZKD02S0146105.1, read on the forward strand.
AAAAATGCAACAGGATCCCCTTCACCTACATCTATGAATGGAAAAGGCACTCCCCCTTATCAGGATCTGTTCGCTCTTCTGGTTAAATTGTTATGGTCGCGACAGTAGCAATGGGGTCTGCATCGATGATCTATATTTTCCCATTATTTTATGAATCATATTACGAATCAGAGTTCATCTTCTCGTCTTTGATCTTGGCCACCAATGATTGTTTTGAGAAAAATTCATCAATGTTGTTCCAGGCGATTTTGTGGAAACCACACCACTTTCTAGTGTCATTCTTTGTCTTCCCGTTACCCTTATTTTCATGTGGCTTGAATTGGTTTTCTGAAGGCTGGTTGTTAGGGCCATCTTTACCATTATTTGGTTGTTGTGCATCTGTATACCTAAACTCTCGCTTGTTATGGTGCTTAAATTTCTACTTGATTTTAACAACATATCAATAAGCAACATCCCTTGATGAGATGTCCCAAAAATCCATTTCAGTTTGGATGTATATGTGTAGATCCCCACGGTATTTCAGAACTAAATTTCGCTCAGAATCTTTGATACCCAGATTGGTGCAAAAAGTATGGAAGGTATTGGTGAACTCTTGTACTTCTTGCCCCCTCTCTTGATGCAACATGATCCATCTCTTGTACTGGTCTTCATAGTTACCAACATGGTAATATTGTTCCTTGACCGCATCCAAAACAAACTCCCAAGTGGGCTCGACCCCATATATTCTAGACTCCTCTGTGGAACTTTTCTCCCAGTAAGTTTCCCACCAATTTTTGACATGGGGGAGATCCTTGAGGGGTGAAAAGGTGATATTTTCCCTGTCGAAAAAATTGTCAACAGAGAAATAACCTTCAAGTAGATTTAACCATTTTCTAGGGCATCTGCATCGATCTAACCTTCAAATACGGGAATATAAAAATTCACTTGTACCTTGAAAGGCAATGTGCCTCCAAAGGGGCCAATTGATAAAGACGCATATGTTGTTATTGACAAACATTGAAGGATGTGGGAAAAATTATCCATCATTTTGTGCCTCTGTCACGTGAGAGCTTGCTCAAGCAACAGATTAATAGAATAATTTTCTCTATCATTTTTATTTTATTCTTCCATGGAGGGTTTCTTGGGAGTGTGAGAGAGATTTTCCTAAAGAGAGACAAGCTCAAGACCCAACTTTCTATATTCGGACCTCATCGTGGACATGCACTAAAAAACGATCAAGAGCAACCTATTTTGATACCACTTATCTAGATTATTTTCGGCACAAAATGAGCTTGAATATATAATAAGGAAATGTACATAGATATTTCAGATATCCAATAATATAACATAAATATATCAGAGATGCAACCATAAACAAAGAGATACAGTAATACACAATTTCTATTAATGAGCGAAATGTACAAAACTTTAGAAATACAAAGTGAAAGACTCGCAAGAATAGTGGCAGCTTATCTCTGAGAAGAGATGTGAAAGATACTCACATTCACAAGAAGATGATTACAATGAGGCTCTAAAGGTCTTTTTAACATAAATAAAATCCAAAACCCTAACCCCAGAAGATGAAAATCCAATAGTTTTGTGGACCCCATTTTGGGTAGTTTGGTGTATCAACTTCCCGGGGGCATAACTTTGGCATATGATCTCCGTTTGGGGTGAACGATAGCTCGTTGGAAAGGTATCATCGAGGAGATTAATTTTGAGGACTCAATTAGAGACTTATACTATTATTGAGGTGATTGATCCCAAAAAAACTTCATTTAGGCCCTCAAAATAGCCCCAAAAGTTTAGGAACCAAAAAACTGCTAAAAATAGTAAGTTGCCAGAAGATTGTTTTGAGCCAGTTGGAATCGGTGGGTGGATGATCCGTCAGGATTTTTCGAATGACTTATGGTTGATTTTTTTTAATTTTCATGAATTAATTGACCATTGGGAAACTTAACGAAAGAACGAGAGAAGAAAAGGAATTATATAGCCATTTACATATATGCAGATTTGAAATGTAATGAAAAACAGCAAACCATAATTCGCAGGTTGATAACGGAGTTCGGCACAACTTTGCCTACGTCTCTGAGCCTTTTCTCTGTGGGGGAGGGTTCTTTATTTCTGTTCGAAATATCAATAGTACATCATTACAATGCCGAATGGCTTCAAGACTAATCTAGTCATGTTCACCCAGATCTCTAGAACCATGCACAAAAAATGGCATGTGAAACGGACGTCCAGAGCTCTTAGAAATGATCCGACAACGTCTCCTCCTCAATAGCTTCTTTGCCTCAAACTGGATTTGGCTTGGCTTTTCCTAAGCATCATTCTGCTCTGAATGCCCTCAAAGTTATCCCCATGGCCTCAAAATGGCCTTAGTTATATAGCTGGGAAAGTTGGTTGTCCATCTCCAACTTCCTCCCAAAAATTAGGCTCTAAAAATGCCCAATAACTCCCAATTACATTAAAAATGAGTTAATTACATTTAAAAACTCAAAAGTGGCTATAAAACCCACTTTAAACTATAATATAGTTGCAATTTGGGCTTAAGCCCCTGAGCTCCAATGCGTGCCCCTCTTGACATGGTCGTATGGTGTAATAGGACCACGACCCCGTGCTAACGGTTGGAACCGTTACAACCGCGCCCCAAAACACGGTCATATGAGTTTCAATGCATAAAACCGGGGGTTAAGTGTTATAAACCCAAAACAAAACGTGCACAATGGTGGTCACATATTTAAAAGGCGCGCGACCAAGGGCTGGGGCTAAGCCCCGGCCCGGTCGCGGTCCAAACCAAACCCTAACCAACTTTAGATATATTACGCGCCGAAATGTTAACAAGAACCACCATGTGGCCTATTGGCTGATGGACTTTACCAAAGCGCTGTGCCAAAGGTGGAGGTCACCGGATCGAGTCTGGTCAACTCCAAACATTTTTTTTAACAAACCATTAGCCAATACACGGGTGCCACGTGGCAGCCCATGATTGGGCCACGTGGCACCCAATCATTTGACCAGAAAACTGCCACGTGTCAATCGCCCATTGGTCCACGTCACTTGCCGCGTCGACTTCTGTACGTCCAGTCACCTTGCCACGTCAGTTCTGTCATACAGCTCTGCCACCGTGCCACATCATTGTATGGTCACCACATCATCCGACACGTAGGTTGTTGACGTCATCCAGTGCCATGTGTCACCCTTCCAGTGGTGACACGTGTCACCTCCGAATTGGTCCAACCGTATGCCCAAAAGGCCAAATCTATCTGACACGTGTCATCACCTGGAGCCACCATGTGTCCTGTACGGACCTGCCACGTGTCCTATATGGTCCTGTCACATGTTAGCGTACGGACATGCCACGTGTTCTGTACGGACTGCCCAGTCAGCATTTTTTTTTCGGTTTGACTTTTTGGTCAGAATGCGATATCTTCTTCATACGGACTTCGTTTGAAAAAGTAAATATACCACCGGAATCAGGAAGATGAGACGGATGCAATGGTGTTGGTTTCATTGGATTTTGAGCACTTCCATTTTTTAGCATTTTTCAAGCCCTGTCAGGCTTCTGAATCCGATTTCGGATCATGCCTCCCAACAATAAGACCTTTTGGTCCCCAAAAGGTTAATGACCACTTCAACAAGCTCGGGATAGGCCACCCGGCTTGCTCTTTGTCTCTAAAAAATGATTGCATTAGTGGAAGCAAAATACAATGAAGCTGAGACATCCACTTCTGGCAGAACCAAGTGACTGCTCTCTTTCCTTCACGATGTTCCTCTTGCTCCACTGGTAATCCTTCTTCCTTCGTGGGTACATGCAAAGTCCTTTTGTCCTTCCTGGGACGAAGCTCCGTATTGAGCTTCCAACAACTAGCCTTTTGATGTCCACTCTTGTTGCAAAACGTGCAATGAGTTTTTGGCACCCAGACCGATTTACCCTTCTCCTTCTTCTATTGTGGACTTGAGCCTTTATGTCGCGTTTCCTTCCTGGTCGACATAGGTTTCCTGTACAAATTTTGTCTCTTCCAACACTTGGCAACACAATGCTTAGGTGACTGACAATAAGTACATGGATAAAGTTTCTACAAGTTCTGGTTTACTTGATTATGCTTGTTATAATCAAAAGGAGAATTAATAAAAACATGACCATTATACCTTCCATGCTGATCTTCACATTTCTTTGGAGACGACTTGCATTCACTACCACAATCCTGAAGTGATGCGCCATTTCCTTTTGTGAAGTGTTCTTGCAATGTCTTAAGTTGTCCATTTGAAGCATCACTTGCTTCCGAAGTTTTGGAACCTATCTTGGAAGACTCTCCAAGGTCCCCTTTGCCATATCCCAATCCTAAGTATCGAGGCCTTTCCTCAACCTCAATAGGATTTACAATGCCTTGACCTCTACATCCAAGGCCCTTTCCTTTTTCATAACCCATCTTGGTTAATATTCTCAAACCTACACCTTTTGTGTGTTTTTCGAATTCACCAAAACCAACTTGATGAGTATGAGGAAAATTCACCGCATACCTCAGATGTGTTTTCTGAAACAGATGTAGAGGGCACTTCCTTCAATGCTTCTTTTCCTTTGTTTTTCTTTGAAGCTTTCACTTGAACCGTGCTCTTTCGTTCCAAGTAGTCTTCATACAACACCTTCACCATCTCAGCCATGGAAAACACCGAATCTATGAACTCCTTCTCATCTTGAGAAAGTCCTCCTGTAGATTCCATTTTCTTCCTTGAGATGAGCTCTTCCCTGGTTAACATGCAACACTCAAATCCAAATGTCAACTAGCTCTGATACCACTTGATCCGTCAGGATTTTTTGAATGACTTATGGTTGAGTTTTTTTAATTTGCATGAATTAATTGACCATTGGGAAACTTAACGAAAGAATGAGAGAAGAAAAGGAATTATACAACCATTTACATATATGCAGATCTGAAATGCAATGAAAAACGGAAAACCATAATACGCAGGTTGATAATGGAGTTCGGCACAACTTTGCCTACGTCTCTGGGCCTTTTCTCTGTGGGGGAGGCTTCTTTATTTATGTTCGAAATCTCAATAGTACACCATTACAATGTCGAATGGCTTCAAGACTTATCTAGTCATGTTCGCCCAGATCTCTAGAACCATGCACAAAAAACAGCACGCGAAACGGACGTCCGGAGCTCTCATAAATGATCTGACAGCGTCTCCTCCTCAACAGCTTCTCTGCCTCAAATTGGCTTTGGCTTGGCTTTTCCTCAGCATCATTCTACTCTGAATTCTCTCAAATCTGTCCCCATGGCCTCAAAATGGCCTTGGTTATATAGCTAGGAAATTTGGTTGTCCATCTCCAACTTCCTCCCAAAAATTAGGCTCTAAAAATGCCCAATAACTCCCAATTACATTAAAAATGAGTTAATTACATTTAAAAACTCAAAAGTGGTTATAAAACCCACTTTAAACTATAATATAGTTGCAATTTGGGCTTAAGCCCCCGATCTCCAGCGCGCGCCCCTCTTGACATGGTCATATGGTGTAATAGGACCACGACCCTGTGCTAACGGTTGGAACCATTACAACCGCGCCCCAAAACACGGTCATATGAGTTTCAATGCATAAAATCGGGGGTTAAGTGTTATAAACCCAAAAAAAAACATGCACAATGGTGGTCACATATTTAAAAGGCGCGTGACCAAGGGCTGGGGCTAAGCCCCGGCCCGGTCACGGTCCAAACCAAACCCTAACCAACTTTAAATATATTATGCGCCGAAATGTTAACAAGAACCGCCATGTGGCCTATTGGCCGACGGACTTTACCAAAGCGTTGTGCCAAAGGTGGAGGTCATCGGTTCAAGTCCGGTCGAATCCATACATTTTTTTTAACAAACCATTAGCCAATACCCGGGTGCCACATGGCAGCCCATGATTGGGCCACGTGGCACCCAATCATTTGACCAGAAAACTGCCACGTGTCAATCGCCCATTGGTCCATGTCACTTGCCGCGTCGACTTCCGTACGTCCAGTCACCTTGCCATGTTAGTTTTGTAGTACATCTCTGCCACCGTGCCACATCATCGTATGGTCACCATGTCATCCGACACGTAGGTTGTTGATGTCATCCAGTGCCAGGTGTCACCCTTCCAGTGGTGACACGTGTCACCTCCGAATTGGTCCAACCGTACGCCCAAAAGGCCAAATCTTCCTGACACGTGTCATCACCTGGAGCCACCACATGTCCTGTATAGACCTTCCATGTGTCTTGTATGGTCCTACCACGTGTCAGTGTACGGACATGCCACGTGTCCTGTACGGACTACCCAGTCAGCATTTTTTTTTCCTGTTTGACTTTTTGGTCAGAATGCAATATCTTCTTCATACGGACTCCGTTTGACAAAGTAAATATACCACCTGAATCATGAAGACGAGACGGATGCAATGGTGTTGGTTTCTTCGGATTCTGAGCACTTCCATTTTTGAGCATTTTTCAAGCCTTGTCAGGCTTCTGAATCCGATTTCAAATCAGTGGACACCGATATCCACCTGGATCAAGTTCCTCCAAGAATTGTGCACCTATTCATAACTTCAGAGCTATAATGAGGCACTGGCCTCTCTTATAAATAGTTGTATGGCCAGCCTATAATTAGGTTTGGGCCGACTTGTCACTTTACCCTCTTAATTTACAACTAATTGTCAAAGAACAATAGGGTCTAATTTTAATAAGGCACAATAGGGCCTAATTAAATATAATATAATAATATTATTCAACTCTCTCTCAGGTAGAATATTCTTCGAAGTTATAATATTTCAACGTGTTTTTCAAAGAAGTGGTCAGATTGCATGGATGTTAATGAAATATTACTTCAGATCGTGATACTAGATTTCTTAGGCATTTTTGGAGGACACTCTGGAAAAAGTTAGGCTCGGTATTTTTGTATAGTTCAGCGTATCATCCTCAAACAAACGTTCAGACATAAGTAGTGAACATGAGTCTAGGAAATTTTTTGAGAAGTTTAAGTGGAGAGAATCCTAGTCAATGGGATTTGACATTGGCCCAAGCTAAATTCACATATAATGTTTCATTGAACAGATCTACAGGAAAGAGTCCATTTCATATTGTTTATGGACGGTCACCAAAAGGTGTGTTAGATTTGGTTTCATTTCTAGATTCGGAAGGCAAGAAGAGTGTTGATGCGAATGATTTTGTGGACAGTATGCATGAATTACAAGAATAGGTAAATAAGAAATTGCATACCATCAATGAAAGTTATAAGCAAAGAGAAGATCAACATAGAAAATATTGAAATTTAACAAGGTATTTCCTCATTCTTGTTTTTGTGTTTTTTCATGGGGGGGACATAAATTCCTAGACATGTTTTATTTGTAAAGTGACTTTTTAAATAAAGTGATTTTATAAAGTGAATGTACTTTATAATTTAAAGTGATTTTAAGTTGTGGGACACAAAAGTATTTAATGTGGATTTATTACTTACTTTGTAATTAATGAGGAGCATTAAATGTGAGCCCTCGGATTAGACTTATGATAGCCATTAGATTGAGTTGGTTATGTAAGTTAGGGTTTTTTGGGAAAAGAGAGAGTACATATACATGCTTGGGAATGGGAGAGAGGGAGAGAGAGAATATTCATCAAGTCAAATCATGGAACGAGTTCCAAGAATGATGCAGTCCATACAACATTAATTTCCAACAAAGAATCATTCATACAACATCAGTAAAAGAGTGTAAATTACGAGGCATATTGTAGATTCAAATCCTAAGGCAGAGAAAGGAAGTTTTCTGTTAGGAAAATCATAGAGTCTATACAGTTTCTCCTGGCACAAATCTTGAGGTCTGATGGCACATAAATCAAGGATTTTGTATAGTCTTCTACTGGCAGGTGTGAGCAGAAATTAGGTTGCAGTGTGTGAAGCAAGGTCAAGTTTGTCTCAAGAAGAGATAAGATGATAATTTGGATTTCTATTTTGAAGTTTTTATCACATGAACTTGTCAGGGTCTTGTGATTCGGTGGTTTATCCCCTAGTTTATTCCCATGCCCTGTGTTTCTCTCTTTCGCAAGCCATTTCTTTAAATTTTCCCCTTCAATCGGAAAATTCATTTTGTTTGCCCCTTTTGGTTTAAGAACTCATCTTTGTTACCTCTGTCACTGATCCTTCTATTTTCCCGAACCCTTAGCCAGTCATCCAAGTTTTTTATTTTGCGCAGGATGCAGCCATGAGCACAAAGCACAACACTTAGAGAGGTATGATATGGACTCAAATCAAGCGAGCGAGCAAGTTTAGTTTTCAGCAGAGGAGATTACATTCGAATTTCATATTTGCAGCCCTCAGGGGTTTGGAATCATAAAATTTCGCTAAGTGTAACGTCAGACAAAGGTCCAAAGTCATGAGGTCAATCCTAGCCGTTGGCATCGGGAAGGGAACGTGGTGAAAGATCAACATTTCTTGGTTTTGAAACTCGGGAAGTGGAGAGGAAAGGGTTTGTTAGAACTCATGAAGTCCAAACTCACGAAATGATCTGGACCGTTCAATCTAGAGGGACACGTGGCAACAAATGAGAAAAATTGTGAATTCGTGAGTCGAAGGTTTCAACATGGAGCAAGGCACAAGTTCCCAAAACGTGAAATCAAAATGCGCCAAGGAGTTTGGCCCAAGGCCACATAGAAGGTGGGCCCAAGGAAAAAGGTAATCACCTAGCACATGATTGGTGACTCGGGTTTTCAAGGAATCAATTGCAGTCATCGGATGTATGGCATATCTGACTGTCGATATGAATAGGGACATTTTGCAATATCGAGTATCAGGTGAGTGTAATCAAGTGATGGGAAGGCCCCCAAAATGCGAAATCGCAATGCACCTAGGATTTGGCCCCATGGTCATGGCCCGAGGTCGCATGCAAAACAAATGCGGTGAACGATAAGTTAGCACCAGGAGCTTTGGGAGCACAAAGGAAAGAGTGTGAATTTCATGAGACCTGCACCAAAAGCCGAAGATGCTCATGTGAGTTAAAAAATGAGACCATCATGGTTTCAAGGTGTCAAGTTGACTTGAAGCATCATTGGCAGTGCATGGTAGATCCCTGGGTGTTAAGTCTCGTCCTGATGTCGATGAAGGAAGTTAATGAAAAATGGAGTGGTGGTTGAAACATCATCTCACTCCATAAATGGAAGGTATGGAAGTTCCGGTAGTGGAGACTAAACTATCAACCCATGGTACTTCTACGAGCAGATTTTCCTGCAAAACCCATGTTGATCTGAGCTCACGTCTGACAGAAGAATGCCCGCACATTCTGACAGAGAGGGCACTGACTGGAAGCTTTGAATGCAGGGGTTTGATCACACTCCTAGTAGTTGCAGCAATTTTGAGTATATATACCCAATTTTGATATTTTGTTACGGTCGATGGGTAGCTAAGCTCCCGTATTATAATGTTTTAGTGAAGCTATGGTTCTTTGGTTATGTAACTTGATATGAGACTTCTTGTTTAATGAAAGTCAACTTTTATTTCCATGTTACTTGCGTCTGATACTAAATGTTTGTGATTGAAGGATTCACATGGATTGTGGTGACTGTGTAGTAATGAATGTTTGATTGCAGTGCAGTTATAGCGTTTTTCAATTTCCTGAAACTTTGAATTCAAGAGGATCTTGTTTTCAGAGTTTTTCCTCCTTACGTTGTTGGAAGACTTGATGTCGAGAGCAGAACTTTACATCATCTCTCCAATTTCTTCCTCCTACTGACCCTTACTACAACTTACTGGCTGAAGTTGATCAAGATCTCATTTTCTTGTGCATACTACCCCAGTTTTCTGAGTTAAAACAATATTCTCTCGAGTCTTCCCCATTTTACCTCTTTAAATCCATTAACTGTGACATATAAACTGATGGGTACTGGGCTTACCTCTGCCGCAATCCATAGGTGACTTCTGGTGCTAACAAAAGTTTTGATGAACAAAAGAAATTTTATGAGTTGTAGAATTTCTGTAAATTTGCTCATTAATAAATTTATCTCTCTTTGGGGTTTTCCCCACAGTGGGGCTTTTCCCCTGGTCATTGGACCAAAATAACTTGTCTACTTGTTGCATTATCAGGGTATGGATCAGTGATTTTATTGAATTAATTATTTTAGCATTCAGATGCTTTATGTTTTAAAGGCATTTATTAAACACAAAAATCTTAGGTTAGTCAAGTGTTTGACAAAATGTGTAAATAAGATATTTATGATTTTTTCATTAAATTTGTTTACGGTATCAGAGCTAGGAATCTGTAAGAAGTGCATTGTGTAAAATTTGATTTCAGAGTTGGGAAAATAAAAATGGGAATAAGTGTTTGAATATGGTTTCTTCCATCAAACTTGAGGACCAGTTAGATGGAATTTTTAACTATTTTCAATGGAAGGTTAGAATGACAACTATTTTTAAAGAAAATAAATTGTGGGTTGTTGTCACTATTGTGGTACTTCCTCCCTCCAATGATCCTATTGCATTATATATACATGAAGTTAAAGAGGCCAAAGCCCAGAGACTAATTTTTGATGGAGTAAAGGATCCACTTATCCCACACCTGGCTTAAAAGAAGACAACCGAAGAAGTATGGGAGGCACTGAAAAATCTATACAAGGCTAAGAATGAAAACCATAAGATGGAACTCAAAGAAAAACTGCATTCAATGAAGATGACCAAGGGTGAGAGTGTGGTTCCATATCTTACCCGGTTGGCATAAGTTAAGGATGAACTTGTATTTGTGGGGGAAGTCATCTCAGATTCAGATCTTGTGAGGATAGCCTTGAAAGGATTTTTCAAGGATTGTGAAGGATTTGTGAAATGCATTGTGGGCGTGAAAAAATTCCAGATTGGAGCATACTTTGGGATGATTTCACTCGGGAGGAGATATGGATGATTGGAGAGAAGGGAGGAGAGGGATTTGTTGAGGAGAACTTTTCTCTTTTGTTAAAGGGAAAGGGAAAAAGTAAGAAGAGTTCCAGGATTGACATCAACAAAGTTCACTTCTTTGCATGCAGTGAATATGGACACTATGCAACATAGTGTCCCAACAGGAAGGGGGGAAAGGAGAAGGAGAAGGAGAAACATGTAGCAGCCTCTGTAGAGGTAAATGACTTTAGTGAGAAGTTTCAGAAAGATTTTTCTCTTGTATCCATTGTTTCTAGTGAAAAAAACAACAACTTTGAGTTTGACAAGACTGGGATGGTGGATAGTGGGGCCACCAGTCATATGACAGGAATGTTGGACTCATTTTTGTTCATATATGAGATTAGTCATGATCATGTCGTGAATGGGAATCACTAGATAAGAGGAGTCAACAGTGTCGTGTTTCTGTTGGACTTCGAAGAGACCCTAGAAGTAGAAGGGGTATTGTTTGTACCAGGGCTGAGAGTTAATATCCTCTCAGTATAAGCTCTAGAGGATATTGGATATGTAATCACTTTCGAATGCGGTTATGTTCATATTCATGCAGTAGATGAGTTTCCCATCAGGACAGTTATAATTGGAGAATGGAGAGGTAGAGTATACATAGTGCTTGGCCAGCCTATGGGATGTCAATCATGTTGGATATCTGACTTAGAGGGGGAAAATACAGATCAAAGGACTGAAGGTGCACCCGAATTTGAGTCCTCAGTTTAGGGATATAGTACTAGTAGAAAGATAAACTAGTATGAGTTAATCCAGTCATAAAATGCTCAGAGATGAGACATGATTTCTTGAAGCATCAATAGAATGCACAGTTACACTAGACCAATTCAGAGGAAACATTCAGGTTCAGAGGGAGAAACCAATGAAAATATCTTGGAGTCCAAGAATGGTCCTTGTTGGCGCTTGACCAGGTTTTGTGGAAACGTTGGTCATGTTTGACTAATTTTGGGACTTCGACAGGCTGGTCAAAGACGAAGCGCCAGGTGAAGTGGAGATCACGGGATCTCACCCCCTTTTGCAGGCCTTTTTGGGTTTAGGGTTTATGTAACAGGTATGGGATGTCGGCCCATGGGTTTACCCATGCTTTTTCCCCTTTTGTAATGTATAAATAAGTAGTTAGGTGATGTGAGAAGTAGTGATTAGTAAGAAATTGCTAAGTGCAAGAGTTTGATCTATGTGATTGTAAAGGCTTTGTGCATACGGTGTGTTGAGAACTTGCAAAGTTGAGTGCAAGTGATTGTAAAGAGGCTTTGTGTTGTACCAAGATCGGGGAAGGAGGATCTGGCAAGGTGCGCATAGATCTCATGTCCTATGCGGAGCTAGTTTTGTGGCTCTATGCATGTGAGAACATTGAAAGAAGATAATAAAGAAGATGAAGAGTTGTTGGACGTAGCCCCATGTTGGGGGTGAACCACGTATATCCTGTGTTATGGTTGCTTTGTGTGATTGATGTGATCTATGATATCATCTTTATGTATGTTAGATGCATATGATATAGTATATTAGTGCTTAGTAATATGAATGAATGATAGATATGATATGTTTCTATGTGTTAAGTGCTTGGATGTGTTAGATCTTGTTGAATACTGTGTTGCTCTGTAATTAGGGTTTTACATGCGATGTGAATAAGGGTGTTATCACCGAAATTTCGTCTGCACATGGTGACAAGAACTCAGCATCGTCAAATAGTAATGAAGTCATTCATGGCACTGAATTAATTTCACAGCATTCCAAAAAGGTCAAAAACTATACAAAGTAACCAAAAATTGAAGGGAGCTTTACAGAAGTTTGGTGCGCATGCACATGCGTGGAACAGGAACGTACCATGCGTGCATACGCGCATGATGCGCGGCTATTAGCGCAAAAACCCTCGCACCTGCTAAACGATGCATTTATTGAATTGGTCGGCATCCCAACCACTTATGGATCAGCTCCCAAGCCGATTTGACCCTCAAATCTGAGCTGAATCCGCATGGTAGGTTGGTCAAAGACCTAATGAAGCCCTAAAGAGCCCCTTTTCACACATCATTTTCTCAAGGAATTTCATGTAATGTTATGCAGCCTAGATTGTTTTAAGGACTCACTCCTTGGCAATAACACATTGGCACCATTTCATTGATCTATCCACCTCTCCATTGAGTGGATGTGCTAGGAGTTATTTCACCATCATTTTCATTTTCTTATTGTAAGGAGAGCAAGTTTGTGAGGGCCCAAGAGCCTTCCATTGGAGGAAGAAGGGACTCATAGTCCCCTTTCTTCATTGTGCTTTGATTTCATCAATTGATCAGCCTAAAAACATTGGTGATATTGGTCTTTTTGTGTTTGTTATTTCTTTACCCATATGCTCATGATTTTAGTTTGTATTAGTTTAATTCTTGCTTATAATTTTGTTGTTCTTTTCCTAACTCTTTCCTCTACAGCTGGCATGCTCAGCAAGACCCAACTGGGCATGTAAGCACCCTTGATTTGCTCACCAAGTCGACAAAAAGGGTGCAAACAGATTGGCGACCATACTGGGGAGAAGGTATCAATTCCTCCCTCATTTGGGTTTATTTTTCTTTCCTTTTAGTTTGTTTAACTTGCAGGTGCACAAACTGGCCTCTGCCAACCTGCTAACCAGTCAATTCACAAGAGAATTGAGAGAAATCCATCCAGATTCTCTTTCTCAACCGTTTGTCACAGGTGCATGGGTATTCCACCCCACATTCGCGCATCGTGCACGCATGCACTTTCGTAACGGATTTTCTCTGTGCGCATGTGCTTTCTGTCTCAACTATGCTCGTGCGCCTGCGCTCTGTGTGCCTCTGTCTGCACTAGGGGCCGCGCATTTGATTAAAAATTTTCATTGTAAGTGCTTTGGATGTGGGAAAGGCCATCTGCCTTCTTAAATATGTCGTCAAAAATGTTGTAAAGCTACATTACACTTAGTCCCCTCATAATATAAAGGGGTTAGTCAACCAAACATAGGCACTTAGGAGGATAAAAATCAATTTCCCTTCTTTGCTTTTTGCCACATGGATGGCTAGTTTT
>JZKD02S0146105.1:261363-279214 GCA_000966675.3 Picea glauca
TCATTTTCTTATTGTAAGGAGAGCAAGTTTGTGAGGGCCCAAGAGCCTTCCATTGGAGGAAGAAGGGACTCATAGTCCCCTTTCTTCATTGTGCTTTGATTTCATCAATTGATCAACCTAAAAACATTGGTCTTTTTGTGTTTGTTATTTCTTTACCCATATGCTCATGATTTTAGTTTGTATTAGTTTAATTCTTGCTTATAGTTTTGTTGTTCTTTTCCTAACTCTTTCCTCTACAACTGTCATGCTCAGCAAGACCCAACTGGGCATGTAAGCACCCTTGATTTGCTCACCAAGTCGACGAAAAGGGTGCAAACAAAGGGTTAAATGCTAATGAATGTTAACTGATAAGTGCCTTGTTAAGTATTTTAATCATAGATATGTGTCCCAGCTAGGTTTTAGACACTTGGGTCCTACAACCCCCCCTGCCTCTACCTCGGCTGAGACTTCATCTGCTTCGCAGGTGTTGCTAAAAGGGTCGGTAGTTAAGTTTTTTTGGGTGTGATTTTGAAGCGTTGAACCCTGGGTCTACCCCTGTGCCAACAAATGGTTCTGTCGCCTGGACCTGAAAATGTGATTGTTGGGAATTGAAGAAAAGAAGAAGGCTTTGTATGTATATATGCTGATGTAGTGCGCAATACTCTACTTGACTTGTGAAGCTCTGTGCTAAGAAGAAAAGTTTTATCTGAAGAAAAGAGGTAAGATCTTAAATCTTTGTACTCTGATAAAGGTAAGTGGAATTTTTTTTTTCGAAGGAATGAATCTAAGTATGTGTGATAGATTTGGTCCTAGTCTAAAAACTAGGGAACAACTAGAAGAAAGAATATTTGATGAGAATAGATCTGAAATAAATAATGAAATATATGTTATCCCTATGCATAGAAAGAATTTTTGGACTAACAAGTGGATGTAGGATCCTAGAAATAATTTTTTGCAGGTTCATCACTGTGATCCCTGTGTGCAGTACAGGAAGGGTTGAGGATCGTTTAAGAGAAAGAGAGGATTGATTCTTTGTTATAGTTGCAGAAAACTGGGACATCTTGCTAAGGAATTCCCTGGTCGAGGTCCTATTTTCCTTTGTTGTAAGGCTACCGGACATGAAGTTTTAGATTTCCCTATAATGATTGCTAAAGTTGAAAAGATGAACATCGGACAAGAAAACTGTGACGAAGGTCAAGAGACTAAGAATATGCTCAAGAACCAGAAAGAATCAGAGACTATATTATTGAAAATGAAAGAAACAATGAATGATCACAAAGCCATCAATTTATTAGAGACCTTAAAAGAGAAAGAGTGCATAGAAACAAGAATATGATACTTCGACATAGACTGTGTATTGGACGTAGAAACACAGGTTAACATTATGACAGAAAGAACTTGGGAAATTTTGGAAAAGCCTGCTATGGTGCCTTCATTGGGAGGGATAGGCTTGTTTAAAGGAAATATGATAACCCTATGTGCAATACTTACCCCTGTACTTATGAGTTCTCATGGAACATTGACAAAAGAATAATTCGAGGTCATCAATTTTGTTGAGAACAACACTCTTGCACTTTTGTTAGGAAAGACCTGGATTGAGAGAGATCAGATCCAAAGGAAAGAAGAAGAAGAAGATATAGAACATAAAAAGAAAGAATTAAAGGATTTCATGGCTAGGAGAATAACGTGCTTAATAGAAGAACAAGAGGACAAGTTGAAGCAACTGAGGACCAGAGACCTAGCTGTTGAAGTTGAAAGAACGAAGGAAGACTTTAAGAACTTATCCATGTGGGAGAGTAGAGCACCTACTCTAGAAACAGTTAGAAGAGAAGTATTACCCTCAAATATTGTGAAATATGCTCAGTAGTGAGAAGTTACTATGCCAAGAGCAGGAAAAAATCAAAATGGAAAGAGGAACCCAATGACTCAAATCACAGGGAAGAAAGAAAGGAATATCGGTAAGAAGAAAGCAAAGATAGAAAAATTGCAGGAGGTTCCAAAGAAGACTTCGTAGAAGAAAAGTTTCAAAACTCAAACCTCTTTGGAATAGAAGAACAACATTGGCTGGCACTTCACCATGGCAAAGCGATATTACCGTTGGAGGCATTCTAACCATTAAAACGACGCTCCAGAACGACTAGAAATGTAGTTATTACCAGAATGTTCACCATTGGATCGTTGGGACCACACCATAACGGATGGAATTGCATTGTTTTAGGCATTCCTGCCCGTTGGAGGAGTTTGTTATGATATTGTCTATTGATCTTGTTGGATGTCTCATTGAGAACACTTTTTCCAATTGTAATTATTCAAACCCACAGAGAGTTGATTATTACCGCATTGTACTTATTGAGACGTCGCCACTCATTCTATTACCTCCAGTGTTTGTTCACTGACCTAAGATATATGATCTCGCATGTGCATGTTGAACAACATTATCGCATTAGAAAAGGTCATCAAATAAATCTAATAGACCTCATGACTGAGAAGGTGATGTCCACAGGCGTACAAGCTTGGTCGACAAGAGGAGTGAATGCATCCCCATCGATTTCATGTCGATATGGGCCCTTCCGAACTGTGACAGAGAAACGAACCAAGCATCATGATGACTTGGTGAATGCAAAGCTCATACCATCAATATTGCCCAACTACATCCCACCTCTAGCTGGCGTGTTGAGTTGTGATAGCGTTCTGAGGGACTTTGACTACACATTGATTACCACATACCTCCTTAAGGGGATACATGCAGTCAAACCACAGTTGGAAAGGATTCTGACATTGAAGATCAATGACTATAACTTGGGAGATTGCAATAACTATGTAATGCTTGCACCTCATAAGTATTTGACCAAGAAAATGAGGAAGAAGTTGAAGATAATCCCCCAGCCATGGACCCTGGACATCGTGAGGTCCATGATCCTCAATGTGATGAAGTCACCCCACTTTGGAAGAAATCAAGAGGTTAATGCATGTGTTAAGCTCTTGTTGTTGTGCTTCCATGGTGGTTACCTATGGTTGGATAGATGCATCATTGTTGATATGATGCTGATCCATCGAATCACTAGGTTAAGCATGCAAGGACCAGACCCACAGGACTTTTACCTAGGGAAGGTTGCAGATCATGCCCTGGAAAAGACAATCAAAGACACCTATGGCGAAGTAGAGAAGGGGAAGTGGGGATACAAGGTAGCCTCCATCCAAAATGGCACATTGCGCCTAGATTTCTAGTTGATCATTGGTAAGCTCATCAGGAAGAATAGGACAACGTAGGTCACGGGGTTTGTCGTCGACCTTGCAGGAAAATGCGTGGAAGGGATGCAAATGAACTGGGCGAGATACCTTGTCAACCAGTTAGAGAAAGACTTTCGTGAAGGTCAGGATCAGGGTTATGAGTTTCATTTCATTTGGTTTTTGATTCTCATTGCCTTGATTTCTTGAGAGATACCAGAAGGAGCGACCTTCCCTGAAATTGATCCATCCAAACCACTAGTTTTGAAGTTCACCATGCTATGGTATTTGAGTGACATGGAAAAACAATGGCAGTCAAACGTGGTTTTCTTGCAGTTGAAGAGGGCCATTGAATCCTTCCCTCGCATGACACCAAATGCACTACATCATTTCAGGCCATTTGTGAATTTCTGCACAAATAGGAATTTTATATATATCACTGTGTGAAGAGATGAAAGAAAGGAGGAGCTACAGAGTTATTATAAGCTCAATGAGGAAGACATGGAGGAAATCACCAAGAAGTGGCCTGAAGAATTCTTGGTACGAGTAGAACAGAAAGAATTGTCTGACCCCAACCTCATCAGAAGTCTTGTAGTTACTCGAGAAGAATATGATGCACCCAACAGCAACAAGAAGAAAAAGAAGGAAGATGTATAGGAATTGAACAACGCATCAGAAGAGACTGCATCAGAATTACCTGAAGGAGGAGGATATGACGAAGTGAACAAAGAAGAGGTTGAAGGGAAATAAGACAAGTACAAGAAAAGTGAAGTAACACCACTTAAATATCCCCTTGAAGAGACAAATACATCCAAGAAAAGAAAGGATTTCCCAAAGAAACCTGCATCGCGGAAGAATTCAAAAGCCAATAAACTGGCATTTCAGACTGTGCTAACGGTGGATGACATTGACCTTATCATTTCCATTGTGTCAAACACTTCAGAGGATATCTTGCAGAGAAGTGAAGCCAAACAGGAGACAATGTTTGACAGAATCGAAGTAGAACTTAAAGGAGTACAACAGGCTCTCTATTCGAGTCACACAGTTTCTACTGTGCCACCACCATCAGAAGGAACAAAGTTGGGAGATGAGTCTACCCAGCTATGCAGACTAGCAGAATTAACAGAAGCTCACCTTCATCATGTCTAGGAGTAAAAATAATAGGCCAGAGAGTCTCTGAAGAAAGAAAAAGAGGAAGACATAGAGAAACATTAGGTTTCCCAACAAGAAAAATATGACCTCCAGGCGAAGTTTGTAGAAGATAGAGCACAGATCCAGAAGGAGAAAGAACAGTTGCTTGCAGAGAAGATGGGAGTTAAAGAAGAAGTCACCAGATCACTTCGCTCTGTGATAGGCTTAGAACAGAGGCAAGAAGAAACCATTGAGTGCCAGGTGGGGAAGCTCGTTGAAGCCATTCAGCAGCTCCAAGCACGAATAGTAGAACTAGAATTTCAAGTCATGCCAAGCACTCCACGGGAAGTGCAAGATCAGAGAGAGGAAACTTCCCAAAGCGTAGTCGATAGAATCAATACATTGACCTTGGAATGAAAGCAACTCAACAGTCAAAGTGCGTAAACCTATGAGCACCTTGGAGAGGACCCTGAACTAAGGAAATCGGAGTCAAAGCTCTAGGAAGAAAATCAACAAGAAGAAACAGTACAAGAATAGTTGAAGCTACTGTCACCGGTCGAGAGGATGAAAAGGTCACAGGAACAATGCACAGTTCAGTAAGAAGTCCATGCCATCCAGAGTAAAGTCATGGAAGTGACCTAGAGGCTCCATCCAATGCAGGATGAAGCTTGCACACTTTTTGAGGATATTGAAGGACAAGGTGCACAACAAGAAGAAGTGGTCACCTCAGTTGAACAACGATTGGAAGTACCTTTCACCAAGAAGGTCATTTAGGAGTTCATCGAGCAAGAGGTTCTAGAAAAACAGCAGGTCAAAGCAGATCTAACAAAGCTCGAGGCTTTCGAGGTAGAGTTACCCAGATCTAAGTGACTCAAGACAAGTCATAGGTGAGTGTTGGGGGCATGTTGGCCCTTGACCAGGTTTTTTGGAAATGCTAGTCATGTTTGACCAATTTTGGGACTTCGACAGGTTGGTAAAATACAGAGCACCAGAAAAAGTGGAGATCATGGGATCTCTCCCCCTTTTGCGAGCCTTTTTGGGTTTAGGGTTTATTTAATGAGTATGGGATGTCGGCCCATGGGTTTACCCATTCTTTGGCCCCTTTTGTAATGTATAAATAAGTAGCTAGGTGATGTGAGAAGTAGTGACTAGTCTGAAAGTGATAAGTGAAAGAGTTTGATCTATGTGATTGTAAAGGCTTTGTGCATACGGTGTGTTGAGAACTTGCAGAGCTGAGTGCAAGTGATTGTAAAGAGGATTTGTGTTGTACCAAGCTCGAGGAAGGAGGATCTGGTGAGGTGCACGGACATCTCCTATCCTATGCAGAGTTGGTTTTGTGGCTCTGTGCATGTGAGAAGATTGAAAGAAGATAATAAAGAAGACAAAGAGTTGTTGGACGTAGCCCCACACTGGGGGTGAACCATTTATATCATGTGTTATGGTTGCTTTGTGCGATTGATGTGATTTATGCTGTCATCTTTTTGTATGTTATATGCATTTGATATAGCACTTTAGTTCTTAGTAATATGAATGAATGCTAGATCTGATTTGTTTCTATGTGCTAAGTTCTTGGATGTGTTAGATCTTGTTGAATATTGCGTTGCTCTGTAATTAGAGTTTTACATGCGATGTGAATAAGGGTTAAATGATAATGAATGTTAACTTCTAAGTGCCCTGTTAATTATTGTAATCACATATCTGTGTCCTAGCTAGGTTGTAGACACTTGGGTCCTGCAACCCCCTTTCCTCTACCTCAAGTGAGACTTCATCTGCTTCACAGGTGTTGCCGAAAGGGTCAGAAGTTAGGGTTTTGTTGGTGCATTGTTGAAGCATTGAACCTTGGGTCTATCCCTGTACCAACAGTCCTAGAAGTTGAAACGTTAGGAGGGCCTCCCTCGTTAAGAGGGAGTGTTGAAATTTAACAAGGTATTTCCTCATTCGTATTTTTGTGTTTTGTCATGGGGAGGACATAAAGTCATGTTTCCTAGACATGTTCTATTTGTAAAGTGACTTTTTAAATAAAGTGATTTTATAAAGTGAATGTACTTTATAACTTAAAGTGATTTTAAGTTGTGGGACCCAAAAGTATTTAATGTGCATTTATTACTTTGTAATTAATGAGGAGCATTAAATATGAGACCTCAGAATAGACTTATGATAGCCATTAGATTGATTTGGTTATGTAAGTTAGGGTTTCTTGGGAAAAGAGATAGTACATATACATGCTTGGGATGGGAAAAAAAACACACATAGAAGACAGAGAGAGAGAGACATAAATTTTAGAGAGAGAAAGAGAGAGAAATTTTAGAGAGAGAGAGAGCATATTCATCAAGTCAAATCAGGGCACAGGTTCCAAGAAATGATGCAGTCCATACAACATTAATTTCCAACAAATAGTCATTTGTATAGAAGTAGTAAAAGAGTGTAAATTCTATGGCATATTTCATATTCAAATCCCGAGGAAAAGAAAGGAAGTTTTATGTTAGGAAAATTGTACAGTCCATACAGTTTCTACTGGCAAAAATCTTGAGATCTGTTGGCACAGAAATCAAGGATTCAGTACAGTCTTTTGATGGCACGTGTGAGTAGAAACCAGGTTGTAGTGTGGGAAACAAGGGCAAGTTTGTCTTAGGAAGAGATAAGTTGATAATTTGGATTCCTATTTTGAAGTTTTAAAGAAGAAAATAAATTTTATGAGTTGTATAATTTATGTAAATTTGCTCATTAATAAATTTATCTCTCTCTAGGGTTTTCCGCACAGTGGGTTTTTTTTCCTGGTAATTGGACCAAAATTACTTGTCTACTTGCTGCATTATCAGAGTATGGATTAGTGATTTGCTTGAAATAATTATTTTAGCTTTTAGTTGCTTTATGTTTTAAAGGAATTTATTTAAGACAAAAATATCAGGTTAGTCAAGTGTTTGACAAAATGTGTGAATGAGATATTTATGATTTTTCCATTAAAAATATTCAGAAAACAGAAGGTATTCCAAGAGGGTGAGTTGGTTATGGATCACTTAATGAAGGAGCATTTTCCTCGAGGCACATATAATAAACTCAAGTACAATAAGATAGGTACATGCCAAATTCTGAAAAAGATCTCTGATAATGCTTATCAACTGGAACTTCCAGAGAAATTTGACATATCTCCTACATTCAATGTTGTTGACCTATATGAGTTTCATGAAGGGGAAAAAAGAGAATATGAAGGTACACTTAGCGAATGGGAACAAGATCTACCAATTAATTCTGAGGAGAAGATTGAAGAAAATCTTGCTACCAGAATTGATAAGAAGACTCGTCGGAAGGAGTGCATGGAATATTTGATCAAGTGGAAGAATTGAGGAGAAGAAGATGCATCGTGTGTGACTGAATATTTGTTAGCACATGTGCAGAAATCTTCACTTCAGCTGTGATTTTCACATGAGTTGGAGCTCATGTTTTTCTTACCAGGGGTTTCTGATGCAGGAGCATCCTTGGGCTCAGGCAATCCGCATCACCCAAAAATATTTCCATTTTGAAAATAGGAATTAAGTCAAATAAGGATAGTGTTAATGGTCCATTTTATTTAGTCAGATTGTTGTAAATTAGCACTATTTATTACTCATTGTTGTGTTGGTTTTGTCACATGGGTGAGAAAAAACACAACACTTACTTGCCTAGTTAAGTCAGCTAAACAAGGCAGAGAGTTTTGAGTTGATTAGATAATCAAACATGCATGAAATAAGGAAATAAAAATAAGAGGAAACAAATGTTAGAAAAACTTGCAAGAACTAGAACCATGAAAAATGAAAATGAAAATAATATAGCTACCAATGGATCAATGTATTGATAGGCTAGCACCGTAGAGAAAGGCAGGGACTTATGAATCCCCTCTTCCTCCTTGGGAGGGGTCTTGAGTTCCCTAATAGAGAGCTCTTCTCTTCATACAGTGGAAAGTAATAATGGTGAAGAAATACAATTCCAATCCTCTCAAGAGGTGAGTGGAATAGCCTTTGCTATAGTGCTGGAATGATTCAGAGAGAAATGAGGCTTTTCCAAGAAGAATTCTTGCAACATAACAATATCTTGAAATTATTATTTTTCTAGCACACCCATGGCACAAATTTATAGTGTCCATTCATGGAAAGATATAATTGGTTCATGATGTGAACGAGATCCCTCTGAGGGTACTTCCTATCCCTTGACCAGCCTCCAAGCTAGATTTCACTCAGATTTGAGTGTCAAATCACATTGGAGGTCGGACTAGAAGTGGTTGAGACGTCGAAAATATTTATAAATGTGTCATTCATGATAAGGGCATGGGTTTTCTTGTAGACAATCGTTCATCTTGCACATTTTGCACATAATGCATGACTAGGGCAGTGTTATCCTGTGCATTCTGTGCACAGTGCATGCACTTCCTTTGGTGAATTTACGCATACTAATTTATGAACAAAGTATATATTTTTATGCCCTTTTTGATGGATTTTGATGTTGTAGGTGTACTAATGTTTGATGGTACTTATGTCTTTCTTCAACCGTTGTTTATAATGTTGCGGACGATTTTTTGGTGTAGCAGAAATACATCAATGTTTATTTTGTTGATGGTGCCATTATATGGAAGAGTGAAGAGAGGAACTGCAAGAGTGATCCGTCAAAGGGAGAGGGAAAACTGTGGGAACCAGACCTTTCTCTAGGAAGAAATTAAAATCGGTATACAAACGAGGCGGGCATGCCCCATGCTCGTGTCATGAAACTCAAATGTGGCACTGTAACTGAAGGTGTATGATGATGTATATAGTTGCAGTGCCCTCGGGGCGGTCGATAACGACAGATGACGATTATGAATGGTGAACTGGCTCTGAATCGAGTAATGGAAAATGGTAAGAAGTGTCAATGACTTGTAGGCATTGATGGCCTATCAATTTCATAGGTCTTTGGCTGGTATGGAAAACTGCAACAGTCGCATAGTAAGACCCACCTTAACATGAGAGTTTTCTGAAGTCGAATGTTATGGGGGTCAACAAAATCGAAAAACAATGGTGACTCTCTATGTTTCGTCTGAGACTCCTCATTTAAAAGGTAATGGGAGTCAAGATATTGCCTCCCTTCTGGAAATTGTGTTGATCTCAACAGGGAGGGAGACAGGATGTCAAGAAGTAAAGGGATTCTTGAAATCCACTGATTAATAGGTGATATCAGGTACTGACAAGTAACATAGACGAAGTTAAGACACTATGGGACACCAAAATTCCCTTGGTTGAGGTTTTGAAGGATGATTGGAAGCAACCATAAAATTGGATCTAATGTTAGGGGGACAACTAGATGTGGGGTTAAGTAGTGCTGGAGGATGAAAAAGTGGGCGAACTCAGAGATCATGGTTACATGGATTTGGGATACTCAGGGTTTTCCAATGATGGAGATATGAAAAAGGATGGATGCCCCAACTAAGGGCGATGTAGGTTTATTTTCCAGGTAAAAGAAGGCCATCGGGGATGATGACTAAAAAATCTATGTATATGCTGGAAACAAGGGATTTATACAATTACCAAATGAATAAAGAATAATTTGGGTTGAGTATACAGATACAAAAATAGTTGCCCCGGTGAAATATGGCTTGACCTATTTTAGGGCACAAGTTTGTGAAAGAGAATTGATGGAGGGTGGGGACCCCATGGGTGGGTTTTTGTATTAGGTAAATGGATGGAGGAAAATATGTAGATGGGAAAAATGATGGTGGATGAGAAGAAGGGTTAATGGAACTATAGGGGGGAAGTCAACAAAACCAAGTGTAGGATGGTATGACCCAGGAGTCCATTGCGAAGGTTAGAAATATAATAAGAAGAAGTATGGGGTTTATTTTCGGAAGTGAAAAAAATATCAGGACTCCCAATCCTAGGGGGTGAAAAAAACATGAGTTTCAAGTTGCCAAGGGGAACTATGAATGGGAAAACTCATGTGGGAGAGAGTATTATCAGTTGACAGTATCAAAATATGGCATAGGTAAAGGTACTATAAAGCCAGATGTAGGGACCCTAAAGGCAATTGTCAGAGGGTGTGACTAAGATATGCAATTGTTTACAGAGGGATTAATTACATGCTAGTGTCAAACATATACCTGAAGGGGTTGTAAAATTTCCTAACAAGTACCTGCACACAAAAATCCAAATACTCGATGTGAACAATATATAATGATAAAGAACATATACCATGTATTTTATCAAAATGAAAGTGAGCATGCATACCTGAAAGTGATGTGAAAAAAATGCTCCTCAGGGGAGAAGTGAAAATGATAAATTGAGGAATATGAATATTTAGATGGCTGGATCAGAATCTCGTGGACGAGAATAGTTCAGAAAATGGAGGCTCTAGGATCCTGTACCAGAATGTGGAAGTTGGAAAAAAGGGATTATATATGGATGGTGGGCCCACAATGCCACCTCATTTTCACCGACACTATTGGTGATCTAACGAGAGTGCTCTAAGGTGATTTGGAATATTATAGGAGCTTAGAGCTACTGATCAAGTAGTTGAGAGAGATAGGTTAGTGGTCTTATCGTCCCGCACTTTGTGAATTTGAGGGAGGGTAGCTAGGGGATATACAGAGGGTTGTACATGGTGTTTTTAACAGTAGGTTTCCAATAGTGCATGGGAAATGGGTGAATACCTGGGCATGGCTATGTAGGTAGGAGTCAATTTCCCACACATTATGTGAGGGTTTATCCCAAATATTTGTGCATTCATGAATGCATGTTTTTTATGGGGAAACTCGTGCATAAACTACGATTGTGAGGACTACAGTTGTGCATATGGGCGCATGCGATTGGTAGATAGGCACGCATTGGATGTGCACCTGTCACACGAAAAAATGTGTACATATTTGTAGCTGTGGGTGTGACATTTGCGCATTATTGTGAATATGGATGATTAATAGTTTCACATAGATGCGCAACTATATTGGATAAAGTCCCACACTGTGTGTCAGCTCATGGATGTATGGTGATTTTTTTTTTAATTATTATGTTTGGATGTATGAGGTAGTTGATCAGGTGTTTCTGGGTGAATGCAGGTGATCAACAGAGGTTGTAATGATGTTGGTCCACTGGCGAGAGTGTGACTGGGATCGTTTGAGAGAGGCTATGAGGGCACAACCAGTAGTGCGTAGACATTTGGTGGTCTGTGGTTTGTTAAAGTTCCTTGATTGGTCATTGATATGGTCACATGAGTTCTTACTGCAGTTTCTGATTCGGATGTGGATCACTAACCTACAGTGCTTTATGGTACGGGGTGATCATTTGACGTTCTTGGTAGTAGAGGACCTTTATTTTCTGAAAGGAATCCCATTCCAAGGGAGGTCATTGGAGACTGATCCCCATCTACTAGGGGAGGATAGGGTAGAGACTATCGCAGCACGACATTGTTTTGGGTCAAACCCTATGTCGGGTTCGGTAGTTCGGATTGAGGCCTTGGATGACCTATTGACAGAGTGTATAGCAACCATGGTGGTGAGGAATTATGGATCCTTAGACACTCAGCAAATCACAGGTGGGAAGCTGAGAGTGGTCGAGGAGGTCTTGGATGGTGACCTGTTTGTGTGGGGTGTGTTGATGTAGACCCGGATAGTGTCCCAACTGAACCAGTGTCGGAGTGCAAATTCTGGTGACTTTGCTTTTTGGTCAGTTTCAGTTTTTTTTTTCTTGTAGAGAGTGCCCCCTATTACACCCTCGAATTTTATTGGCGCCAGTGTCGCGGTGAGAGCCTAAGTTGATGTGGTGGGTGCATGCTTTGGTCCAACATGGAGGGGGGAGGGTGGCCATTACTTTATGACCATAGTAGCTCAAGTGTGGAGGAAAATGACACAAGTTATTTTATAGTTTCCATATGCTAGTATGGATTACAGACATGATCTAGACATAGTGCTACCTCCTGGGGAGTACTGGGACAGATATATCTTCTATGTATAGGATGTTTGTTAATGTGATAAATTCCAATACAATACTAGGTTATCCATGTGATCTACTACTTGATTGAGGTTCTTTGGAATATGTGCAAATGTGATAGAATAAAATTTGCGAGATAGGATTTTAACTTGCAGGTATTTTTGGAAGAGGCAAGGATCTTGAACATGATACATGTTGTTGAGATGCATAACGACGAGCTGGGAATCTAATAGAATGCTAAGGTGATGAATGTGGCGGTGGCTGGCCTCGGTGAGGAGACCAATGAAGATGTCATATTTGTCTTGGTTGTTGGTGGTCGGACCTAAGCATATGTCTTTAGAATGGAGAGCATATGTGAGGGGGTATACATGGCCCAAGCAGTCGAAGTAAGATTCTAGTTCCAATGGCTGGCACCGTCAGTGTAACAAATGTGGTAGTTTGATGGATGATACATCTGTCAACAACACGGGTGATAGATCAGACATGAGGAGTTGTGGATGATGTAAAAAAAAAGACTAAAAACTCTACAAATGTGTATAAGGAGAAACCTAAGGTAGGGGGGCTACGCTTAGGCATAAAAATTCTTTAAGTACAACTCGTTGATGGGTTCTTTGAGGGGGATCCTTCTAGAGAGGCCAAGATGTAGGAAAATTTAGTGAGGTAATGTTGGATGATGAAGGGGCCACACCATAAAGACTCGAATTTCCCATGGTCGAGAGTGTCATGGGCGATATCATAGGTTAACAAATGATCACCTTTTTTGAATGAGAGAAGGTTGACATGGCGGTCAAAGGTGGCTTTGGATCATTTTTTAGCTACCTCGTTGTGTTGTAATGAATATCGAAGATCTTCATCAAGGGACTCTAAGGTCAGCAGGCACTGCCCCATTGGAGCAGTGTCAGGTAGGATCTCTATGGTAGTGCATAATTTGGGGATTTCACACTCAATAGGGAGTGTGGATTCGATCCCATGGACGAGGTGGAAAGGTGTAAAACCGGTGGCAGTTTTGACTGACGTGCAATAGTCCCATAAATATGAAAACAACATACGATGTCAGTTGGTATTATGTTTGTTAATGGTGCGTTGTAGCATGGTTTTGAGGAATTTATTAGTAGCCTCGACCTACCCATTGGAATAAGGGTAGTATGGGGAGGAAAACTCATGGGTGAAGCCTAACTTTTAGAAGAGTTCTACAAATATCTTGTTCTCAAAGTGTTTACCATGATCGGAAACTAACTGTTGCGGGACTCTAAAATGGGTAATGACATGGTTGAATAAAAAACATGTTGTTGTGTCAGAAGTGTTGTTAAATGTGGGCATGGATTCGAACCATTTGGTAAAATAATCCACTTCCACCACAATGTACTTGTGTCCATTACTAGATGGAGGATTGCAAGTCATGAAATCTATGCCCCATTTACAAAAGGGGTTGACTGTGATGACTGGGTGTAGAAGAGCTGGTGGAGCTCGTGCTTTTTTTGCATAAATCTATCATTTATCACATCACTTGACAACATGGATGAAGTCATGAAACAAAGTGGTCCAGAAGTATCTCGCTCGAATGATTTTTTGGGTGGTAGATATACCCGAGAGGCGAACACTGCAAGCACCATTGTGGCAATCATTCAATACTATGTCAGCTTCATCGATGTTAAGACATCTCTGAAGGATGGCATCGACCTTGCATTGGTAAAGAATGTATTCAATGAGGAGGTATCAGGGAGCCTGATGAAGAATGCGTCGATGGTCATCTCTAGAGAGGTGAGACCTAAATTTTTGTGTATGAAGGTAGATGAGAAAGTTGTTGTACCAAGGGTCATCTGAGGAGATGAAGAAGAGGTGGTCATTGTGGAAATATTCATTGATGGGGGAAGATTTGGCGTTAGAGGTAAAATCTGTAATGAGTTCAGCTAGGACAAGATATTTCTTTCTTTTGGGCATGGAGAAATCTAGGTCGTATTTGTAACACACCTGACCCCTAAGTTCTCTTTTAAGGGGTGCAATATCATAATTTTTTTTTCCTTAACTATCTCAAATACTAACTCTGGGATTTGTATCACATCTTACTCATCCATCACTATCCAACCACTGCCTCCACGCTCAAATATGAACTTCGGACTAGAAGATACACCCTTCCCAAGTTCTTATGGCATTTATTGGTCAAAGGCCATGTGGCACCCACATGGATCCACCTCACACGTATTGTCTCTAATATTCCTTCATCCACGGTGGAGGTCCATCCACCATCTGATCCCATGATTGGACTTAATCTCCTTCTAATTTATCAATCATAGAGAAATTCAACGCTTCGGTGCTTCAGCACTTCGACGCTTCACGCCTCTTTTATATCTAAGTATGAGACCACTCAAAGTTCCAAAATTATGAAGTCCCATAAGTCTACCATGTGGCTCCATCCTTTGATCCTTTTTATATCTCTATCATACTCCTCTGAATTCCCAAAGTCCTGGACACCCAGAGTTCCAGTCATTTCACCAACTACTTTGGTTACACGGGCACGTACCAATGGTTGACACGTGGAAGGGTCAGGAGTGACACATGTCACATCCCAATAGGCATACAGGGTAAGTGATACATAAGAATTCATATGACATTTAGAACATCTCTTGTGGGTCCATGTCACCTTGGTGACATTGACTTTCCACGTCACACCAGACTGACAACCCTCTAACATTTCCTATATTTCACGATCGAGATCTGTCCACGTAGACCTAGATATTTACAACTCTCGTTACTTTGTGACTTCGGCGTTTGGGGGTTTATCGAAACACCACTCCAAAAATTCCCGAAGTACCTAATACCTGAACTAGAGGATCTAACAACATGCATCCCTGTACATCAACGGCTGAGAGGGATCCCAAAAGGACCCCGAGATCTACGGTCCACATTGCTTCGCAGCTTCAGCCTCCAGGGGTTTTTCCATTACAACATTCTTGTTCTCCTGAAGTGGTCAATGTCGTGCTGAATTCTTCATAGATCCGACTGTTAGGAGAGAACCCGAAGGATCCTTAGATCAACAGTCCTGGTCACTTCATGGCTTTGGCCTTCAGGGGTTTTGGATTTAATGCCACTCTATTTCCCCAAAGTGGGACTTCTCTGAAGTACTTTATGTGGGTCCCTCCTCCTAAATGATCGGACGGTAGGTGGGGCTCCGAACGATATCCCCCAAATATACGGCCCTCCTTCACTTCGTAATTTTGGAGTTTGGGGAGTTTGATGCTATAGCATCTCCATTCTCCTGAATTGGAATTTCTTGCAAGTACCATGCACAAAACCTTCCACTAGACGATTGGATGGTTGAGAAGGGGCCCCAAACGGACTTTATAGGTAAATGATTCACAAACTTTTGTGACTATGGCATTCGGGTATTTTTGATAGTTATGAATTTTGACATCCCAAGGCTTTGAGCTCCTGAAGCTCTGAGGCCATCAAAAGCTAGCTCCTTTGGACTTAGCGCAGGGTTCCTAGATCCTAGTCATATGGATCCTTTGATGAATCTCGCGCTATAATCTATGCTCTTAGCCTAGATTTGGTTAAGGCCATGAGCGCAAGCCTATCGTATCTTAAGATATTGGTCTGAAGGAAGCACCTTCCCAGCTCGCAGAACTTTAAGTTTTGAAACAGGGTGGGGTAAATATCATGGAATTAATGATATTGTAGTAGTGTCAAGAAGTATGTTTCGATTCTGGAACTGTGGGGTAACTCTCTAGAGAAAACACCTTCGAGGGTTAAATTGGAGCATATGGAAAACAAAACAGAAGCATAAGTACTCAAGAAGATAAATACATACACATAACTCAATCAGTGAATACAGAGGCCAATCTCAAACATATACATACATGCATTCATTCATTATTTTATTTCAATACACAAAGTATGAAAACACTTATCATAACCATAAGGCATGATGCAATTGCTGGAAGGGGTGCCATTTTCCACCCAACCATAGGCTCAGTCACTCCTTACGGATTTACTAGTGGCCACCCCCGAGCTAGACCACGATGCTTTGAGATTCAATCTCTTCTTCCGGCTCAACGAAAGTTAGGGACAAAGGCTACTCTCCTTCTCTCATGATCAGAAAACACTCCTTTTTCTAGTTCTCCCTCGAACCTAAGCTTAGTGTCTCCTATGAACTCTTTGCAGTCTTTCTATACCCACCACACAATTCCTTTCTTTCCTTTCTCAGCAATATTTCATGTGTCTTGAATCCCTAGTCCATGGTCAAGTATGGATGCCTTACAGATGGGCGCTCTGCCCCATCCCCTCATTAACTCTTGAGGAGGCCTTCCCACCTACCAACCTAACTGTAATTCATTCTTGGGTCATAAGTTTATTCTAATCTTGAGTAATTAAATCCAGCGAGGTATTGGTCTGGTGAAGGTTAATGCAACCATTCTTGGTCCCCTTCACCATATCTTTCATAGCATTTGTGGTCTCTCTTAGCACAAACCCCTTCCAGTAGTCATGCAACACTTATCCATTTTCTAGTAAATAACAAAATTTACATTCATTGACCTTTTATATAAAGTTCCATCAAATCAAACATTCATACATATCAATTTTTCCATAGTCTCTTGGCCAATATAGTTATATTTACAAATTGGGGAAAACAGGGGTGTTACAATCCCCTCCCCCTTAAAGGAACATCATCCTCGATGTTCTATCGTTCAACGTACTCTGTATATACAGAAATAAAAAAAAATGGATATGTTTGTCTCATGGAATTCTCCATTTCCCACGTGGCCTCATCTGGGCCAAAGTGTTTCCACTGCACCTTTACCTGTGCAATGGTTTGGTTCCTGAGTGAGGTTTACTTCCTGTCTATTATGCATTGAGGTTCTGGTAGGAATTATCCCTCTGGATCCACTTGAATCACAGACCAATCAATTATATGATTATAATCATATACATATCAATAATGAAACATGGAAAACATTATGTGCCTTCACTATGGGAGGGAGTGCTAGCCTATAGGATACAGGTCCCACTATGTCTAAGATTTCAAAGGGTCCACAATACCGGGGTTCTTATTGGTTGTGTAACTTGATTACCTTCCTGATTCATAGGTCCTTCCTTTCAACCGTGTTTAAACCCCATGAAGACTTTACACCCCAAAAGAATGTACACTCTTCCACGCGGAGGAGTGCAGATAGTGGTTTGTTGATTAAGGTTGGTTGTCATTGATGTCAACCCTTAAAGAAATCCCCATAGCACAAAGGTTTTGGTAATGGACCCAATATTATTTTATATAAATATGACTCATTATTGTTTTTTCATGGTTGATAAGAAGTAAATATGAATGAACTCCAAAGTGGTCTCCTTATGGTGAAATCCCTCATGAGAAGACGCTTTGCGGAGTAAGAGAATCCATGCTTAATTGTGGAATAATCCAATTAAGGACAATGAATTTTTTAGGTAAACTATCCTAGATGGATACTCATTGTCATTCCATTTCCGGTGGTATGTAGAACGTCACATAAATCCTCACGGTTAGAGAGTTATGACCATGTGAAGTTGGAGAACCCATGTTTGGGTAATGGACCCAAGTTTGTTTGATGGATAACAGTATGATT
>JZKD02S0146105.1:308561-318626 GCA_000966675.3 Picea glauca
GCAGTGGTGTTTTCAGAAATTCTTAAGGTATTAGTTAATCAAATGATGGAACTTCTATATGGGGAGGGGAATCAGTGAGAGGAGTTTTGTCTCTGATATTTGTTCCGTTAGAGGAAAATACACACACTTGTGCTAAAATAGATGATTCTAGGAGGGGTGGTGCTCCATGATAAATTCCTAAAAGTGATGGGTCTTTGAACATTCCAGGGCTAATGTGGATGACTGGAAAAGCATATGAGCTATCACGGACAATAGGGAGGATGTTATCAATATTGGCGGAATGATTAGGCTCGTAATGTGTAAGTCGATCGATGGTGATTATTTTCTTGTTATGGGGGAACATCATCGTGAAAAACACAGAAGAGGCTATTTCCTTCATAACATACATGTAGCTATGTCTGAACAAGATATTGTTATCAAGTCGGGTGTCGATAACTTTAATGTTAATCAGGATGGTTTTTCCCCCAAGTTCTACGGGGACGTTTTGGAAGATCCCTTCAGGGGATGATGGTCAATCGTCATAAGCTCTCAGGGTGATGGAATATGGTACTAGCTCAGGTGAGTTGAGCTTCTTCCATACGAATTTAGACATGATGCATGTGGATTCACCTTCATTGATGATGCACCGATGAACTCTGATGTTCCATATCTTAACTGGTATCTGAAAGGCTACCAGAGCGGGGAGGCATGGTTCTCCTCTATCTAAATAAAAGGTGATTAGTCGAGTATCAGCTGGGTTGACTGCCCCCAAGGCGGAAAGAAAGGATTTTCACTGTGATGGACAGGTTTGGAGGACCTCCAACACAGACATTTCTACATGATATTGTGCTAAGTCATCAACCAAACTGTAATCATGGGCTTCCCTAGTATGAGGGTTGTGTACATTTCATCGTAAAGGTACATGGGGTATACGGGGATTTGGTTCAGTGTTAGGACGTGGGATGATCAATGGTTGACCTATTGTAGTTGTAGGTGTTTCTGAGGTGGTTGGGGTAGAGTCGGGAGGCATGTCGTATTGATGGATGCATGTTTGCAGAATAATCTCTCCTTTGCTGGTATGGAGGATAATGTGATCTGCTAGATTTTCGGGTTGATTGGGACCTAGGTTTTGATATTGCCCCATTTGTGGCAGTTAGATTTTATCTCTTGTTGGGTATTCATCACACCTTGGTGTGGAATGGGGTTTTGAAAAATGGTTGTAGGTGGTGGTTGAAAATAATTTTGTGGGGTCGATTGAGGGGGAGGTGGTGTCGAAGGGCATTGTGTGGTCATAGATTATTTCATATGTTTGTAATCAAAAACTTGGGGGCAGTGGTGAGTGTAATTTCCATACTCACCACATAGGGTGCAAGGGAAGTTAGTTTTGATATTTTTTTCTTCCCTTGTAGTGGTTGATTGTTATTGTTTCCCCCTTGGGGGTTTTGGTTTCTTTGATTCTAGCTGCCCCCAGCGGGACGATTTTGTGGGGGTTATTTCCTCCTGGTCCCGGGTTGTTATTGTTTCAATTTTTTCCTTTATTCTTGGAATTATTCGGCTGATGGGACAGATTTGCTGTATTCAATTGTTCAAAATCATGAACCTATTGAATGGGAAAGGGATGAACGAATTTAATGTCGACATGTGGTTGTTCTGGTGGAGGAGAAACTGGCTGGGTAGGACCAGGAAATGGAAAATATGTATTGTTTTGTGGATATGATCCATATGGCATATAAGAAGTTGAAGTACTTCCACTACTATTGAGGTTATATATGGGGTTTGGGGGTGGACCCGTACTTGATTGAGAGATCGAATGCATTAGGGTTATCGGTGGGGGTCCCCCCAACGACGAAGGGGGAGAAAAAAGATATGATTGTTGGTGAGTGGGAGTAGGGTAATAAGATTCCCCTCCATATGGTTGAGGATATTGATTTGTACCATAAGTAAGTGATGGGTGGTCATAAGATTTGAGGTGTGTCGTGGAACCAATCAACCCATCTGTAGTGTGAGAAACCCCAGGTTTGTCCTGGCCAAATGGTAGGGGTCTGGGTGCATCAGGAAATACTATGTACAAGTAACTTGATTGGGCATATATGAGGTCGAATTGTTGGGCTTTGTTGATGGCTTCCTCTTATGATTGAGGAAAAGTGGATGTTATATCCTTGGCAATCACAATGATGAGTGATTTAAGAAACCAATCAAGAAATTGTTCTTTAGTGGTTTCTGTTTTACACAAACTACGTTGCCAATGACATTCATGGATGTGGTCGACGATATGGATAGCAGTGGCTAGTTTGAACTCGGAGAGAATCTCTAAGCCAATTTTGTGACGAACTGGTAATTGGAAAAAGGAAAAAAAGTCCTTGGTCAATGATTCAAAGGTCACATGGGACCCTGATTTTTTATCCACATACCATTTGGTTGATGAACCAATGAGGGTTCTTTGAAATAACCTTAAGAAGATGGAATCATCCATGATGTTTTTTGAAGAGAACCATAAGTGGAAGGTCATAACATGGTTGGCAGGGTCTTCCCCTGGTTTTCCTTCAAACTTCAGAATGTCTGAAGGAAATTCAATAGGCATATTGGGCCAAGTGGCATCATGTAAAATGGGGTCATTCATGAGTTTGGTTAAATTAGGAATGTTGAGGGATGCCAAGTATGGAAAAGGAGGATTCGTCGGAGGATTAGTTGTATCCATTGTCTGTGTAGGTAGTGCACCTATCCCTTGAGAGGGATTTATTGGGTTTGTACTTCCTCTTTGAGAATAAGTTTGACCCCCACCTCCTTGTGAAGGAGAACCAATAGATTGATTGCCTTGGTTATCTGACCCAATCAAAGTGGAACCAAGTAAAGAATACCCCAAAATAGTAGCACTCATTGGGGTGTGATATGGTTGAGCCAGTGAGTTGGCAAGACTAGGGACTCCTCCTACAATAGAAGGGACATTCTGCAAGCGTCTAGAACAACGGGGATTCTTTGGTTCCCCAATGGTTCCGATAAGAAAAATGAATGTGTGAAAATGATGAAAAGAGAGAAATAAATGAACAAGTGCTTTTTATAATTTTAACCTTCACAAAATAGTATTGTTGGCACAGGGGCATACCCAGGGCTCAACGCTACAACAATGCACCAAAAAAACCCTTACTATTGTCCCTTTTCGCAACACCTGTGAAGCAGATGAAGTCTCACCCGAGGTAGAGGCAGGGGTGGTTGTAGGAATCAGGTGTCTGCAAACTTAGATGAGACACAAATATGTGATTATAATACTTAATAGAGCTCTCAACAGTAAACCTTCATCAAGATCTAACCAATATCTACTTCGCAGACAAAACAGAGCATCGCAACATTCACCCAAATCTAATATATATATATAAGTACTTAGCATAAGATATAGATCAGATCTCGTAGATTTAGCACTAAGAAAGTTCACAGATGCTAGATCTAGTATCCAGGTTCATCTTAATCACAAAGCATAAGAATATATATCTAACTATATCAAAGCACTTAGTAAATAACACATAAACACATCAGAACATCACACAGAGAAGAATAACACAGTATTTATGTGGTTCACCCCCACCCTAGGGTTACGTCCACCAACTCTTCTTATTTATTAGCTTCAATCAGTCATCTACATGCACAGAGCCACAAAACCCTTACTCTGCATAGGACAGGAGATCTGTGCAGCTCACTAGATCCTCCTTCCTTGCGTTACAGCACAAAGCATTCACAGTCTCTTACAATGACTTTCACTTAGCTCTGCAAGTCCCACACAGTATGCACAAATCCTTACACTTCTTGATCACACAGATCCAACTCTTAGCACTTAGCTAACTTTCACAAACTGCACAACACTTGCGCACTCAGCTCCACTACTTCTTACATTTCCTAGACATCTATTTATACATACAAAATAGACCTAAACATGGGTAAACCCATGGGCCGACATCCCATTCCTGTTACATATTCCCAAATCCCAAAAAGGACCCAAAAAGGGGTCAAGATCCCGTGATCTCTTCTTTGTATTTCTCTCTTTCTTTGACAGGCTTTCGAAGTCCCAAAATAGGTAAAACTTGACCAAGGATCTCCCAAAACTTGGTCAAGGGCCAACAAGCCCCCAACACTCACCTGTGACTCGTCCCGAGTCACTTTGGTTAGACTAGTTCTTCTTCAAACACCTCGAGCTTGGCTCGAGCTGCTTCGACTTGTCACTGTGCCACAACTTCTTGTTCTGCGACCTCCTAGATGACTGCATCGTTGATCAGTCCCTCTAGAATTTGTTCTACTGTAGTGGCAACCTTCTCTAGCTCTTCTCCTTGGCCTTCTACCTCTATAAACAATTAATAGGCCTTATCTTGCACAGGTTGGATCCTCTGAGTTACCTCCATAACTCTGCTCTAGATAGTTTTTATTTGTTTTTGGGTGGGTCGCTGCTCTTGGGATCGCTTCATCCTTTCCACAGCTGACAGGGGCTTCAGTTGTCTTGATACTTCGCCTCTTGGAGCTACGAATCCAGTGCCTTCAATTCTAGGTTCTTCATGAGTTGTTCATAGGTCTGGGCACTGCGATTAGTGAGGTGCTTACAATCTAGGTTAAGATACTTTAGCCTTTCAAATGCACTCCTAGCAATTGCTTCCCTTTGGCCTCTTACATCTTGTGGGGTCTTGGGTACTGCACATAGTTCCAAGTTTGTGAAGCATTGTTGTAGTTGTTGGATCACTTCTTCAAGTTGCACTACTTGTTGTGGAACTCAATCTTCGGCATTTACTTCTACGACTTTCACAAAGAGAAGTTCTCTGTTGACCATTTCCTTTACTTCGATTTTCTTCACATGAAAGTGTTTCTTTTCTTTCTATAGTTGTGCTCTTTCTTCATCAAACTTCGCTTGGAGAGCAATATTTTCCTGTTCTGCAGCACTATGTTGCTCTACAAGTACTCCCTGTACTTGTGTCAAAGCCTAGGTGGCTTGCGTTGTTTCTTCATGTGCTCATCGAAGGCAAGCTTTGAATGTATCGACTAGGCGGTGGAGTTTATCTGGCTCATCTCCCAATTCTGGTTCTCCCGGCGTAGTGGAGATTGCGTGGCTGAATTGTAGGGCTTGTTGCACCCCTCGGAGTTCAGTGTCAATACGATCACACATCTCCTCTTGTTTTTCTTCTTATTTCTCTACTATTTCCAGCGAAGCATCTTGCAGGGCTACTATGAGGAAGTCGAAGTCGTCAAACGTGAGGATGGTCTGCATCTTGGTCATGGTGGCCTTTGTTTTCTTCCGGGAGGAAGGTTTCGGAGGTGAACCTTTCCTCTTCTTCAGGGGATCAACCTCGTATATTTTCTTCTTCTCGACTTCTTTGTCATCTAACTCTTCACCATCACCTCCTTGATCTAGTGAGATGGAAGCAGTATTCACGGATGCACTATCTAATTCATGGACCTCTTCAGTCTTCTTTGTCTTGCTAGGTCCGGGTGTATCCTGTGCAGTTTTTGGGCTGTCGATATTGGATATCTCCACAGGGTCTACTAGAATAAGGAGGTCCGCCGACCAATCCTTAGTGATCTCCTCTAAGTCTTCCTCTGTCATCTTGTATAAGGATTGAATTTGTTTCTTGTGTTCATTAGCACGCATTGTGATGTAAATAAAATTTCGATTTGCGTTGAACTTCATCAAAGGCCTGAACCAATGTAGAGTGTTCAGAGTCATGTGTGGCTCGGACTGTATGGATATCTTCATCTGGTTATATTAGGTATGAAAAACAACATTTTTATGCCACTGTTTATTCATGTCGCTTGAGTACCACAGTGTACTAAACTTCACGACTAGGGGTTCAAAAGGCTCGATGTCTGAGAAGGTCGCACCTTTCGGAATCTCCCAGACAATGAAAGCTATCAGCATCAAAATCCAACTGAAATGAAATTCATATCCTTGATCTTGTGCTTCTCTACAGTCGAGTTCCAACTGGTTCACCAAGTACTTCACCCAGTTCATCTGAAGGCCCTCCGCACACTTTCCTGCGAGGTCCACTACAAAAACGGTGACTTGGGTGGGTCGGTTCTTTCTAACTAACCTCCCTGCAATCAATTGACAGGTGAGGCACACTACACCACTCTGGATATAAGATACCTTGTAGCCTTGCGTTCCCTTCTCGACATCGCCATAGGTGTCCTTGATCTTCTGGGATAGAGCGCGATCCATGGATTTTCTTGGGTAAAAATATTGTGGGTCAGGTCCTTGCATATTCAACCCTGTGATCTGATGGATCAGTGTCGGATCAATTTTTATACGACGGTTTAACCACAAATAGTCACCATGGTAACAATAAAGTAGCATCTTGACACAGGCATTCACCTCTTGGTGTCTTCCAAAGTGGGGAATCTTCATGACATTCAGCAGGGTGGACTGCACGAGGTCATGGGTCTATTGTTGAGGGATGATCTTTGAATTCTTCCCTTTAATTATATTTAGGTACTTATGTGGAGTGAGCATGTTATAGACTTTCCAGTCATCGAGGTTGAACTCACTAAACTTCAACGCTGTAATCTTATCTTGATCTACGTGAACTTCATGTGTCCCCTTCGGGAGGTACGTCGTAACCAAGGTGTATTTGAATTCTCTAGGTACATTGTCTCAATTTACTGCACCATTCAGAGGTGGAATATCGACAGGTAATATCGTCGAGATCAATTTGGCATTCTCTATATCATCCATGTGTTTGGTTCGCTTTTCATCTGATGCTTGGGATGGTATGGCTCCACGAGCAGTGGACGAAGAGGATGGCATTCCTCTCATCGACGATGCTTGTATACCTATAGACATCGACATGACTCTTTCAATCATGAGGCTAATCAAAACTTCTTCAACAGCTTTCTCTACAGTGCTCAACTCATCCGACATACACACTCAAGTTAACAATCTTGGGTTTGGGGAATAACTTAGACACTGCAATAGGATAGACAACAAGGGTGCGATGATCACTGTATAAAATCAATCTTAGTCTGCGAAATCAAACTCTCAGTTGGAAAAAGTGTTCTCGGTGCATGGCGCGATGGGATAAATAGGTAACTTGGAAATGGTTCTCTTGCAACGGGTATGAAGGCTTCATTAACTCTGTTATATCCATTATGGCACGGTCCCAATGGTCGGATGATGAGTTGGCTGTCCATAAATGTATTTCTACTCATTTGGAGCATTGGTCTAATGGTTATAATGTCCCCAACGGCTATATTGCTTCGCCATGGCGAAGTGCCGTGTGAGGTTGTTCTGATATTCCGATGAAGCTCCAATTTTGCAAATTTTCCTTCTGCAAGGTACCCTCTAGAACCTTCTGTAACTTGTCAATCTTAGCTCTCTTCTTACTTAGCTTTCTAGCCTTCTTCCCAGTGGTCTTCGTCTTGGTATTCCTTTTTCCATTCTGATTCTTATCTTCTTTTGCCATAGTTACTTTGCGTTGTGGAGATTCGTTTCTAAGATTCAAGGGTGATACTTCTTCTTTACTGGGATAGGTACTTCAGTATTTTTTGAGTCTTCTAGTGTTCTTGAAACTTCAACATCAGTGTCTCTAGTGTTAAATATCTTTGATATTTTCTGTTGTTCTTCAATCAAGTGTGTGATCATTCTAGTCATGAATTCTTTTAACTATTGCTTCTTCTTCTCTAATATTTCTTCTTCTTCTTGCCTTCTGGCTTGATCTCTTTCAATCCAAGGTCTAACTAGTAACATGGTAAATGTGGTATTGTCCTCAATAAATTTAATGATCTCAAAATCTTCTTCTATCGAAGTTGCACTGACATTTATAGGTATCCGAGCGATCTTTCCACATAGGTTTGTCATCTTTCCTTTGAATAGTCCTATTCCTCCTAATGGAGGAATCATAGTAGGCCTCCCTATAGATTCCCAAGTTCTCTTTGTCATGATATTGACCTTTGTTTCCTCATCTAGAACACAGTCAATGTTGAAGTCTCCTATTCTTGCTTCAAGACATTCTTTTTCTTTGAATATCTCTAATAATTTGACATGTCAGTGGTCATTCAAGGTTTCTTTCATCTGTAGCAATACTTTATCTGATTCTTCCTGGCATTCTGTCATAATCATACTATATGGATCTGCCTTAGGTTTTTCTTGTCTCATGTTCATTTCTTCAAGCTTAGCAATCTTTCTAGGACAATCCAATACTTCAAGGTCCATAGCTTTGCAACAAAGACAACTAGGTCTTCTCCCAGAGCACTCCTTAGCAAGATGTCCTAGTCTTTTGCAACTATGATAGAGGGTTAATCCTCTCTTTATTTTAAATGATCCCTAGCCTATCTCGTACTGTGCACTAGGATCATGGTAGTTAACCTGCAAAAAGTTCTTTCTAGGATCATGCATCCACTTGTTAGTCCAAACATTCTTTCTATGCATAGGTATAACATATTTTTTACTATTCTTATCAGATTGACTCGTATCAAATCTTCATTCAGCTATTAGTGCCCTACTTTTCAAGCTAGGACAGAATCTATCAAACATACCTAGATCCATGCTTTAGAAACAAAAAATTTCCACTTATATTACTTCTACAGATCACAAATCTTTCAGATCTAGAACTTTTCAATATTCTTACCTTTATCATATCACAGAGATTTCAGATCTTACCTCTTTTAATCAAGAACTCTCACTTTTACGTTCTCAGAGAACAAAGCTTTCAGATCTTTCCTCTTTTCTTCATATCAGACTTCTTTTCTTTAGCACAGATCTTTTCAAACTAAGTAGAGTATTGTGAACTAGAGAAACAGATCTATGAACAGAGCTTTCACAATTTCAGGTCGGATCTTTGCACAAAGCTTCTTCTTCTTCGGTTACCAACAATCACAGTTTCAGGTTTGATCTTTGCACAATAAAATAGCATTTACGTGGTTCACCCCCACCCTGGGGTAACGCCCACCAACTCTTATTCTTTATTAGCTTCAATCAGTCATCTACATGCACAGAGCCACAAAACCATTACTCTGCATAGGACAGGAGATCTATGCAGCTTGCTAGATCCTCCTTCCTTGTGTTATAACACAAATCCTTCACAGTCTCTTACAATGAGGGGTATAGGGTGCATATCTCGGAAGAGCTGGAGATATTTCCCAGTAGCCACACAAAATCTAACCAAGGTGTGATCTCAGCCCATAATCGCCACCTAGGTAGATATCCTATGTTTGGCCACTAAGTAACTTGGTCAAAGTGAAACATTTAGATTTTAGGCCTACAAAATCGGTCATGGGCTAGATACCCTCACAAGAGTTGGGTGCCTCAAGAAGGGATGCACATAACAACCATACCTCGGCCTTTGACCTTTCATGGGTACATCTCCTTGCCTTATGGTATAGGAACACTTGAATTGGAGATTTTGAAGGATCCATATTATCAAATTCTATTGTTTCAAAATGTGAGAACCTGATAATGGGGGGTTATTTGGATGCCTACGCCCGAGATCCTTCCTAGACTAAAAAAATTATTTTAGGCACCTCCTGTGGAGGAAAATTTAGTGTGTTCGTAGAAAATTTTTAGATGGTGTGGGCTGAGAGATTGGGGTCATGGACCAACCTCGTTTGAATTTAATTGGTGTGAACAATTTCTAAATAAGTAGTCAGATATTTCAGAGTTCCTTTGAAGTACTTTGTGGGTACTTTAAAAAGAAAGATTAGTCGACCTCCACTATTCTAATAGAAATTGTGTGTGTGATGAGTGGCTTTGTGTGCAAGAAAGTGAAAATTGTGCAAAATATTTTTTAATAAGTTAAGTGTAATATTATAGCATGTGGACTTCCTGTAGTCCTTACAAATCATTTTACCTAGATTAATAAGTTCTTTGGTACAACCTTGCGGAATATTTAAAGCCCTAGAGAACTATCAATGTGGACATATGGGTCCTTACTTGATCCTTTTGTTGATACTGAGAGGGGGGTGAATCAGTATCAAGTACAATTTAAAAACCTTTTTCAACTTATACATAAACCATTCAATTATATCCAATGAGCAATGAATAATAGTATAAGAGTTACACCAATACACCACAATACACCATGCACAATATATGAGAAATAATCAATAGTTTTTGTTCAAGGG
>JZKD02S0146106.1:4855-23688 GCA_000966675.3 Picea glauca
AGTTATGAACAAATAATTAATGATAATTAATTAGTTAATATTATATAAGAAATAATTATTGTTTAGCTAACATCTTAGGACAATCAGATTATCAATTTAATTATAATTAATAATCCTATACATTTATAATGCTAGATTGACTTGTGAATTCCTACCATCCATCGAAGCATAACAATTAGAACTTTGTCGATTGCTTCAACCTGGCCATTGGCATGTGGATAGTAAGGGGTTGAGTTTTCATGTCGAAGACCCAACTTATTGGTAAGTTCATACATTATGAAATTGTGAAAACGAATACCATGGTCAGTGATGATGGCTTGAGGGACACCAAACCTAGTAACGATATGATTGAATATGAACAACTCTGCAGTTTTCCCGGTATTATCAAATGTAGGCATCGCCTTGGCCCATTTAGTGAAATAATCCATGGCTACAATAATGTATCCATGCCCCTTGTCCGAGTGATGGTTGCATGTCATAAAATCAATATCCCATTTAGATAATGGACCAACGGAAAATACAGGGTAAAGAGGAGCAGGATGTGATCATATCTTATTGTTATACATTTGACAAGCGTGGAATTTCTGAATGACAGTAATGAAATCCTTAAACAACAGAGGCCAAAAGTAATCAGCTCGTAAAATATTTTGGGCAGTGGCATACCCAGACATATGACTGCCACATTCTCTGTAATGAAAGTCATTTAAATATTTCTCAGCTTCATAATAGGTTAGACATCGTCGAAATACAGAATCAATACCATGATGGTAAAGGGTATCACTGAGGATAATATATTGGCGGGCTTGATACCGAACACAAAGATGATATACATGAGAAATATCAACCCAAAAATTTTGGATTTGGAGATAAATTATAATGTCTCCATACCATATGTCATCTAAATTGATCATAAATAGAGACTCACCAGGAAAGGAATCCTCTACCATAGTTTATGTCTCACTAGAGTGAAGGTCACATATCAATTTGAAAAAAACCAAATATTTCTTTGACTTGGATCGCTCAAACTCCAAACCAAACTCCTGGAGAATCACTATCCATTTCGAGTATTTCCCTCCCAACAATTGTCGGGTAAGGATGTGTTGCATAGGGTTGCAATAAAAAATAATGGTGGTTTTGCGTAATAAGATATAATGATGAAAACGTTGAACATCTTGAACAACTGCCAAGGCCAGTTTCTTCACATGCATATATTTGGTTTTAGTGGTCGTGAGACTCCGACTCAAATAGTAGATAACATGTTCATCGTGCGAATCATCCTCTTGGACTAGAACCATAGCTATGGTAGATTTCTGAAGTAGCCAAGTATAAGAAATAATCTTGACTATAATTGGGGGGAAATAAGAGTGGTGTACGGGTTAAGGAAAGTTTCAAAGCTTCAAAGGATTTGTTGGTAGTGTCATCCCATACAAAATTGTGACCCTTCT
Organism: Picea glauca; assembly: GCA_000966675.3. Classification (NCBI taxonomy): domain Eukaryota; kingdom Viridiplantae; phylum Streptophyta; class Pinopsida; order Pinales; family Pinaceae; genus Picea; species Picea glauca. The sequence continues at coordinate 6,301 of JZKD02S0146106.1, forward strand.
TAAGAAGTTGAGGGAAACGTTTCGTTAGTTCAACATAATTGGGGATGAGTCGATGTAAAAAAATTGCCTTCCCTTGCAAACTTTGGAGTTGGTGTAAGGTATAAGGAGGAGGAAAATTGAGAATAGCTTCAACCTTCAAAGGATCCACCCTAATCCCATGTGTAGAAATGATAAAACCAAGAAGTCGTTTGGTATCCACAAAAAAAATGCATTTGTGTGGATTCAATCGGATGCAATAATATTGATAGTGTAGGAAAATGGCTTGTAAGTGTACCGGGTGATCTTGGCGATGCATGGAATGCATCGGTAAATCATCTAGGTAAGGTTGTACAATGTGTGTAATATCATGAAAAGAATAAGACATAGCGCGTTGAAATGTCGCACTGACATTTTTGAGACCAAAAAAGTAGTTTCTGGTATGTGAAGGTTCCCCAAGGGAAAATAAAAGTAGTCTTATGTTGATCTGCAGGTAAAATATTGATTTGATTATAGCCGAAAAATCCATCCATTAAAGAGAATATTTCACTCCCGGTACAATCGTCAATGATATGGTCAAAGGAAGTGGTTGGATAATTATCTTTGGGACACGCCTTATTGATATCCCTATAATCAACAAAAACACGGTTTGTGCTTTGTTTCTTCGTAATTGGAACAATATTGGATACCCAATCAATGACCGCAACAGGATAGACAAAATCGACTTTTAAAATTTTTTCAACTTTGAGTTTAATAGTAGCAGCTTTGCGTGGATGAACTGGGAAAAGTCGCTTTCGAACAGGTTTAGCGTCTGGGTAAGTCTTAATTTCATGTACAATAATATCAAGATCAATTCTAGGCATCTCTTCGTAACTCCATGCAAAAACGTCACAAAATTCTTGGAAAGGGGCCTTGTAAATTCAGATCTCATCAGGAGAACATGAGGCACCGATATGAACATTTTCTATGATTCTAGGCTTAATCGAAATATCTAGAGGGATGGTGGGTGAAATATTTCCCAAGTTACCTTCATAAAAAAGATCATGTGTTGTGTCATAAATAGGGGAAATAGTAATGACAATAGACAGATTCAAAATCCGTTGGTAACTCTCTATAGTATCAGGTTCCAGGAAGAGGATAGAACGATGATTCCCATCATCCCATGGGGTATATTCCATGTACATAACTGTCATGATCATCTCATCAGTGTGAAATACCATTTGAAATGGATCAGGAGACAGATATAAGAGAGAACGAGGAGGAGTTTCTGATTGAATATCTTGATAAGCCAATTCCACCAAACTTAAAGGCACTCGGTCTCCATAACGAAGACAATCGTCAAAGCTAGGTACTATCCAAGGGTCATAAGACTTAGGGGTTTTTCCAACAGTGGTCGATATCATGTTAATCGAGGCAACAAAAGGAGGAGGAACATTGGGTGGTGGAATGGGGAAAGTACCCATTAATGATGAATCCTTTAAAAGACCCACACCGACATTCTCATAATTAGGAGGTTTTTTTGCAATGAAAGGAATGTTACTAGTGCGTGAATTAGAAATAAATAAGGTGAGCTGATCTATGGTAACAAAGTTTCCTTGGTGATGGAAATGTATCACATAGAAAAGAGTAGAAACAACTACACGCATAGAATCAATCCAATTACGGCCAAGTAGAAGGTTGTAATCGAGAGGTGCATCAAACACCTCAAATTTAATAGTAAACGCTTTTTCTTCTAACACAATAGATAAAGAATGAAGAACATCATAAGGTTTAGATCCTATACCATTACAATATTTTAGAGAATTGTGTGACTTGGTAAGGGCAGGAGAGCCAATGGATTTCCAACAAGTAATGGACATGACGCAAGTCGAAGCTCCTTCATCAACAACAGTTCGATAAATGTTATTATTTTCCACAATGACTTGTATTTGAAACGCTAATTGATGAGGGAGTCTTGGAATGTGATCTTCCAAGTCAAATATTATGAATTTTGTATAAGTAGGATCAATTATACCAATATCCTTTAACAGTGCCTTATGTTGCGCAGGAAAACTTTGAAGGACTTCGAAAGTCAACATTGCAGAAGGTGCCTGTGCAAGATCTTCTACAATACTGTATTTTTGATCAGCGCATGAGTGAGGGTTAAATGAAAAATTACGAACAACACCCTTAGGAGGTGGACAAAGAACTGTATCTATACTTGGTCGTTCGAGATGAAGAGGACCGTTGGGAGGTGAAGTTGATGGAGGTGGTGAATCATTGATTTTCTCTTTTGAAGTAGAATAATCTTTGGCTCGAGTAGCGACTGCAACTTCATTCTTCTTGGAGTCACCAGTACACATAAGTACATAAGATGTGGTAAAGGGAGAAGGTCAGTCATGAATAACTAATTGGGCCTGCTACTGAGAAGGAAAAGGTTGTGACAAAACAACGGGCGTAGGAGGTGTCCCGGTCCTTTGCAGGAACTTAGTAACCTTAGCACGTCTAAGGCAATCTTTCGTATAATGATCCTCACCACAGATAAGAAAAGGATAACAAGGTTTTCACTTTTCTTTATCATCAATAGGTTGAGTCTTGGGTTTATCGGATTGTTGATTATTATTTTTATCTTCTTTATTCTTACCCTTCCCTTTATTTTAATTTTATTTTTATCGGTAGGTGTAAACTGAACCGTATTAACCTCATAAGTTTTATCGGAGAAGGAGTCAGAGGAGTAGTATTTTGTACATTAATAGTAGTAGATTTGGGATTGGAATGAATGGCTTGTTTGGACTGAGTCTCATCATGAAAAGTGCCAATCACACCATCAAAAACATGAGAAGCTACTGGAGGTGTTGGGGTTGGATTTGTAGAAGGGTGAGGAGCATCAGATATCAAGTCATATAGTGTGCTCATTTGTGAATAAACAAGATAAAAGTATTGAGCATGACTAATTTCCTGCTCTTCAGTGATGATACCACCCATGGAAACATCACGGGCTATAGGAACAATGAGTAATTTGGTAAACCACTCATCCAACAATCGATCAAGAAGGGGGACTTTTATTAAATGTCTTCTCCTCCTCCACTCGTGAATATGATTGGAAATGTGAGTAGAAGAGGATTGTTTAAATGAACTCAACATTTTGGTTCATGTCTCATATCATATCGGTAATTGGTAATGCATTAAGAAATCCATAGCTAAGGTGTTGAAGTCATTGAAGAATCCTCATGGAAATTCAATATACCATTTGGCTGCTGAACCCGTAAGAGATCGTTGGAAAAGACGCAATCGAACGGATTCATCCATCAAGGAGTTGGATGAACACCAAAGATGAAATGTCATGATGTGATTATTTGGGTCTTCTCTCAATCGATCATCAAAATTAGGATTGTCTTATGGTAATTTGGCAGGTATGACTAGCCAATAAGGAGAATGCAAAATAGGATCATTCAAAATCCTAGACAAATCTGGTAAGTCCAAAGTAGATAGAAACGAAAATTGTTTGTTCATTTGAGGAAACTGGTAATTTTGAGGAGGTAATATTGTAGGTATACCAGTAGCACCATAAGCAGTCTGTAGATAGTTAGAGGGTCCTGTCAAATTCAGTTGTGAAAGGTTTTGAGTCAAGTAGCCAACATGTGTTGGTTTATTGGGTATGCTACCCTGAAAAGGAGCATTAGACTAAAAATCTTGGACCTAGGTAGGATTTACAGAGCATGGATATGGTTGTCCAGGATTAGGGGGTATGAAATAATTTACTTGAGGATTTTTCCCCCCAGGCGATTGTTGATTTCCTTGGAAAGGAAAATTCCAAGGTTGCACTTGTAATCCAGGTGTATATTGTCTGTATACTAGGTTAAGACCCCCAACTTGGGGTTTCCCCCTAACTTGAGGTTTGCCCCCAACTTGAGGTTGGACCCCAACTTGAGGTTGGCATCCAACAGGAATTTGAAAACCAGAAGAAACATAATGACTTGTGCCTCCAACTTGATTGGAGCTACTTCAGCTAGGATGATTAGATCCTCTGGGTGGAGGTGGAGGAGGAACACTAGGCCCTTCAGAGAGAACCTAGGAAGGTGTAGGAATGAAACCACTAGCATCATTATACCAATGTGGAATAAAAATATTGAGCCCTCTGGTTGGATTCTGGGTAGGATTAGCAATATAATTATTAATAGCATTGTACCCAGGTGGAAGTGATGGACTTGATCTAGACGAAAGTGTCATTCCAATAGAAGCTTGAGTTATGACCATACTCTGGCAGAAACATGCGTAAATTATGGGACTGCGGTAGAGCTAGTGAGCTGGAGGGGAAGAATTGTATGAGAACCAACCAACAACTGGTCTAAAACTGTAACAACATTACTGGTCGTGCCAGTAAAATGATCTAAAGGCACTGCATAAGAAGTGGAATTCATGGGTGTATGTGATGACATAGGTTGATTTGGGCTCATTCCTAGTTTATCAAAAATATCATGTCCCAAAGAGGTCCTCCAAAAAGAATGGAAGGGGAATGAGCTAGGATTAAAAATTACAGCAATATGAACCAGGGTTCTAAACAATTCACTTTGAAAGGGTGGATCGTCTACACCAGACTTTGCGTAAGGTCCAGTAGGTATTCTAGTATAGTCTTCAGAAACAACGTCTCCCGACGCGTTTATTCAAAGAAAAAGTGGATCGTGTATAACACTCAATAACATATTAACATGAAGTATTGATTCTACTAATGGAGTAGAACTTCCAATCTCATAGGACGCGTCGTTATTGACTACTCCTTCAAGAGAAGGAACCTCTAGTAAATTAGGAAGCAAAGGAGCGTATTCTTTTGAATCTTTCGGAGGTAACCCTTGCATCCTACATGAACGATGAGGATCAATGTTGACTGCACCAAATAAAGAATGAAATCAATCTATGGCCAACTAGAGAAACAAACAACACTCACTAATAAAATCTAGATATCAAACATGCAAACAAACCTTATTATTTCGAAGTCACTAGTTGGTGATGGAATCCAACATCGTGAAATCAAGACAAGAAGGGGTTGGGATAAAGAGGGTGGAAAATTTATGTTGACGACCTTCTTAATAGACTTACACCTTGGTGCAAGCTCCCACACATAATCATGGGTATACCCTCCAAGGAGCCCGAGTGAGTTTGGCCAATGTCAATTCCAGGTACCATGAAGACTTTCCCCTCCACAGTCACCTCGTGTAAAGACTCTAAATAGATATGCCATTAAGGTTACCAATTATGATAATGATTCCTGGGGAAGCAGTCAATAGTCCAATCCACACACAAGGGCAGGGTATCTAAGCCCGAAATATCCTCAAGAAGGTTTGCACAAGATTTTCTTCTCAAGTGATCCCCAATAATATGCGCAATCTCTACACTAAGACCAACAAAGCAGGGTGAGTAACTCTGTCGGCCCTAATGCGACCTCATGATTGAACCTTGTGTTAGAAGGGCTTCCCAGGACAAAATGTAGGAAGTGGATTTATACTCTCCCTATCACAAGATACTATTGTGTGTTTTGATGCTTTGGAGAGTGTCCCTCACAACCTATTATGAAGTGCTATCCTAGCTAATGTTGGTGTATAAAATTTCTAGAAAATAAAAGTTGCTAGGTAGATTTCAAAATCACGTTGAATTTTAATGGTTGTTGCTTACTAAAAAATGGAAACAGAAATGAAACTAATGACGTATTTGTCCTTGACCCAACAAAATGCAAATAGAGATGAGATGCAATATTTTTGTTTGATGAACTCTAATTACACAAGGGAGAAGGTTTCTCTTTCCAGAATACAAAAAATTACAAATCACAATTTCTTCAATCTTTGAATGATATTGATTCCAAACAATCAAAGTTACAGAAATTTCCAGTTTTCTCTTTTTCAATAAATATTTGAATGCAAAAAATTTCTTATAAAGACTACTAAAAGAAGAATAAACTTCAGTCCTTTACTTTTCAAATTAAAACAAAGATGTATTCCAAAAAATAAAGAGTTTTCCAAGAATATCAATGCACTCACAACACTATTTCCCAATCTAAACTCATAATACAAGCAAAAAATGAAAAGATAAGAAAACTTATTTGTCGAATGAAAAAAAAATTGTTTTCCAATCAACAACAATCCAAAACTTAAAAAAATCAATCCAAAACTCATAAATATCAATCCAACTTATATAGCAAGCACTCAGGGACAAATCTTTGAGATTATACCCTTGCAATAAGAAGTAAAAGATAAAACTTATAAAACTTATGAAAAATACTCTCAATACTTGAGAAATAATCAAATTCAGGCTAAAAGATGAAAACCAATCATTCACCAAGACTAAAAGTTCACCCCAAGAAGTAAAGACAAATCTGGGTAAGGCGAAGCAAGTTAACTATCACTCCAAAAATTTCTATAGGAATCGTCACAGGTTGCAAAAGAGCAAAGTGCGATGATGAAGGATCATCACAGGCTTAAGGAAAAACACAGTGTGATGTCGTCACTCTAGTTCACACAAGTAGGGTGTGACGATGACTGAATATAAGGAAAAATTGAAAGGAGGACAAAGGTTCTCAATGAAATTTCAGAACCAGGGAGTCAAGATGGATCACCCAAAGACTCAAAGAATGAAATTGACCAAAAGTAGGCAAGCTAAAAGCAAAGAGGAAGAAAAAAATCAAAAGAGGATGATCCCTAGTATGGTCTCCAATTTTTTTATCATACAAATTGGTAAGTGTGGACACAAACTAATCTCCCTAACTTCAATAAGAAGCTAGAACAAAATAGGGAAGAGTACAAGTTTCTCCTTAGATTTCATTGTCATATAAACTAGTTTAGGGAGGGACAAAAGACATACCATTTAAACGATGTTTGATCCTCGCTAGTGTCATCCTTGTCACTCCATCTTTGTATTTGTGGCATGGTGAACCTGTTAAGAAGCACAAACCAACAAAGAGAGAGAACAATGATATATATATATTCCAATGAATTCTATGTATAAGATCAAGGAGTTATACAATAAAAGTAGAGACACCTTTATAGGGAAGAAATGTATTACTGCATTATATAAATGAAAGTGGAGAATACAACCCATGCCTTGATGTTGCAAGATCCCTTCCATGGGCCCTTTGCTTCAACACACACACCTTTGCTCCAATGATTTTGATGAAGAGAATTCCCAACCTGACTTGGAAAGCTAAAGAAAATCTATCTCAAGTATAATCTAAAGAAGAATTCTTCATGCATAAGAAAGCCTAGCCTTTCTCATGAGATATCCCTCTTTATATAGGGTGAAAGAGGGATGTATGAGGAGATTAGGATGATCCCACTGAATCAAATAAGCGAGTAAGATCCAAATTGATCGAAGGCCACCTCATCTTTTAGAAGATTCCCTTCTAAAAGATGAATCCTGATTCGGATTCGAAACATTGACGACAAAATGACACCAACTGTGGATTATCCAAACAACACTTGCGAATATTCCATTCTATAACTTTCATGAATTTCACTTTTTCTATTGTTTGAGGATCATTGCACCCCATACACAGGAAGCCTGCGGTGATGCCATAGTCTAGTTTTGGTGTAGCATGCGACGATCAAGCATCGTTGCACCCCAAGCATTGAGCAGGGTGCGACGATCTCCTTTGACATAGTTTTTAAGGAAGAAAAGATAATCCACTTTTATCATGGAGAAAGTCTCATTTAGTGTCTTTAGGGAACATGGAAGTGAGTCATGCACATATCATCAATTGATCACTGGGGTGAGCAAAATAATGTGTATCACCAAGGAAAAATTTCATCGATCCATTAAGATCCTCCATGAAGCTAGGGATTATCCTCCCCAAGTCCCACAATCTAGGAAAATATTCATTTGGTGATGTGCAATGAGCCTCATTATTGAATAGTCAAATAATTATTTTTCTTCCTCAATTAAGTGTGTTGAACCTCCTTCTAGTGCAAAAATAAGTCCCAAGGACAAATCAAACTTGATGATGTGAAATATAATCCACTGGGAGATGAAAAGTGGCATTAAAATCCTTCTAGAAGACTTCCAAGTGGCTTGCATATCATAAAAATTCTTGAATAAATTATCACCCAAATTTCTAAGTCTGAAAGTCATCCAACGATCCACATAAAATTGCCAAATAGGGGTGATGTCAAGGGTGACTACACCCTAGAGAATTCAACGACTTGCCTTAAAATTCATCTGACTGAGTTGGGAACTGGGTCGAGTCACTAAAAGATGGTGATAATGTGTCCAGTGAAATATCTCGAGCATCCATCAAATGCAAATGTGTCAACCGACTAAGGGTTAGCTAACCCTAGTGATGCCTGACAACAACCAGAATAATAATAACACCTTGTAAAAATCCTGGAAAGGTCTGATTGGCATGATACTTGGCGAGAAAATGCAAGACAAATTAAAACATGTGTGTCTACAAGGAAACAAGTTACATCAACATGATAAGATAATCAACGTAATATAAAAGTCATCTAAACTAGACCATTAAGCCCCATATTCGTATTTCGTCACAAGATCAAGAAGGTTATACAACTTACTAAGTCAAGGTATGAAATTCTATCAGAGACCCAGAGAGACCAGACTAACACCTAAGTATTAAAAATATTTCCCAAAGATTGTATCTTCACTGTCATGTAATGATTATGATATGGTCATGGGGTTAGACTTCAAGGTTAGGGAACTGGCATACAAGGGACCGTAGTATCTCATTCATGGGTGCATTTGATGAGGGTAGACCACACACTTGATTCATGTTATTTGCGAGTTGATACCTTCCAAGCCCTTTATTTGACTTTTTCTAGGTCTAGCCATAGGAGATAACCTAGAGAATATGTAGTGCTCTGGAGATATTCCTTATGATTGACTGCCTTTTATTTTTCCTTTTTTCTTTTCTTTCTTTGGATAATTCATTTTTTTATTTTATTTTGTCCTCTCGTGTTGAAAAACACCTGCTTAAATGATTCAAACACCCTAGAGACTATGTAACACCATGGCGATGTATCAACAAGTGCTATGGGACTGGGAAAGCCTCTAAGTAGGTAACCAAGGAAATATTTTTCTAGTCTCCCTCTAAGCCTAAAATATCTTTCTTCCCATAGAATGATGAATGATCCCTTCTTAGGTCAGTTTATATAACCTAAAGAAATGAATATTACAGGGATTGATGAGATGGAAAGTGGTAAGTATGATCAGGAATGGTACGATGACAGATTCAAAACAAACCCCATTAGTGCTCCATTTCCCCCAAGAGTAACCTAATCCCCTGAGAAGCTAAGATAACAATTCAAGTTATGATAGAGGAAGAAGTATAACCAATGAGATAACAACTAGTAGTTAGAAGGGACTCTCTAGGACAAGCTTAAATGCCTTAGATATTAAATTAATACTCACCATGATGACAACCTTTCCATCTTGCAACATGCTTCTCAGGATGTCTGACAGGCCCGTCCAAATTCCATGGGTGTCATATGATTCTCATGTCGCTGAGTTATACTTACACTATTGAAGGAGGATCAGGAGTTCAATTTTTCACGTACATGCACATCTTTTGTCTTTCCATGTATTCAGCCTAGGCACCTCTAGATGTTCTATCTTAAATAGTTATCCATCAGTGGGGGGATACCATTAGGCTCCAACTTGGGGATATGTGTTCGCATTATGAGTGCATGAGAACCTTAGATATATAGAACAACTGATTGGGATAAAATAAAGTACCATTTGATTATTGCTTTTACGTAATGGAAAAGAAAAGGCATAACATAGAAGAAACATTTTGATTGGTGGAAAGAAACTCATGCAATAAAATATTATTGGTGGAAATTAAATATGCATAATTCAATTGATGCCAAGCAGATTGAATGCATTTAATCTAGCATGAAAATGCACTATAGTACATATGACCTAACTAAAAAACCTAAGGGTCGAAGCCCTAAGTCCCATTTGGATAGTATGGCTTGAGGAAGGATCCATTGGTGGGAAATGGCATCATCCTTCCTTCATTCATGATAAGATAATATGAATTTTTACCATCTCTTTTTCTAACATTGAAAGGACCAATCTAACAACTGTTAAATTTTGAGTGCATACCTAGCTTCTCTTTTCTTGTATCCCACATTAAAACCAAGTATCCTTCCTTATATTCCTTACCTTTGGTCCTTTGATCAAATGTTCTCTTGATTTTTCCCTGGTTCTTTATCACTTGGTCAAATGAATTTCTTCTTGACTCATCTAACTCAACTGGTTGAACAATCCTTTCCTGCAGTGGTTCTTTATCATCTATGAAATGTTGTGCCATTTGGAGCGATGGAAGTTCAATATTTATGGGAAACCTGGATTCAAAATCATACACAAGTTCAAAAGGTGTCTTTCCTGTCGATGTTTTAGTAGTTTTACGGTCTTCCCATAGAGCATATTTCAACTTATTGTCCCAACACTTATTATTATTTCCAACAAATTTCTTTATTATATTCATGGCATTCTTGTTGTTAGATTCAGAAAGGCCATTCCCTTGTGGATAGTAATTTGAAGAATGTGACAGGACAATTCCATACTTGAAACAAAATTCATTCATGGTGATCGAACTAAAGGCTTTAGCATTATCAATAATGATCTTTGCAGGGACACCAAATATTGTTATTATTTTATGTTCAATGAAACTCATTACAACATATTCAGTTTCCTTCTTGGTAGGGATAGCCTCTACCCATAGGGTGAAATATTCAATGGCATTAAGGATCCACTAGTTCCCATTTCTTGATTTTTCTTTGAATTCTCCAATGAAACCAAGGCCCCATTGTTGAAAAGGAGCTTCCACAACAACTGTTTTTAGGGGGAGGGAGGGGAATTTTTTCTTGCTGGATAAAAATTGACAAGGTTCACCAGATCTAACATACCGATGAACATCAGAGAAAAGACTCGACCAATAATAACCAAATCTTAAAATCTTGTGGGTTATAGTACACGCAATGAAATGTCCTCCACAAAAACCTGAGTCAAGTTCTTCCATCAGCTTCTTGGCTTCTTGTTTATTTACACATCGCATGATCACCCCATCAACGTTCTTCCAACCCAATCCTTCTTTCGTTAGGACATGTCTGGTGGATTTCAACCTTAAATATCTTCTCTTGTAGTCAGGGAGATGATCCAGACATGTCAGGTTCTTAAGGTAATAGATAACATCAGTGTACCACTAATCCTTCTCAAGCTCTTGGGAAGTGTCATTTATTTGGTCTATTTCACCTGCTTTTATAGCCTCCTCATTTCCTTCGGTCAACATTTTGGCCAACCCATGGCCTTTAATTATTTTGGTTTTTTTGATTTCCAAGTCATATTCTTGTATTTGCGAAATCCATTTTCCCCTATCTCCCAATCCATCACTTTGATATAAAACTTCCTTAACTGCAAGGTAGGGGACAAAAGCTTTGATTTTGTTTTAGCTTACACATGTCCTAAAATTCTTGAGGGATTTCATGAGAGCATAGGATTGATTTTATGTCATCTTGTAATTCATATTGGCATCTCAAAGAACTTTTCTCATAAAGGCAATGGGTTTCTCGTTACCTTGATGATTCTTCTGCAACAAGGTTCCAACAATAGTGTCGTTTGAGGAAAAGGAGTAGATGATATACTATTTAGCATAATCAGGGCTTACTAGGATAGGATCAAAATAAATTGTATCTTTGATATGCTCAAAGGATTTGTTTCCATAATTATTCCATTTGAATTCAACATCCTTCTTAAGTAATATATTCATAGGCTTGACAATCTCAACAAAATTTGGAATGAATATTCTTATGAAATTGATCTTCCCAAAGAATGACTATAAAGCCTTCTTATCCTTAGGGAAAGGAACTTTCTTGATTGCTTCAACCCTAGTCAGGTCTACTGCGATCCATTCTTTAGAGACAATGTGGCTGAGAAATTTTCCTTTATCAACACCAAACATCGACTTCTTAGGATTGATGGATATACGATATTCTCTACATTTCTCAAAAATCCATCGGAGATGCTGGACATGAAAATATATCTTCTTAGATATAGTCGTTAGATCGTCTTGATAGATTTCCATAATCTTGTTGATCAAATCCCTAAAGGCATAGTATATAGTGCGTTGGAAGGTGGCACCTGCATTGATTAACCCAAAATGAATTATCAGGTATTTATATGTTCCCCAAGGAGTAGTGAAAGCGATTTTCAACTAATCTTCTTCTTTTACTAGGATTTGATTGTACCTAGAGAAACCATCAAGCATAGATATCATTTCATCCCTAGTGACCCTCTGTAATAGGTGTTCCATATTTTTCAAGGGGTAATTATCCTTCAAGGAATCCTTATTCAAGTTTCTAAAATATACACACAAACATATCTCCCATGTTTTCTTTTGAAGGATGACTGAATTAGACAACCATAATGAATACCTGATTTTCTTGATGATTCCTTCATCAAACATATTTTTCAATTCCTTTTGTACTTGGATGACCAATTTGGGGTTTATTTGACTAATTTTCTTTCTGAAAGGTTTGGCTCCTTCTTCCAAGGGGAGGGCATGTTGAATTATGTCCTTCCTATAATATTTCATGTCTTCATAGGACCATGCGAACATGTCTTTAAATTCCCTGATAAGGCATATGATTTTCTTCATTTCTTGTGGAGATGTCCCTTTTTCGAGTTTTACTATTTTTGGCTCTCAATCGATGCCAATATTTACTTCAACAACCTCATCGTCCAGACCTTTAGTTATCTTACCCATATACACATCATTCTAATCAAACACTTGCTCGAGAGGAGTAAACCCTTTTGGAAAGGTGTCACTTGGAAAGTCGATGATTCACACATTGTTGTCTTCAGCTATCAAATTTATCTGATTTGTAGCAAAATCACCTTCATTATTGAGGAATCTATTAATCTGGGCTTCATATTCAAAGTTCTTCCAATGTTCAAGGTTGTCAGGGATGGAATTTCTATGGTTTATTACTATGACATGAGGCCAATAATCCACAGTGTGCATTGCAGAGGAAATCACAACTAAGGAGTCTACCACACAATTTTCTTCTCTAGGAATGACTTCAATTGAGAATTGGTCAAAATGATTAATAAATTCTAGAGCCTTGATTTTGTAATCTTTGAGACGAGGATTTTTGGTGGCACACTTGTTTGTGACTTGGGAAAAAATTAGATTTGAGTCTCCTCTCACATGGAGGTTTTTTACCTTCATTTCAATAGCCAATTCCATTCATATGATAAGGGATTCATACTCTGCTATGTTGTTGGTGCATTCAAGCTACAACCTATATGAATAGTAGATCTTCTCATTTCTCAGAGATGTGAACACTACACTCGTGCCAGAACCTAGGATAGAATGAGCACCATCAAATTCAAGAATCCAAGTTCCCTCCTTTTTCTCTTTGGTTGGTATGTTAGGATTAGGAATAAACGTGGTATTCCCTACATCGTTATCAACAATGAGGGCTTTGTGTCTTGGGTTATGATAGTATTCAACATGGTTCCTCGAGATAGGATATCGATGTAGGATTAACCAACTTCCATTAGGGGTCGGGATAGTGGCATAAGATAGGTCCATTTGAAGGCTACCCTCGAGATTGGCCACCCATTCTCGTGATAACAACATTCCCCAAGAATCAGGTATATCTATTACTACTATATCCATAGGAAATGATATATGTTGGTATTCTTTGAGGCTAACTTCCATGTTTTCTATGACTCCATGGAAAAAAATAAGTTTCAAGTCCAGGTTGCATACATTTCTATAAGGACGAGTGATTTCAAGGCCTAGTTGTTTCTTGATGTTCAGGGGAATAATATTTTTTGCAGCACCAAAATCCAAAGTGCAATTGCGGAGATAAAGAATGTTGATCACCAAAGTGATAAAAAATGGAGGGTTTTTCCAGAATTTTTCATCCATGGTCCTGCTATTAAGGATTATGGGAAGGTCCCCCTGGGGACTATAAAAAGGAAATTTAAGATGATTCATTGGTTTCTAAGCCTTTATTTTATCTTTTTCTCAAGATTTATAATTATTTGAGGACATAATTCTTTTGCATGTTCGCTTGGTACTTGAAGCACTAGATTCATTATGTTTCCATTGACCTTGGCAATGATTTTTTGGTGTGTGGTCTTAAAATATTGAGACAAGAAATTGTGGACCTTGGGTATTTCATGGGGTTGACTGACAATGTTTTGGAATTTAAGAGGTTTTTAAAGGAGGTTGGCCCATGAAGGAGGAATTTTGACAGGAGGAGGTAAAGAAAGAATTCCTTGGAATAGTTTCTTTACAATAGGGGGTTGTGAGGATCTCTTCTTTGATAGGTAAACAAGGGCTTAGGATTAGGTGGAGGGAGTGGAAAAGGATTTTGATCAGTTAGGTTCTTATAAGGTGGAGTTTCTAGGTAATCTTGTCAAGCTAACCAAAAGGGGAAGGGGTAAAGGGTAAGACCTTTAAGTGGAGTCACCAGAAAAACCAAGGGAAAACGATATAAGGGAATATGGATTTCCAAAGGAGGGTTTGTCGTATGAGCTCGAGAAATATTCTAAATCCTCCCTGGCAACGATGCCATAAAATGTTATTTAATAGATTGTAAGTTGCACTGGAGCCCTGTGAAATTGTAACCAATGGAGAACACACCAGGACAAGACCCACTGTCACCTCAGGAAAAGTCTTGAGTGAACCCTGGGGAAAGACAATAGAAAATTCTAGAAAGGCCCTAGGAGGTCATGATACAAGCTCAATAATGGTCTAAAATATATGAATGGATGAGGCAAATGTGAAGGTAAGAGTGAAGGGAAAATCATTTGCAAGACAATGCCAGTTATGCCAAGTATATATGAAATCCAGGATCAATATGTTAACCCCACCACTGATAACTAATATGAATGTAAGAGTCTCTAGTAACAAGTGACCAGAATTTTGTATTTAGAGAAATGTCAGAGTTGGTTGAATAAATGTGTGTACCCGACAAGCTTAGGCAAAGAGGGTCCTCACAAGAGTGTCAAGTTGTTGTAGCCCTCAAATATACCTGAGGGGTTCTCAAGACACCCTGGTACGAGAGGGTAATCTTCCCAATTTTTTTTTTCAATGCACTACAATAACAAGAAGGCCAATAGTTTCACTCAGTTGTTTCAAGGATTCTAGAAGGTCTCCAAGATAGGATCAAAATCAGTATTAATGTTATCTGATGTGCAACCATTTGACATGATCCCCTCTATGTACCTCTAAGTGCGACGAAGCGACCATAGTCTTCTAATATACGTCGAGGTACATGAGATAACTACAAGCCCTCGGGATGTAGCGCTGGAAAAATAACGACATTTTCTACGTTTATAGACACCCAAAAAAGTCTTTTATAAGACCCCCTAGAAAATAAATCCCACTTGGATGATTGTTCAACTAAGCACTTAGATAGAATTGCAAATCAAAGGAAGGTAAATCACTTTGAATGAAAATGTCAAATGCAACAAGTGAATCAAACAATGATAGAACTTATTGACAATTTACTTGAATATAGATCCTTCTAAAGAAACGATATATTTAGCAATTGAAATAGCAAGCTTTGAAGGCTATCTTAACCAAGTAATGATTTCTTAAAAATGATAAAGCACTTCAAAATGAATGAAATAAAATCTAGCACTCAATCACCACAAATGTTTTTCAACAAGCTAGTTCCAGTTCCACAATTTTCCACAAAAGACACTTAGCAATGAACCATAGACTTGTTTGAAGCATACACCATATTTATGGGCTGTTATATAAGATAGAAATCAACACTTAATACTTCTCAAATTCAGCCAACAAGTTCAGATTTCTTTTTCCACAAAATTTGAGATAAAGTTGCAATTTAAGCCCAATACTTATAAAGAGGTTGTTTTAGGATCTTTTTTTGGGCACTTTCTAAGAATTAACCAGATCTGAGATATGATTTGCAGCAGTGAATAAGCAGAGATATCAGATCTTAAATTTCAAGATAATACTCTCAAAACACGCCCAAGACATTCAAAAGAATACCGTCCAAGTAATTTACATTTTTTTCAATGAGTGAGGTATTATCTTAGAAGGTTTTGGAGCACTTTAAGAGTTATAACCAGATCTGAAATATAAATTTGCATCAGATAAATAAGCTTCAAAAATACTTCAAAACCCACTAGAAATATTTAAGAAACTAGCTACAACACCCTAGGAATACTACCCAAATGTTAGAAATGAGAACAAGCTTAAACTAGGCCCTAAAAGTTAATCAAATGCAAGTTGTCCTAACTGTTAATTTTCTTTATAAAAAACCTTAATGGCTGTAGCTTTTAACCATGTCCCTACACAAATTTAATAATCCAAAATGAAATCTAACTATCTATAATGTTGTATCTAAGCATGGCCTACAAAACCCATATGCTACTTTTTAAAACTAGTTAGAAAAATGTTAAAACTAGAAACCTAGGGCTAGAAAAATAAAAGACAAAAAAGCGAGAATGAGGGTATAGAAAATGGGGAGGCTAGAGGCCCCTAGAAAAATGCCCCAAGAGAAAGGTGGATCGCCCTAGGGGTGGGAATATAGCCTCAAAATCATAAATCCAATTCGATACTTTTCCATGTCTCCCAATGTAACTATTTTACTCTCTCCAATGTAGATTAGTGCCTTATTCTCTTGGGCAATGGAGTAAAAAAGGCTTGGAGAAGAACTAGAAGATGTTGAAGTGAATCTCCCTTGAAATTTGTATCTTTTCACTATCCTTCAAGAGGGTTAGAAGCAAGATCTTCTAGCTCACAAGAGGTCTTCAAAATAGTGGATATAACCTGCAAAAGGGTTGTTAGTTTTACCTAGTCCCTAGTACAAGAAAATATCCAAGAAACAACTCTCAAGAGGTGTAGTTTATTAGCTAGATCTTGAAAATATTTCCTTTAGATACAATATGATCATTCAATGAACACTTAGAAGCAATATAAAGTAGATCTCACCAAAAATTTACTTGAAGTAGATAGCATGAGCATTCAAAGGAAGATCTACCACAACAATATTTCTAAGCATCCACCACAAAACCCTCCAAGAAAAATGCATCACATCAAGACACCAAGAGTAAAGCCATGGCACACCATTGGAGAAAATATCATAATAGTATTGAGGAGCATCACCCAAAAAAAATTCTCTAAATGAAATCTCAAGTGATGGATTCATAATCCTCCACTCACTGTGAAAATAACCAATTCTAGGGTTATCCCCTAAAATATTAAAGTTTTTTCCACTTATTAATCTCTTCTAGAGATTTAATAAACAAAATAATAATAAAATCCCTTGATAAATATTTAATCCACCTAGGGATTATCCACAATAAATATTCCAATTTAAATAAAAATCCCACAATAATTAATTTATCAATTTATCCCCTTTCAAAAATGATTTTGACTTCTTT
>JZKD02S0146117.1:0-17361 GCA_000966675.3 Picea glauca
TATATATATATATATATATATATATATATATATATATACAAGCACTCTGGCCCATAACATCTTGGCTCACCATCCTATAAAAAACATATGTACATTTACAACGTAGGGTATTACATTCCCCTCCTTCTTATCTATGCATCATTGTCAGTGCATTATATACACATGTATAATAAAAAATCTTCAAAAATTTGTGGGCACTCTTCCTGCATGGAATCCTCATGCTCCCATGTAGGATCTTCATAACTGTAGCAGGTCCACTAGACCTTTACCAATCCTATGGTTTGATTTCATTGCACCTTCACCTTTATGTCCAATATGTGCATTGACTGGACCCAAAAATCGCCCTCATGCTCCACCCAGATCACAGTCCAATCAATTACATGGTTAGCATCACGTACATAATTCTTAAGAAAAGACACATGAAATACATTATCTATGCACATGGATGCAAAAAATGCATGCATGTATGAAACATGACCAATCCTCTCTAGGATTTCAAATGGTCCACAATATCTTGCTGCCAATTTTGAGAAGCTTCCCAATTTAAGTGAACTCTTCTTAGTTTTCACTTTCAAGAATACATGCTTGCCCACTTTGAATTCTATGTGTGTTCTTCCTTTGTCTACATAAATTTTTCGGCTGTCTTGTGCAACCTTCAGATTCTATTTGATTTTCACCATCTTCTCTTCCATTTCCTTGAGCAACTTTGGTCCAATGATGGCTCTATCAACTGGTTTATCCAAAATCACATGTGTGTTTCATTTCCTTCCATACAATACTTCAAATGGGCTCATCCACAAAGATGCTCGAAACCCATTATTATAAGTAAATTCAACTAAATCCAGATAATCTTCCTATTTTGATGATTTATCCATCACATGCATCACCAACGTATTTTCAATCACCTTATTCAGCCTCTTTGTTTTCCCATTTGACTCTAGGCGATATGTTGTGCTAAAATTTAAAGTTGTCCCAAATCCTTTAAATAATTTTTTCCAGAAATTTGATGTGAACTTGGAATCTCTACCAGAAGCAATTTCCTTAAGCACAACACGTCACTTGATAATTTCCCTCATGTAAATCTCAACAATGTTGGATACCTTGTGAGTTAACTTCACTGGAATAAAATGGCCAACCTTAGTTAATTTATCCGCCAATTCCATCATGGAATCATGTTTCCTTGAAGTCTCGGGCAGTTTAGTAATGAAATCAATGGTAATAATTTCTCATTTCCACTCAGGAATGGGCAACGGATGTAGCAATCCTACTAGATTTTTATGCTCGAAATTGATCTTTTATCACTCTAAAAATCTTCCTATATAATAAACCATATATTTCTTCATTCCTATCCAAAAGTATTGGCCCTTTACAATGATAATTGTTCTATGATATCCTAGGTGCTCAATATAAGGAACATTGTGCATTTCTCTCAACACTAAATTTTCTAGCTCTTGAGATTTTGACACAGATACCTTGTCCCTATGCATGATGATTCCATTCTCTTTCAAATCATAATATTTATATCTTGGTTGTAATTTACCTTGCTGTAATAGTTCCTTTACTTGCAAAAAGGGCTAATCTAAATCTACAACTTCCACAATTGTGTCATTTAAATAAGATTTGTACACGTTAATGGTTGTAGCATGTATCTCATGTATTCTCCCTCTTAGTGCATCAACCACTTTAATTTTATTCTTTTAATATGTTTTATATCAAAACCATATTCACTAAGGAATTCCAACCATCTAACTTGTCTAACATTCAATGTTAGTTGTCTAAATAAATATTTCATACCACTATGGTGTATCCTCAACTCAAATCTTTTTCCCATAAGATAATTTCTCCACATCTTTAAGGCATGAACTATGGTTTCCAAATCTAAATCATGTTTGACACAGTGTCTCTCATTTTTCTTCAACTTCCTTGAATCATAGCATATCACATGCCCATTTTGTGTAAGGACTCCACCAAACCCTTCCTTGTATGCATCAATGCATACAACAAAATGTCACCCAAATCAACAATCTTCAAGATTGGTGCACTTGTCAATCAATTCTTCAAGTGTTGAAAAATTTCTTTGCATTCAGAGGTCCATTCGAAATTCACACCTTTTTATTGCAAAGAAGTGACTGGGTGTGCAATATTTGAAAAGCCTTCAATAAATATTCTATAATAACCCGAGACATTATTTGGTGATGGTCCTCCTCTAATGGATTTTGTCTTCTTAGGATCAACTATTATCCATTCCTCTAAAATAATATGGCCCAAATAATGGATTTTCCTCTAATAAAATGATCATTTTATAAACTTGGCATACAGTTGATTCTCCCTCAATACCTGTAGCACCATCCTTAACTGTTTCTCATTCTCTTCTTTAGACTTAGAATAGATGAGAATATTATCCAAGAAAACAATAAAAAACTTGTCTAGATACTCTTTGAACACTCCATTCATCAAACACATGAAGACAACTGGTGCATTTGATAACCCAAATGGAGACACTACAAACTCATAATTTCCATATTTTTTCATGAATGTTTTCTTTATGATATCTTCTTATTTAATTCTCACCCGATGATAGCCTAACCTCAAGTCAATCTTGGTAAATATCCTTGCATCTTTCATCTGATCAAATAGATCATCAATCCTTGGAAAATGATATTTGTTCTTTATGGTAACCTTATTTAGCTATCTGAAATCAATGCAAATCCTTAAGGTTCCATCCTTCTTCTTCACAAAGAGGAATAGAGCACCCCAAGGAGACACACTGGGGCATACATACTCCTTCTTCAAAAGTTATTAAAGTTGCATTTGTAATTCTTTCAACTCTAGTGTGCTCATCCTATAAGGAGTCTTACACACTAGGGTAGCTCCAGACACCAAATCAATGGAAAAATCAATGTCTCTCTTTGGTGGTAACCCCTGTATCTCTCCAAATACATTCTCATGTTGTTTCAATACTAAATTATATTCAATACTTGGAATTTTATATTTAGTTTCCTCTTCCATATGGGCTGCATAAATTTTCCATCCTTTTCTAAAAATCTTCTTCAACTACATGGTTGAAATTTCTCTGATAGATATAGGCCTTGGAGTACCCCGAAGTTTCCTTTTCTTCCCTTCCTCATCAAGAAAAGTGAATACATTTTTGTAAAAATCTAGGATACAATGAATATTTTCCAACCAATCCATACCAATTAAACAATCATATGAACCCAAAGGTCTGATATTCAAATCTTCCTTTGTGTTGAGTCCATTCATATCCATTGGATAATACTTAACCAACTCAATTATTCTTCTTTTAGCTCCTATCGCTATCTGAACCAACCACTAGTTCCCATGTTTTCTTCGCAGATGAAATATCTTAACAACATTAGGATCTATCTAACTATGGATAACTCCATAATCAATTAAAATGGCTATGGTTGATTATCAATCTTACCTTCTACTTCAATCATATGAGATTGGTATTCTTCTTGCTTGTTGTCCAAGTTTGCATAAATCCTTGGCATGCTTCTTCCCATGTCCTCAACTGTATCAACCAATTGGATATTTTTAAAAACTCTAATTATTTCTCCTTTGCGAGGGAAATATCTATACTGGTGATCTCCCTCACACCCTCAACAATTTATGGGTTGTTGACTTGGCCTTTTTCCCAAAGACTTTTTCATCTTGTTCTCATTTTGTGCTAGTTTTCCCTGAGAACTATTTATGAAAAATGGTTTCCTATACCCTTTATTTATTTGTTCCATCTTACTTTTCCTCTTGTCATCCCAATCCTTTTGGAAAATCAACCTTCCTCTATTCCACTCATAAAAATACTTTATTTTCCTTATGGAATCTTCCAGTGTCTTAGGCTCATCAAAATGTATCTTATCATTGTATAAAGACGGTATCCCACTCAAAAATATTTGGATTCTAACTTTTCCTTCCTTTATGAAGCCAACATACCTCAGTAATTCAAGGAACCCCCTCTCATACTCATCAATTGTCATGCTTCAAAGTTTGATTTCAATGAACTCTTTCATCTTCTTGTCATAATAATGCTCTGACAAGTATTTCTTCTGAAAATATTTTTTAAATTGTCTCCATGAGATCCTCTGCATATCAATGTGTTTAACCTATTCGAGATGGTCCCACCACATTGATGTTTTTCCTTGGATATGGTAGACTACAAATATGGCTTCTACATTTGATGGATACGTGTGCAGTTGGAATTATTTACTCATTCCCAACAACCAATATTTTGCATCTGCATCTTTCTTATGATCACCATCAAATGTAGAAGGTTTAATATTGCTAAGCTCTCCTTGCAGACCATCTACCTCAGACCTCCTTTTATGATGTATCATAGGAGACAAACTTGGGCTGCTCTCTAACTCTGAGAATGCATGTTCCCTTGTAGATGAGTGCCTTGGTGAATGGTGATGATTTCTACTATCACTTCTAGAGTTCTTGGCACTTTTGGAATCCTCCCTCGTTGCATGAGAATTGTGCTCTGCTGCTTTCCTTAAATTCGATTCTTTATTTATCTATTTCTACAACATGTTCAATATTTGTAACAATTGAGTATTGATGTGGTTTTGGTACTCTTGATCTCTTATAATTCTTAAATTGTATGCTCTGTAGCTCAACACATCTCTTTGTAGGCTTCTCATTGTCTCCACTAAATCTATGCTTTATGATTTATCTTCTCTATGTCCATTCCTTGCATTACCTATGTTGACACACAACCCTTTGACTTCCTCATCATGGTTGTAATATCTCTAAGAATATTCCATGTCTCTGGTCCTCATTTTGAATCTACTATGTTATATCTATAGCCTTAATTCTACAAAATGTGCAAGCAACAAATTTTTTAGGCAAAACTAATTTGCAATTTTGGAAAAATTATGCATAATTTTATGCTCTTTAAGGCCACCAGTAATCTTCCTTATGATTGCTTATGAATGTTACTATTCAAATCACAATTATGGGTGCATGTGTAGATTATTCTATCCAAGATATTTCCAATGACTACTTTCTTTCTCAATTCTTAACTCTGAGAAGAAAGTTATAATCTTTTGAAATTTTCCAATTTACCCCTTTTGTGCACTTTTCTTCCTGGTGCCATTAAATTCAAACACCAACTTTTTTCCCCTACAGAGGTAAATATGTTAGCAACCAAGGAAACTTTGTATGATTCATTGATAATATTGATGGAAATTAGTTCACAACAACTCTCATATTTTTTACATGATGCTCTAGTAAAAATATGCAACAATATGGAAATGACAACTTTGTCCTTTTTCACCCCTTTTTCTAGACTAAGAAATTTTAGCCAAATTGGTTATCTCCCAATTTGAGAATTTCTGAAAAAAATCAATTAGGAAAATTTATCTAGCTTGATGACTACATGAAATTTCAAGTGAATAAAAAATTCCATATTTTCCCTTTGGGGTCCCTTTTCCTCCTCTGAAAATCCCCAAAATCCCCAAAAAGTGGTCTGGAATAGTGTATTTTTCCTTGTTTTGGCATATCCATTTAAACCTCCTTAGAATTCAACCAATCCCTTCACAGAGTATTTGCATTTTTTTATTTTTTGTCACTATGTAAAAATTTCATCACTAACAGTGCCCTTGCCATTGAGCACAACCCTACTCTTCAAAAACCTCTAATGTGCATTTTCTAGAAAATTGGTTCATAATTGGCCATTGGCCTTTTCTGGAACTTCTGTATCCCCTTACACCATGGAAAAAAGATAGAAAATTTCATCTTCATCTGATTTATTCTACTCCTACAATGGCCAAAACATGATTTTGTCTCTAGACTTGTTTTGTTTTTTAAACCATAGGAATTTTTTTGTTGATGTTGCATCCTTGTTGATGTGGTTTTTAATGTGGAATTATGGTTCCACATGGAAGCTTGAGGTGATTCCATGTAAACCTCTTGGACACCCTTTCCCTGTCCTGTCATCCTCTAGGTCGTTCCCTCCTCTCTTTCCCTTTTCCTTTCCTTTTCTTTATTTTATTTTATTAAAATAAATCACAGGCCCCACCTATACCTGAATATGAACCTAGTGCTCAATATAACCAAGGATGGGAAAATGGTCCCACCCCTCTACTAAACCTCCACTTGGCACCTTCCCCTGCGCTACAACGATGGGCGGGTCCCATCCCATACCCTTATTTTTCTAGGCCTGTGGCTTTCCCGTCCACTAGATCAGATGGTGGAGGACAAAGGATGATCAATGACTCACATTGATATCAAAGGTTAATATTCAAGGGAATTATCAATGAAAAATTCTCTGATACCACTAAACCACCCTATGTATACGTGTCACTTCCTCATTCAATTCGAAGCTTTTTGCAACTTTTCCAAACTATTTTTAAAACATTTGATACCACTTATGGTATAAGAGCTCACCACCTCCTCATTGTGGCACCCATGTCACTTTCAGACTTTACACTCAGCTACTATTACCTTCCACCCCACCATTGTGGCATTCCACAATGGAATTCCACATCACTAGTGACATCATCGATATGGAAAATACACAGATTTTTCAAAAAATTATTTTTTTCCAATAATTTTTAATTTTCAAAATTGATGTACATGCTACCATGAAAGACCTATAACTTGGATTCCATGACCAAATTCGATCCTACAAATCATCCATTACCACCATACTCAACCTTTAGACATTTTCGAGCATCATTCAATTTGAAATTCACCATGAAATTTGTGGCAATATCCCAATTTCCCCAAATTCATCCATGGTCGGTTCTGCAACTTCTTGGATTTAATGAAATATGATATCTTAAACCAATTTGTCCTTGAATTCACTCAATTACACCAATTACTCATCCCCTCGATGATTCTGAGGATGAATTCCACCAGAATTCATTAGAATTGGGGTTTTTACCTAGTTTTCGCCATGGACACTTTGCAATTCATAAATTTGGCCAATTTTGGGCCTGAAATTTCTCAGCTAGAGGTTAAAATTGGGGATTTTAACCCCTGAACTCAATTTCCCCAAAATTACAAGAAATTTTCCTAAATTTCTCATGGGAATCTTTCGTCAAATAGTTTACAGACATATTCTAAAAAAAATTTCCTCTGTAATCTCTGTTCTAGCATGTTGGATCTAACCCATACAACCCAAGTGTTGTAGTTTTCTCTGATACCACATTATAACACAACCCAAACTCACTTATGGGCACATGCCACTAAATCCAAGTTTTATCAATACAAGATTTTTTGAAATTTCTTTTTACTTAACTCATTAATACTCCGAAACCATTAATTAATTATATCTAACCTGCATGAAGGATCATATAATCCTTATACTTCACATTGATGCCAACTTAAATATTCTCTACTTATGAAAAAATATGCAGACCCAACAACATGTCATACAATGCATACATTATAATAACATGCATAATTATACCATAATGTACTCATGCGCAACAACACAATTTAAGCGTATATACAAATTCACATAATACTAAGAAAATAAACACATAACATAGTATTTATCTTTATGTAAAATCACCAACTGGATGCATACCTTATACGTTCCTCCCAGACATAGAATATGTTGTTCTAGCACTCTCAATAGCAAGTCACCCCCGAGTTGGGACTATGACTCCACCAGGGAAAATTCTACCTTATCCAACTATGGTTTTACAGTCAACACAACAATGGCTAGGCCAAGGTACCAAACTCCATCAAAATTTCCAACCTACAGCCCCTCATTCCCCAAATATTTCACAACCCAAGGAAATGTACCCCCTTCTCTACACCATAGTCCCTCAGGTTGTCCTACTTCCCTTTCAGGGCTCCAACATAGGCCGACTAGGAAGTCTCGAAGCATTGTGGCTCCAGTAATTCTAGTTGCACTTAGGAGTCTTATGGCACCCTATAGGCCTCACACTTAGGGAAACCTATTCCCAACAATTCTCCTTCTATGGATCAATCCTTCTCCAAGGAAACCCAAGGAGAATCATACACCCAAATCCACCTAGGATTCACAAAGTATCAAGGTTCCATTATCTCCTTATCTCTCACATCCCCACAAGCAATGGTAAGAATGATGGAATGAACGATAATGTTGAATTTTCCACTAAAATCAAAGTTTAAATATGCATGTTCTCTTTTTTACAAGTGGCACTCAAAGAATTACTCACCCACCACTTGGGAATTCATTCTCCCACATGAGAAATTAGGATAAAATTATAACATAAGGACTTAGGACTTAGGCATATATTATTGTATTCCTTGGAATAATCCCCCTTGACTCAACCCCTTTTCCTTAAGTCCTATCCCCCCATACTCTTTTCTTGACTTGGTTTGCAACAATGATGTATTATATATATATATGTGTGTGTGTGTGTGTGTGTGTGTGTGCTATTACAATTTACAATGTCAGGCTCACTAACCTTTCATTATATAGGCTCTCCAGCCTAATATCGCACAAGCACTCTGGCCCAAAACATATATACATAGGCACTTTGGCCCAAAACATCCTGGATCACTAGCCTATAAAAAATATATGTACATTTACAACCTTAGAATCAATCCGGGGTATTACACCAATGATTCAACCAAGACTTAGCATCTTTATGCCATGCCTTCTTGAGTTGTAGGTGGTTTTCATTGGAGTTTGGAGTAGTTTTGGAGAGCCTCATGTTGTCCATGTTGTTGATATTATTCTTATAGATTAAGTACCTAATCAAATCCATGCTCTCAATGGGGAAAATTCTTGCTTATATGAGGATGATATGATAGGGTGTATTGTCTTTAATTTTGATATTATAAGTTATAAAATTCTTCTAGATTTTATAAATCTTTCTCCAGGATTCTCTAGAGATGTTGCATCCCCAAAATTCACATCCATATAAGATAACAAGAGTGACAAGAGTCTTAAAGAAGAGTTTTTTCTTATCTAATAGCCAAAGGTCCACTAATTTACAATTATTTTCAAACATATAATAAGCTTTCCACCATCGATTTATCCTTTTCTCAATGTTATAGTTCCATTTGAGCTTGTGATGAATATTGATTATGTTGGCACACTTACTTATACTGAGAGGGGGGTTGAATCAGTATACGACTACTTTTTCTTTTCTTACAATCTTTACCAATTTTTTACTTCACTAATCATAATATGATAATGAAAAATGTACATACAAACATATAATACACACTACACAGAGATTTAACATGGAAACCCAAATGGGAGAAAACCACAAAAACATTTCTTTATAAAATCTTGTAGGAACCAACCTACTGTTACAATACTTGTAGGAACCAACCTACAGGAGACACAAATCTCTTCTCCTGATTCCCAACTCAGCAATAAGGTTTGCAGGAACCAACCTGCAGGAGACACCAGTCCCCTTGACACTTCACCAACTCAATTCTACTTGTAGGAACCAACCTAAAGCTGCTAAATTCGCAGGAACCCATCTAAAGGAGACACCAATCCCCTTAGTTGAGAACCAATACACTTAGTTCCTATGATCCTTGCAAATCCCCCCCTTTCTCTGTACTCTCCCCCTTTGACATCAATGTCAAAGGGATATTCTCCCCCTTCTTCGTTTTCTTCTTGTTTTTTTCTAGCTCCCCCTGAGCTTGTGCTCTTCTTGTAGTACTTTAAATATTGGATGGAATAGCTACCACCCCAAATTTCTATATAAGATACTCAAATAATTCACTAGGAAGACGTTTTGTAAAGATATTAGCAACTTGTTCCTTTGTGCCAATATATCCCAAGCTGACATTATGTTCGGTGACTTGCTCTCTTAAGAAATGATACTTGATTAGAATGTGCTTTGTCTTCGAATGCATGAAAATATTCTTGGAGATATTTATTGCAATAGTATTGTCACTGATCCATATTTTATGAGAAGAACAAAATGAATATAGATTATTAACAGGTGCTTAACACAAAATAACAGAGATACAATAAAACTCGTTTTCTATTCTATAAAGAAATAAGTTGGAAACTGTAAAATGCAGCGGAAACAAGCTTGCTGGAATGGTGGCAGCTTATCTCTGACAAGAGATGTGACAGCTGCACTCATTCGCAAGAATATGATTACAATGAGTCTCTCAAGGCCTTTTTACAATAAACAAGAGTTTCCTAAACATCCAAAAACCTAACCCTAGGATATGAAGCGCCAAAAGTCATGTGGGCCCTAGTTGGGTAAGTTAGTACATCAACTTCATGGGGTCGTAACTTTTGCATACGATCTCTGTTTTAGGCGTATGATAGCCCATTGGAAAGATCTATCCGAGGAATACAACAGTTGCACAAAATTTCATGTTGAATGTTTGCGATCGCAACATACCCCAAAAAAAGTCGTTTAGGGCCTCAAAACGGTTCCGAAAGTTCAGGATCCGAAAAACTGTCAAAAATAGTAAATTATCGGAATTGCTAGAATGTTGTTTTGAGCTAGCTGGAAAAGGTGGGTGACCACCGATATCCACCTATATCAATCCTCCCTCATAAGGAAGCAATCGTATCCATTGCATTGAGTTCCCCCATCAGATGAGGAAATTTCTGCTGAATTTGGCCCTGGGTGAGCCACTTGCCTTGGTGCAGGAGCTGCCCTGATTTGACGACTTGATAAAGATGGATCCTATGTTGTCAAGTTCCCTTGATCTATGTGTCCACAATATGATCACTATATGCATGTCGTATGCAATCGGGGTTGAGATTTGTTGGTGTCAGTTGTTCTGCTACGTCTGAGGTGTCCAATAATGGTGGGAAATAAGGCCGAAGGAGGTCCACGTTGAACACTGGGTGCAGGCCAAGGAAAGGAGGAATGTTGAGATCAAAATCATTATCCCCCATGGCCTTGTTGATAGTGTACATTCTATAACATATTGGGTGAAGCTTCTGATGGGGTCTTGTAAGGCGTCCTTTCTGCAAGTGCAACCAAACTTTGTCGCCCACCTGAAACTTATGTGGCACCCGATGTTGATCATGGCGTTGTTTGTACTTGTCATTGGACTTCTATAGGATATCCTGAACTTGTTGGCGGATGTGATGGATCCGCTCAATGAATCGGGTGGCTTTTTCAACTTCAGTTGGAGTAGGAGATGAGTCGATTGAGGTGACCGCAAGGGGAAGTGCAACATCTATGGGACCCAATGGTTGGAATCCCGACCCCACCTGAAAGGTGTTGTGGCCGATTGAGCTATGCAAGGCTCAGTTGTAGCTATGTTGGACATAGGTAAGGATCTCATCCCATGTGCAGGGGTGCTTTGAATTATACATGTGAAGGATATGCACAATCATTTGATTTACAACCTCGGTTTGGTCATCTGTCTGGGGGTGGAAGGTCGTGGATTTGGTGAGCTTGGTGTCCAGCAATGACCAGAGGCTTGACCATAATGTGCTGAGAAATAGACTATCCTGATCTAAGACAATGGTTTTTGGGATTCCAAATTGTACCTAGACTCATTCAAAGAAGAGCTTGGTAGTGGCCTCTGCTGTGAGGCTCTTCTTGCAGGCAACTAGAATCGCCATCTTAGAAAAGCGATCAACAACCACAAAAAACACAGTCATTTCCCCACTTGGTGGACAGGAGTCCCAACATGTAGTCCATTGAGATGGATTCCCATGGCTTGTTAGGAGTAGGAAGAGGGGTGTACAGGCCATGTTTCTTAGTGGTCGATTTGGCAATAGCGCAGACAGTGCAGGACTTGATATACTTGCTGACCTCTTGTCGAAGTTTCGGCCAGTAGAAATCTTTCTGTAGCATTTCCACTGTCTTTTCGACACTGAAGTATCCTGACACCTGACTGTAGTGGGCTTCCCATATCAAATTCACTCGCTCGCTTGATGGAACACAGATATGGCCCAGACGACACAAAAACGCATCCTGAAGATGGAAATTATTTACAATTGTGTTTGCACCCAACATTTGGTAGGTGGTGGCCCAAGTCTTGTTGTAAATTAGAATGTCATCCAGATATACCACTACAAAAGTATTGGTGAATGGTTGCAGGATATCGTCCATCATCCTCATGAAAGTGGTTGGAGCATTTTTCAATCCAAAGGGCATGGCCAACCAATCAAAAAGGCCTTCCTTTGAATTGAAGGTGGTCTTCCATACATCTGTTTGTTCTATCGGGACCTGGTGGTAGCTAGACTTCAAATCAATATTACTGAATTATTTGGCCCCCGTAAGTTGATCAAGGAGGTCGTTGATTCAGGGAATCGGGTACCAATTTCTAACTATGATTTTATTCAGATCTCGGTAATCAATACAAAGTCACCAAGTTCCATCTTTCTTCTGTACTAGCACGATTGGGCTGCCACAAGGTGATGAGCTGGGATGGATGTGTCCCTTGTGGAGCAGTTCTTAGTTTTATCACTTGATCTCCTCATTCTCTAACAAAGAGCAGCGATAGACTGGCCCATTGGGCAGTGGCGCGCCAGGGGTTAGATCGATGGGGTGCTTGACCTGGCAGTGCAGAGGTACCCCTGTAGGTGAGGAGAAGATATCCGAGTATTCTTCCATGACCTTATCTAATTGCTTCTGCTGTGTGGAGAGGTCAGCCGTAGAGACCCTAGATGTGGTTGTGATCTTTCGCTTATTCTGAGAGTGAATCATGAAGAAGACAAACTTCCCCATCTGAGAGATGACCTTCCTGCATTTCTTAGAAGAGATCAAGGAAATAGCACTAGGTGGGACTGCCTCGGGTATCCTGTACAATTTCCTGTTCAAAGTAATAATAACACTACGAGACCTAGAATCATATACAGCATGATGTTTCCATAAATAAGGTTGGCCCAAAATAACATCACAAACTTCGAGAGGAGAAACATCACACAATACCTTGTATTTGAAGGGCTTGATGCCATATGACAGTCGACACTGTTGGTTGACGCAGAGATCACTTCCTTGGCGGAGCCATCCAATGGTGTAGAGTTGTGGGTGTAGCATTGTTGGCAGGGCTAGCCACTTGGTGACCTCTACTGAGATGAGGTTCTTCTGGATACCTCTATCAGTGATGAAGTGCAACGAGGTGCCTTTTACACACATCTGTGAATGGAAGAGGCACTCTCCTTCTTCTGGCTCGTCTGGTTCACCAGGTTGGAGCTTGGTGGTAGCAACGGTGGCACTAGGTTCCGCGTCAATGATCTATCTTCCCCTTTCTGTTTCAGGCTCAGAGTTAGAATCTGCATCTGATTCAGAGGCTTTCACTTTGGCCACCAATGACTACTTTGAGCAGCAATCAATAGTGTTATGCCAAGGGCTCTTATGGAAGTCACACCACTTCCCGATGTCTTTCTTTGTCTTTCCAGTGTCCTTCTTTGCTTGCTCTTGGACTAGTTGTCCTGATACTATCCATATTTTCTCTGTCCTTTGTTCTGTGGTTTGGGGTCACCCTTTCCTGGCTTTTTTTGTGTGGGGTTCCCACGCCTAAATAGCTGTTTCTTTTGTTTGAGCTTCTGCTCGATTTTGACGGCATATCTGTAGGATGCACCCAAGGATGAGATATCCATAAATTCCATTTCATTATGGATGTATCTATGTAGAGCACCATGATAATTGAGCACCAGATGTCGCTCTGAATATTTGATACCCATCTTGGTGCGCAAGGTATGGAAGATATTTGTGAAATCTATCACTGCTTGGTCTCTTTCTTGCCGCAGTGTGGTCCATTTGGTATACAGGTCATCATAACTTCTGACAGGGTTGCATTGTTCCTTAATAGCATCCCTGAAGGATTCCCAGGTGGACGTGACTGAAAATAATGATGGCTCCTCTGTTTCCTTTTGCTCACAGAATATTTCCCACCAATCTTTGACATGGGGAACGAATTTGAGGAGTGAAAAAGTAATATTTTCTCTATTCGAAAAGTTATGGACAGAAAAATACCCTTCTAGTAGATTCAACCACTTGTCTACAACATCTGCATCTATCTGACCTTCGAATATAGGAATATTGAAGTTTATTTGTACCTTCGAATATTCCTATATTTTAAGGTCATGAGACCGACCTTCGAATATAGGAATATTAAAGTTTATTTGTACATCAACTTCTTGGGGTTGTAACTTTTGCATACGATCTATGTTTTAGTCGTATGATAGCCCATTGGAAAGATCTATCCGAGGACTACAAAATTTGCACAAAATTTCATGATGAAATTTTTTACCGCAACATACCCCAAAAAATGTCGTTTAGGGCCTCAAAACGGCTCCGGAAGTTCAAGATCCGAAAAACTGCTAAAAATAGTAAATTATAAAAATTGCTAGAAAGTTGTTTTGAGCCAGCTGGAAAAGGTGGGTGGCCATTGATATCCACCTAGATCAATCACAAAATTATGATATTGGTTGATTATACTCTACCTAAATATCCTTCATGGTTTGTTTCATCCAAAGGGCTTGTGTACAACATGTTGTTTCTGAAATGCATTATGCTTCTGCTATGGATATGGAAATTGATGATTGCTTATTGATGAACCAAGACACTAGACTGTTTCCCAGAAAGAACGTTCCACCACTGGTGTTTTTTCTATCATCCACACTACCTTCCCAATCTTCATCTGTGTAAGCTATCAGGGTAAAGTCTTTTCCCGTGGGATACCATAGACCAAATTCCAACATGCCTTTCAGATATCTGAATATTCTTTTGATTTCCTGCACACGTGTTTCCTTTGGTGCATCTTGAAACCTTCCATCTAATGCTACTTCTTGCATTATATATAGCCTTGAAGATGCCACATATAGTAGGTTTCTTATCATTGATTTGTACATATTTTGATTGGCTTCCTTTGATTCATCCTCTTTACTTAATTTACATCTAGTGATTGTGGGTGTGCTGACAGGTTTGTAGTATTCCATTTCAAACTTCTTCATCATCTCCTTGATGTATTTGATCTGATAAATAAATGTTCCTTTACTGGTTTGAGAAATATGAAACCCTAGGAAGAAGGATAGTTCTCCAAGCATATACATCTCAAATTATTTTTGCATTTCTTCTGCAAACTTTTGACTCATTCTATTAACATTACTTCCAAAAATGATATCATCCACTTAAACTACAATGATCAACATCTCTACACTGTATATTTTGATGTAAATATTGTTATCTGATGTTCCTCTTTTGAAACCTTGTTTCTACAAGTACTTATCAAGTATTGAATACCATGCTCTTGGAGCTTGCTTTAATCCATAAAGTGTTTTCTTCAATCTACAAACATAATCTTCATTTTTTGACAATAAGAATCCTTCAAGTTGTTCAATGTACACTTCTTCCTCTAAATATCCATTCAAGAATGTTTACTTGACATCCATCTAATACACCTTAAAATTATTGAAGCTTTCAAATGCCAAAAACATTCTAATGGCTTGTAGTCTTGCAACAAGTACAAATGTTTCTTCAAAGTCAATACCTTCTACTTGAGCATACCATTTATAGACCAGTCTTGCTTTGTTTCTTACCACTTTTCCATCTTCATTCAACTTATTTATGAATACCCACTTTGTACCAATCACATTTTTATCTTTGGGTCTTGGGACAAGTTCCCCTGTCTATTTTTTCTCAATCTGGTTTAACTTTTCTTCCATAGCATTCACCCAATGTTGATCATTACTGGCTTCTGCAAATCATTTAGGCTTTATTTTGGACAATAAAGAGAGATTTACCTATTCATAATTTCTTTCCAATTTTCTCCTAGTCTGAGTCTGACCATTTTTATCACCATGAATTAAATTTTCTGGATGATTTTTTTGCACAAACCTTGATGGTGTTGGTGTATATTGGCGTTATGTTTCTTCTTCCTCTTATTCTTAATTCTCTTGCTCTTATTCCTCATATTCTTCTTCTTCTTCTTTGTTGTAATCTATTTCTTTTTCTTCAAGTTTGTTTTTTTGTGGTATTTCATCTATTCTGACATTAATGCTTTCAAGCATCTTTTGCAGTATTTTGTTGTAATATCTATAGGATTTGCTTTTTGATGAATATCCAAGAAAAATTCCTTCATGTATTCTTGAGTCAAAATTTTCTAGATCCTCATCATCTCGTTTGATGTAACACATGCTTCCAAAGATTCTGAAGTGTTTTACAGATATTAGTCTACCTTTTCACAACTCATAGGGTGTCTTATCACTGTTGATTCTGATTTTTCCTCTGTTTAGAATGTAGACAACAATGTAAACTGCTTCTCTCCAAAAACTATCTGATAATTTTTCTTCATTCAACATTGTCTTGACAATGTCTTGTACATGTCTATTTTTTCTTTCAACTACACCATTTTGTTGAGGAGTTCTTGCAACTGCATATTGTCTTTTCATTCCATGAGTTTCACAAAAGTCTTCAAATTCATTGGATATGAAATGACCTCCATTATATGACCTTAAACATTTGATTTTCAAGTCAGTCTCATTCTCAACTAAAGCTTTGAATGTTTTAAACTTTTCAAATTCCTCAGATTTATTTTTGAGAAAGGTAACTCAATTCATTCTTGTATAATCATCAATGAGCAACATAAATTAGATTTCTGCTTGCAGGTTTTGTGTTATTGTTGGTCCACAGAGACTGTATGCACAAGTCCCAATGACTTGGATGTTTCATATTCATTTGTCTTTAAGCTCACCCTTGATTGTTTTCCATGCTGACACTTCTTGTAAACAATATTTGAGGGTTTTATGATCTTTGGCATATCTCTTACTACTTGTTTGGTACTGATTTTTACCAAGTTGTCAAAGTTCATATGACCCATTCTTTTATGCCACAACCAAATTTCATCTATCTACCCCATGAATCATTTTTCTCCATTAATTTCATCAAGAATGTATACATTGTTTGGGGCTCTGATTGCTTTTGCAACCAGCTTGCCTGAATTTTCTTTTATGATCTCACATTCTCGGGAGTCAAAAGTAAGAGTGTGTCCTTGGTCACACATCTATCTTACACTAAGAATATTATGTTTTAAGTTTTCAACACACCGACCCTTTTCAAACTTATCTCTTCCATTGTCAAGACAAAGAGTGCCCTTTCCAAGTATCTTTGAACTACCATTGTCTCCAAAGTTAACATTGCCTTCATTCTTCTTTGGGGATATAAACTTTGTTCTATATCATGTCATGTTACTAGAGCACCCACTATCCATGACCCACTTATACTTATTCTTTTGTGCACGAAGTGCATCTTGAATGAACATGGAGTTTGCTTTCTTTTGTTCCCTTTGTTCCTGATTTCTTTCCATGATTGTTGAGGATTCCTCTTTTTTATTTTTCCTGAAATAACTTCTGCATAATTTTGTTATATGCCCATAATTGTTGTAGTTATAACATATGATGTTATAGTTCAACAAAGGAGAAAAATAGATGTATTTTCTCCTCGAGAATTCATG
>JZKD02S0146128.1:0-15415 GCA_000966675.3 Picea glauca
CCAAAGAAAAGTGAAGATCAACATGGAAGGTATAATGGTCATGTTTTTATTAATTCTCCTTTTGATTATAACAAGCATAATCAAGTAAACCGGAACTTGTGGAATCTTTATCCATTTACTTATTGTCATTCACCTAAGCATTGTGTTACCAAGTGTTGGAAGAGACAAACTTTGTACAGGAAACCTATGTCGACCAGGAAGGAAACACGACGTAAAGGCTCAAGTCCACAATGGAAGAAAGGGAAGGGTAAACAGGTCTGGATGCCAAAAACTCATTGCACGTTTTGCAACAAGAGTGGACATCAAAAGGCTAGTTGTTGGAAGCTTAATCCAGAGCTTCGTCCAAGGAAGGACAAAAGGATTTTGCATGTACCCACAAAGGAGGAAGGATTACCAGCGAAGCAAGAGGAACATCGTGAAGGAAAGAAATCAGTCACTTGGTTCTGCCAGAAGTGGATGTCTCAACTTCATTGGATTTTGCTTCCATTAATGTAATCGGATCCAGAGCAAGACAGGTGGCCTATCCCGAGCTTGTTGAGTGGTTAGTAACCTTTTGGGGACCAAAAGGTCTTATTGTGGGGAGGTTTGATCCGAAATCGGATTCAGAAGCCTGACAGGGCTTGAAAAATGCTCAAAAATAAAAGTGCTCATAATCTAACAAAACCAACACCATTGCGTCCGTCTCGTCTTCCTAATTCCGGTGGTATATTTACTTTGTCAAACGGAGTCCGTATGGAGAAGATATCGCATTCTCTCCGAAAAGTCAAACAGGCAAAAAATTGTTGACTGTGCAGTCCGTACAGTCCGTACAGACGCTGACGTGGCATGTCCATACAGATGACACATGGCATGTTTGTACACTGACGTGTCAAGTCCATACAATGACACGTGGCAGGTCCGTACAGAGACACATGGCAACCTCAGGTAGTGACACGTGTCGAGTAGATTTGGCTTTTTGGGCGTACGGTTGGACCAATCCGTAGGTGACACGTGTCAGGTGACAGAGCGTACGGTGAGTGACGTGGCGAGTTGACTGGGCAGTACGGCGATTGACGCGGCAAATTGATGTGCCAGTACGGATTTGGCACGTGGACCAATGGGCGACTGACACGTGGCATGTGTTGATTGGTTTTTAAAGGTGCCACGTGGCCTAGTCGTGGGCTGCCACATGGCACCTGGTGATTGGTTGTTTGGTTATGTAAAATATGGCATGGTCGGGGGTCGAACCCGTGACCTCCCCGATGGGATAAGAACTAACGAAGCCGCGCTAGCTAGCCCGCCGTCGATTGGTACTTGTTTTATAAGTGGCAAACAATATATTTAAATTTGTTTGTTTTATCAATTGGCGGGGGGAAAGGGTCAGGGCTTAGCCCCATCCCTTAGCATACACCATATAATCGAGCAATAGAACCGGGAGAGCATGGGCGGTTGCAAACAGTTATGGCCCATGGCCATATGGAAAAACGCCACACGACCGGAGGTCAATCCGAAAGGGCGCACGGGGTTTACAGCATGTGGACCTATGGATATGCCACATGACCAGGTGTTAACGCAATAGAGGGACAGCGCTTAGCCCTTTGGGCTAGAACTCGCCATGTGGAGCCCATATGACCGTTCAAGAGGGGCGCACGCTGGGACAAAGGGGGCCAGTTCCCTATATAACTATATTATATAGTTAAAAGTGGGTTTTTAACCACTTTTTGGTTTTTTTAAATGTAATTAAGCCATTTTTAATGTAATTGGGAGTTATTGGGTAGTTTTTGAGCCTAACTTCTTGGGGGAAGTTGGAGATGAGAAACTACCTTCCCAACTATTTAACCAAGGCCAGTTTGAGGCCATGCAGAGAGCTTTGAGGGCATTCAGAGAAGAATAATGCTGAAGAGAAGCCAAGCCAAAGCCATTTTGAGGCAGAGAAGCTTTTGAGGAGGAGACGTTGTCGGATCATTTCTGGGAGCTTCGAACGTCCGTTTTGCGTGCCGTTTTCTTTGCATGGTTCTAGAGATATGGAAGAACATGAACAGACCAGTCTTGTAGCCATTTGGCATCGCAGAGATGTACTTTTGAGATTTTGAACATAAATAAAGAAGCCTCCCCCACAGAGAAAAAGGCCCGGAGACGTAGGCAAAGTTGTGCCGAACTCCGTTATCAATCTGCGTGTTATGGTTTGTTGTCTATTATTTCATTTCAGATATGCATATGTGTATATGGTTGTTATAATTCCTCTTCTTTCCTCATTCTTTCACTAAGTTTCTCAAATGGTTAATTAACGCATGCAAAATTAAAACTCAACCATAAGTCATTAAAAGATCCGACGGATCAGTAACCCATCTCAGAAAAACACCAAACCAAAAGAAAAAGTTCATAAGAATGACCCAAAGATCCTCCAAAAAGAAACCCAAGCACCCATCAAGCCAAGAATATGGAAAAAGAGGACCAAATTGGGGCAAAAGGAGCCAGAAAAGTCTATAAATAGGGGTAGATAGCTCATTTTAACCATTGCAAATTGGAAAATAACCAAAAAGTAAAAAAACCCTTTTTGTTTAAACGTGGATTCAAGGAGCTACGGTGGAAAAAAAGTATTGAGACCTTAACCAAGTAAGTACAAATGACCTCTCCCATCATTTCAATTCATCATTTATTGTTTATTTATTTGTTTAGAGGGTGTGCGCCCTAGGAAAAATGTTGGGTATGCATTTATTTGGGTTATCCATGCTCAAGGTGCATATATACGTGGGAAAAGTAAAACTTATCACGTGTATTTATGCGACTGTATTAACTATATCCCATGTACATCTCCTTAAAGCTTTCAAAAAATATGAAAAAGGGACTAACCTCAAAAATATTTATGCAACAGGATGTATCTTCATTGGCGAGAGAGAGAACATGAGGAGTTAGACATCTTGGTCAAAGAGGATCCAGGGTCCATTGCCATGCTAAAGCAGTTTGGTATGTGGAAGTTCTTTCAGTGCCCATTTATGAGGGAATAACCTAGGTTACTGAATCATTTGATAGAGTATTGGCACCCAGACACAAAGGCCTTCATGCTAGAGGGCCAATCATTGACCTTGACTACTAAGGATATATCTTTTTTGACCATACTCTCCAGGAGGGGGGAACCAATTAACTTGAGGAATTTTCTTCTAGGACTTCATAACATAAAGGATTATATTGGCATGTACTGTGAGGCTGGCACTGAGAAAGTAGGATCTCAGGTGTCAATTCATAAGATAACAAGCTTCATCCTATGGACAGTATTGTATATGATTGGGAGGATCA
This sequence comes from Picea glauca, assembly GCA_000966675.3. NCBI lineage: Eukaryota > Viridiplantae > Streptophyta > Pinopsida > Pinales > Pinaceae > Picea > Picea glauca. The sequence continues at coordinate 3,277 of JZKD02S0146128.1, forward strand.
CAGGATCTGCAACACTTCATTAGGCTTCGCATGCACAGATGCATTGTGTAGCTCAATGTCTACAAGACACCATATTTGACTGGAGCACCACGATGCTCACATGTATGAAAAAAAAATTAGCCCACTCTCGAAGAAGAACAAGCAAGAAATTTAGGTTTGGGACTATGTTGTACACTTTATTTTTTGAGAGAGTGCCAAGCCTTATCCTGCGAGAGATAGTATGAGGCCATATTGCCTCCTTTCCAACATTATGTAGGTGGGTGGCTTTGTTTCCTTGACAGGTTTCTGGGAGAGTGCAGGAGGCATTTGACGACAATTTTTTTTACAGTTGGGCCCGTCAATTTTTTGTGATCGAAGACTACCCCTACACAGGAATTAGTTTCCTAGGGGATCTTGATTTTCCTATGCCCCCTGGTGAGGAGCGCAGAGAGATAGGTACACATTACTATTTATATTTTAAAGTTATTTTATTTTTATTTTTTAAAATACTATCCTTTTTTATGGTAACGTCAAAGTACTAACTCAGTAATCTGTTATATACAGACCTGGGACCAGTACGACCAACCGACTTCGTTGAGACCAGGTGTCATCCTTGAGAGGATGTCAGACTAGCAGCAGCGGGAGGACCAACAGTTGGGGAGGGCCACCAGTCGGAAAGGCTGAGAGAGTATTGAGATGAGTGGAGAGGAACCTGACAGCTCTCACTCGTCTAGTGTCGACGGCAGAGATTGAGGACCTACCCCCGGCCATGCAGCTGCATGTTGTAGGGGTACCCAAGACTTGGGTTCAGTTGTTCCAACGTCTTGCAAATGTCGTAGTACATTAAACTAGGGCCAACAAGCCTAGACCATAGTTATCACTTCACCACATATGTCCCGAGGGAAATCTTTTTTGTACTGTCTTATGTGGTGAGGGATTGAGCCCAACGATGTATACCGTCTCTATTTGAGGGTTTATGGCCCACTTTTGTACTTATGACATTATGTTTTGGAAATATTATTATATATATACATATTTTTTCCTTATGGATAATTTTTTTTGTACAAATGTATTTCCATATGCGTGTATGTGTGTGCTTTTACTTTTATGAGTGAGCAATATGCCAATATAATACATGATTAGCCAATGTATCCGTTAGTTGATTAGATCTCCTAGGAACATGAATATAATTAATATAATCAAAATAGTGTTCTAAGAGATGTACCCTAAGGAATCGTCGGTGAAGTGTGGGATAATAAAAACAATACACTCCATTTAACTGAGACATAACCAGTTGAGCATCTAGGTAAACCCGGAGGTGAGAAATATCATGTGACCATGCATCACGTAGTAACTCTATTATGGCACTGTACTTCACAACATTATTGGTTTCTTCTCATAGAAAAATACCTCCATAAGACACCAACTAACCAATGTCCATGAATATCACCCAAGTTGTGGAAGAAAGCCTATGAGTGTGTCAGATTTCACCTTCTGTGAACCAAACATATGCCTCAAATTCACTTGACATCTTCCACAGTGAAAAGAAACACAATAAACTACAGGTCCATAGGACAAAAAGACAAAAATGTATAAATAAAGCTATACACTATATACAAGAAGCCACACTCAGGTGAATGAACTAAGATTAATACTTCTTAATGTAGATCCCATTTCTAGGCTCTGACAAAGCATTACCCTCGAATTCAACCAGTTGATAGCAACCCTTTTCTAAAATTTTCTTAACAATGAAAGGTCTAAACCACATGGGTTTGAATTTGCCTGCCCCCAAGGGATATTTATCTTGGTTATAGAACAAGACAATATCGCCTTCGAAGAAAAGTCTAGGGTGTATAGACCGATCATACTGACACTTGACACATTTCTTGTGAGATTCGTTGGCCAAGGGTGCATCTCTACTTTTCTCGTTGAGTTGCTCGAGATATAGGGGACGCTCTTCAAGTGGAGTAGTGTCAAGCAGTAATTCCACTGCCAACTTAAGAGAGGGAATTTAGCACTCTATGGGAAAGACTTCCTCCATCCCATAAATAACTTGGAAGGGAGAAAAATCAATAGCAATCTTGACTAAGGTTTGATAAGCCCAAAGTGTCGAGTACAACATCAAATTCCGATTTGATTTGGTCGAATTGATCATCCATTGGAGAATAGTCTTGAGATAATTATTAACAACCTCCACTTAACCATTCACCTGTGGATAGTAGGGTAATGGATTTTCTTTCTTAAACCCCAATTTTTATGTTAGCTCAGTCATCATCTTGTTCTGGAAGTGACTTCCATGGTCTATGACAATATCCTTCGGAATACCAAACCTAGCTACAATCTGGTTAAAAATGAAAAGTGCAACCATTTCTTTGTCATTGTTGAATGTTGGCATGGCATCGACCCACTTAGTAAAGTATTCTACAACCACAATGATGTAACGATGCCCCCTAGACAAAGCCAGGTGACATGTAGTGAAATCAATCCCCCACTTGGTGAAGGGAACAACAACAATAACTGGAAACATGGGAGTAGGGTGTGCCCACATCTTCTGAGAGAATATCTAGCACATGTGACACTTCTTGACCGCCTCTATACAATATTTGATCAACGAGGGATAGAAGTATCTAGCGCAAAGAATATTTTGGTTTTTTCCCAACCCAGACAAGTGACCGCCACATGCTCTAGTGTGACAGTCATTCAACACAATCTTTGCCTCTTCATGAGTGAGACAACGATGGAGAATGCAATCAACTCCTCGACGATATAAAGTACCATCGATGATAAGATAGTTCCACGCCTGATGGCATATTCACCGACGCTCATCGTGAGAAGCAGAAGAAGGGAACTTAAAAGTCTGAAGATACACAAGTATATCTCCATACCAAGGGTATGAATATGCAGTAAGAGAAAGATCCCCATTGATAAGTGACTCTTTGAGAAAATCATTGCCACTTTCGACCTAAAGTTCTGAAATTAGTTCAGCAAAGACCAAGGACTTTTTAGATTTCGCCGAAACAAAATTCAAGTCCAATTCTTGCAAGATGACTATCCATCGACTGATTTTCCCATCGATGACCCATCGTGTCAACACATATTAAAAAGGGTTCACAAAATCTATGATGATGGTCTTGTGAAGTAAGATATAATGACAGAAACATTGGGGACAGCTGCCAAAGTGAGTTTCTCAACATGGGTGTAGTTGATTTTCGGTCCGACCAGGCCTCAACTAAGGTAGTAGATAACATGCTCTTTGAGTGCATCATCCTATTGGACCATAACCATGCCAATAGTAGACTCTGCGACAGCCAAATACAACAAGAAATACTTACCATAATTCATAGGACTGAGCAGAGGGGCAGATGTTAGAGCACATTTCAATGCTTCGAAAGAGAACTGAGCCACTTCATCCCAACAGAATGGGACCCCTTTCCTCAATAGACGCATAAACCCTTTAGTAATATTGACATAGTTGGAAACAAAACACCAAAGAAAGTTATCTTTCCCTTGTAGACTTTGAAAATGGGGTATTGTGCGCGGGGGAGGAAATTGAACTATTGCCTCAACCTTCATAAGATCAACCATGATCCCTCTAGTTGACATGATAAAACCTAACAGGTGACCTATTTTATGAAAAATCTACGCTTATTCGGATTAAGGAGAATCCGGTAGTAGCGACACCTATCAAAGATAATTCTTAAGTGGACGGGATGATCAGATCTCTTATGAGAATGTGATTCTAGATCATCAAGATACACCTCGACTATATGTTTGAGGTCATGGAAGCAAAACGACATGGCCCTCTGAAAAGTGGCTCTAGAATTCTTAAGGTAAAAAGGCATTTTCCAATATGTGAATGTACCCCAAGGATATATAAACATCATTTTATGTTGATCCTCAGTTTTGATTTGAATCTAGTTGTACTCGAAAAAATCGTCCATAAAACAAAATACCTCACAAACTGCACATTCATTGAAAATCTGATCAATGAATGGGGTTGGAAAATTATCTTTCGGGAAATCTTTATTCAGATCACGAAAGTACATACACACATAGATCATACCTTGTTTTTTGTTGACAAGAACAGGGTTTGAAACCCATTCCATCAATTGCACTGGATAGATGAAATCATCCTTAATGAGTTTCTCTACCTCTGCCTTGATCATCGCATCCTTGTGAGGATTGGTTGGGTGAAGATTTTACCAGATAGGCTTAGCATCGGGGTAAGTTGTAATCTCATGTTCAACTATACGTGGGTCAGTTCCTGGAATCTCCTCATAAGACCATAAAAAAACATCGTGAAAATCTTTAAATAATTTAGTATAGATCTGAATCTCCTCGGAGGAACAATTTTCTCCGACGAAGACATTTTCCATGACACCAGGGGTTCTAGATATGTCAATAGGAATCGTTTCAGCTATACTTTCCATGTTACCCTCAACATAGATTTTGTGCATGGCCAAAGGGTTAACAGAACAAGTGGCATATCCAGTCACGGTCATAGTGAAATCTCCTACTTCTACTATCCTCAACTCGGGTAAATAATAAGATATGTGGTGAAGATCATCCCAAGGTCTATTTGGCCCAGTCATTGCCTCCAAAATCACCTCATCAAAGGGAAAGACTAAGTCCAAAGGATCGTGAGTGGCAAGATATTCCTGAGCCCAAATAGGCTCGAGGACAAAATCTAGCTCTTGTGCGGGAGTCATTTAGGGTTGGCTGAGGTTTGCTGGATAATGTTGTATGCAACCTCAGTAGTGGATAAGGGCATAGCCATTATAGGATTCCCTACCCCTTCCATTGAAGCCGATAGGGAAGGTAAATTACATGGGTCGTTAAAGTAACTCGTTCTAAAATAAGTGACTTGAAAGACGGTCGGGGATAGCTAAAATAAACTTGACATCATTCGAAGGTGGAAGATAATCAAAAGTCTCCATTAGAGATGGAAATAATCTAACACCTAAGTTGATGGTACCTGGTTGTGGGTTGTCAATCAGCGGGATCGTGGATGCTCCCGATGAAGGGCCAGGATGAGACAAGGATAATTGATCAATGGTTATGATCCGACCTTCATGAGGAAAACATAAGACCTGAAAAATGGTGGATACAACTGTTGTCACAACATAGGTCCAAATCCGCCCTAGAAACATATTATAGTCGAGAGGTGCATTGACTAATTCTACCTCGAAACACATGTTTTTTCCCTCCAAATGCACAAGGAAGGAGGGAATTATGCCACGTGGTCTAAAATATCATCCATCAAACACAGTTAGCAATGTCGGCAAAGGAGACAACCTAAGTTGGCCAATGAACTTCCAACATGACAACGACATCACGCAAGTCAAGGCACTCTCATCTACCACCGTACGAAAAATTTTCTTTGTCAACGATTTCGTGGAATACACCACTACTATCTAAAAAGAGACGTGGTGAGGAAGACGAGGATTATAATCTATAGGGTAAAAAAAATCATTCCCGAGTTATTAGTCTCGACAACTCCCAAGGCAGACAACAATGCTTTCTTTTGTGAGGGAAAACTCTGGAGAACTTCCAGAGCATACATTGTGTAAGGAGTTTGTGTCAGATCCTCCACGACAAAGTAATTTTGAGCATCCCTTGCGTTTGGGTTGTGATAATCCTTTTTAAACACACACTTAGGTATGCGAGTCATAGTTTCTCCCACTGTATTCTCAATGTGAAGAGGAGGCGGTGGGTTGGAAGCTTATTTTCCTTTGTTAGCAGATATTGGCATTCCATAATTGTGAGCCCTGGTCTATAGTTGACCATCTAATCTCATCATATAAACATTTTTGGCTCCATTATTAGCATTAGGTGAGGGGGATCCTTGATTTCCTCCAAGCGCATTCGTGGATGAGGAAGCTTGAGCCATATTTTTCCCTTGTGGTAAAGGGTTGGTTAGCACAACAAGATGTTGTTGTGCCAATAAATTTTGGGCTTCCTCAAGATGAGGGCATTGGTGAGTCACGTGATCGTTCGTGCAAAGATTACACGAAAAATTCACATTCCTCTTTTCATTTTCACCCTCTCCTACATTATTAGCAACCTTCTTATCCCCTTTATCCCTCTTGTTTTTAGATTTCCTCTTTCCCTCAGATTGTTAGTTACCCTTGGGATTCGTCGACTACACATTGTGTACATCCAAAGTTTGGGTTGCGGGGGAAGCCGAACCAGGAGTTTGGTTGGCCATAGTTTGTTGAATCGATCATTGTTGCAACTGGTTAGTCAACTGATATGTGGGTTTACTTTGTGCTGATACTACTATACCATTGACATGAGGCCTAGAGTTCTGTTTGGTCTTGTTGAAAGTTGATCGTGGTGCATCTGGGAGGATCTCATACAACATACCAAATTGAGATTAAATCAACTCCAGTTGTTGGGCTCTCATAATATCCTCTTCTTCGGAAAAAAACTTTGGATTTTGCAATGTATTTGGATATACAAGGCACCAAGGACTTTAGGAACCACTCGAGAAAAAATCCGGGAGGGAACTGCACTTTTATCAAGCTCTTTCGACGACGCCATTCTCGGATGTGATACGATATATGGACGTATTTTGTTTGCTCAAAGTTGTCCATCAACTCGGTGACGACATCATATATCATTGGTAACTATAAATGGTTTAATAAAACCATATCCAGGTTGTTAAAGTAAGCATACTTCGAGCTATCAAGCTCGATATACCATTTCACAACACCCTCTATAAGAGTTCATTGAAATAAACACAATTGAATGGATTCATCCTTCAACGAGTTGGATGAGCACCATAAATGAAATGTCATAACATGATCACCTAGATCTTTTCTAGGCTTGCCTTCAAACTTAGGGATGTCCGAGGGAAACTTACTCAGCATGGGAGGCCAACGCACGTCATAACAAATCGAATCGTTTAATAGCCTCGACAAGTCTGAAAAATCAAGAGTTGTTGGGAAAGGTAGTTTAGGTTGTGGGGAATTCAAAGGAAAAGAGGGGCACGTATTTTGACTGGAACTAGGTTGCCAGGAAAATCTTGCTTGTTGGCCAGGTTTTTGGTAGAAACCATGGTGGCCTTGGCTAGTAAAAGGATTTTGCGCTTGATTATGCATCGCCGATAGATTCACGTAATTGGATGACATGCCTTGTGTAGGGATATCTCCCTACATGATATTCCAAGGACCTTGGTTGGGGATGCCCCCATCCGATACTCCTGGCATAGGTATTGAACCCTGCCCGGGGTTCCACTGAGTGTGGGAGGGGTTTCCCCTGATCAACATCCCTTGCAAAGGAAATGAGTCCTGTCAGGGATTTCAAAGAACTTGTGAGGAGTAAACTCTTGTCATTGCTCCCTATAAAAGAACGAATCCTTGCATAGGGTTTGGTTGAACAAAGACAGGGTTTCCCCTTGAAGAGAAAGTAGACGATGAGAAATTGTCGTTTCCAAATGCACCAAACAAAGAAAAATGCACAGACCATACTAGAGTCATATAGGACTGAGGGCCATTAATCCCTCCATTGAACAAGCTAGAGCTGGTGTTAAGCCCGAATGGTTGTTGGAAAGCACCTCTGAGAAAAGGGGATGGAGGAGGGATATGACCCCCACCATAAGGGATAGTGTTAAATAGGGCAGTGGTTCCTGTGAAATGTCTTTGTAAGGGAACACTATAACTCCCTTCCCCCAAAAAAATAGTCTATAGAGTAGAGTAGGTTAAGGTTGAACTAGAGTCGAAGATCGGCATTCCATACAAAAAGGGAGCAACATACATGTTTTGAATAGAAGGAATAGTGTTCATAGTCATTGAGGGGACTGTGCCACTACCTGAAGTTGTGGGTGTCTGGACAGTCGTAGTCCTTATAGGTGGGGGTGGGGGAGGAGGCATGAAGCCCCCTCCCGCGGTAGTTGAGATTGGAGTATGAGGACTCCTAGAAGAGGTATCACTAGTCACTTACATCATCATTCATATAAAAAAATGGTGTTAAGGTGAAGTCACCTCAGGAGGGACTATCTGAATAAGACGTGACATTGATAAATCAATGATAGGAGGGTTTGCGGGCCTGAAGCCTTCAGCTTTGAGGTCAGAAACGGTGGAATCCTCTGGTGCAAGTGTATCTTCCCTAGGAGCTCGGGAACAAATTTTGATGGCCCATTTGCTTCAAACAAACCCTCTTGATCTAGCCTTCACCTCAACGATGGCGAGGGTGGATCCAAAGTAACCGTCAGTAGGCCCTGAAGTCTATGCGAATGGCGGATCTGTTGATCTTCCACCTTGTGAAATGACAAATCGACACTTCTAAGGTTAAGCTAGAGTGAAACATAGATCACACACTAAAAAGTTCCTAAAGGAAAATCAAGCAATCAACTAACTAAAAGGAAGAATAGTTACACCAATCAACACTAGAGAAACTTACCAGTGCAAGTGTAACTCGAACACGGAAACACCCTCCAGGTATACTCTTCAAAGTGTGATCCAACATCTACCCCAGGTACCATGGTATACCCCCACAGTCACCTATGTAATTTTCTAAAAATAAGCAGCTAGGTTTCCAGCTCGTAGTCAGTCACCAGGCAAGTATAGCCGATAGTCGGGCTGATCGTAATGACCAGGATAACAAAGTTTGAATACTTTCAAGAGAACCAAAGGCAAATGGTCTGTAAGACAACTGAGGATCCTGAGCGGATTCAAGGTCCACAAAGCTCCATAGTCAAATGTGATCAGTGAAGATCCCAAGAACAACCCTCAATATACGATCCCCACTACGTTTGGTCTAGCTTTGGAAGGGTTATCTCCTTTACCTTTCCTCACGCGACCTCATGTTTATCCCTTGTGTTAGAGGGGGGACCTGAATGACTCTTATGAAACTAGACTTTCACACTCCCTATCACATACTCTTATGTTTGTTTAAGAAGCCTTGAAGAGTTTCCTCTTCACACCTATTTCAAGGCCCTAAATTCTAGACTACTTGGTGAACCCTACAAACAAACATCTAATTGATTTTAGTGTTAATCGTTGATTTTAAGTGGCTTGATTTACTCAAAAGGGCACGGACGTGAAACTTATGGTGTTTTTCAAGAGATGAAAGAGAAGAAATAAAATCTTTTAGAATATTCGTGTAGAAAAAAACTGCATTCTACAACTGAAAAAAAATGGCCTTTAAACTTTGTAAGTGCAAAATTTTTGAAATATAGTCCAAGATCCTAAAATGAAATTGTTTTCCTAGAATGCACTTTTTGTTTCATAATGCAAATGAAAACTACTAAAATTTCGAGGAAATAACATAGAACTTTGGAAATGGAACTCTTTTCTTTTGTAATAAACAACCTATGCTACAAATACCAAAAAAAAAATGCATAACAAAATGAAACAACATTTTTTTAATTTTTGAATACTTAGAAAAGAAAATAACAAGTAAATGATATTTTTTCGTTTTTCAAAGCACAAACAAGGGAAAGAGAAGACAAACCCAAGACTGAAACAGACCCTAAGCTACTACTTGAAAGTAGGGATTCACTGGAATCCACAGGAGGATCTAACACTTATCTGTTCACCCTTAACCTTGAAAACAAACAAAAGAAATAAAGAAACAACAAAAGTTCTTTTAAAATTGCAAGATAAATTGAGCCTTGAACATATACAAATACAGTAAATAGAGACTTTGATGATTTTAGGAGGACCTCAGAAGCAAAGAGATTCTTTCCAGGAAAGAAAAAGTATTTTTTAAAAACCCTTCCAAAACACAGAGACGTTTGTTATGCACGAGCAATATGTGTATGTACGCAGGTTGTATATTAGGCAAAACGTGTATGTACACATGTTATATAGAGAGTAGGGAACGTACACCTTTGTGAATTTTCAAAAATAAAAAAAAATGGACAGACAACTGGGTAAGGGAAGCTGGTAGGCACTTGGAAGGTGAACAAAGATCCAAATTGACTCAAAAAAATCATAAAACTAAAAAATAAACTGAAAAAGCAAATCAAACCAAAATCTCCCACTAAGACCCTAGAGAGACTCCCCAGTGGAGTCACCAATTGTGCTATGGGGAAATCCCCCCTAAATTGGGTCTAAGGAATAGGCAGAGAGATAACTCCCTAAAAATACTTACTTATCTCTAATCTACTCTAGAACAATCTAGAATAAGTGAGAAGAGAAAGAGAGAAGAGAGGATTAATGAGTGCACCTTGAATCCCTACGGTTGATGTAGACCTCTTCTGCTTGTTGTTGCCTCTTAGATCACAGATCTCCTTCCAAAGCTGACCTGCAAGGGGTTAAGAATACAATGCAACAACATATACAATATCTAGTAATCACTTAAAACCTAAATATAGATATAAATGATCAAATTAACAAGAACATGTACACATAGAGGTTTGGGACAAAGACAATCTCTTTTATTCAAATTCAAGATGAAAGGTTACAACCTTTGTTTGCGAAAACCGCTCTATGAACCAAGTCCGAGATCCTCTTTCGTGGCTCCAAGTGCACCAATCCCACATAGAATTATCACAACCAACATGCCATCAAGGGAAGAATGAAGGGTTGCATAGGGAGAATGGTTGGAGGGGAAAGCTAAGGCTAAACCTCAGAGCAAGATGCAAAACTTGGGCAATGAGAGGGAAAGGATTTTGGCAGAGTTTTCGTATTCTCTTGTTCATATTTCTAAATGAGTCCCCAAGACCTCTTTTTATATGAGAAAAATATGGTTATTCAGTTTGGGGACAGGCTGCAAGGGGTAAAATGGTTAGGAAACCCTTTATAGACCGTAAACTCCGCTGAAATACGTGCAATTTTATATTTTTTTCAATTTTTGGAGGTAAATGCGGGCTACTTAGCATGCAACAAGCATATGTACACAGGCTAGATAGTATGTAGCATGTGTGTGTACGCAAGCTATTAGTGCAGCATGGCACGCATATTATCCAAAAAATGGTTTTTTAGAAAGAAACCTCGGCAGTGTGTTTGGAAAAGTATGAAAATGGATGGGCCAATGTATTGGATGCATAGATGTGGCATCTTTGGACTATAACAATATACTCTAATCTTGGGCATATCTTCCAACATTCCCTCACATGGAGCCTTTAAAGGTACACATTCTCATGCCCTGAAAAGGTTGATCCATATTGAAAATAAGGGTGAGAATGCTTATAAATATCAATGTGGTGTTTTCTAGGAGTATCCATCATAGTAACAATAGTAAGAATAGTAGGGGGATTTCCAACAATGACTTTTGGAGACCCTTAAGGAAGTAGGAATGAATCATCAATAGGTTTTTTAAGGTTATCAAGTACCAAAGAAACTATAGAAATAACTACATCAAGGGAACACCTATGTGAAGTAAAGGAAATTTAGTATGAAGACTCAATTGCATCCCTCAAACCAATAGGTATATTCTTAATAGTTTTCCCACAACCATAAATTTATGCAGCTGGCTCAAACTCCTAAGAGGGTTTCGGATCTGGTGTAATAGCATGGGTATCAATATTTACTTTTCATATGCCAGGATGAGGTCACAAACAAAAAGGAAATGGAAACAATGAGAGTCTAGGTATAATTTCTATATCCCATACATAAATAGCATGCTTATGCAAGTTTCCTAATTTCTTCAAAATAAACATCAAATTGTACAAAAACTCTAGTCTCTTTTCTTCGACCACCTATCCAAGTGTTTATATTTGGGCCTCCTCTTCTTTTCCCTAAGAATGACCTCTTCCCAGAAATTCCATACTCCATACAATCACAACTAAAGATCCTATACATGACACTTATCAACAAGATCTATGCTTAAATCAAATCATGCATGTAGAATAATCAATAAAGCTGGGTTTCCAACTACAAATTAAAACAAAACAAGCCTTAATGTATTCAATTAGTTCAGGGAAAGGAAAATGAGTAAATCAAGTTTGAGGCAAGAGTACTTTTCTCATTATCAAGTTTAAAACCATAATTTATATATTCCCAATCAACTAAAATAACCAACTAAACTTATACATCCAAGAATACAGCTTTCTACAACCTCACCATAAACCAATTAGAACTTAATTTGTAAATATTGCTAGGAAATTTTCCTTCAAAACAAAACCATTAGGTGCCTTGGAAATGATAAAATATAACCAACTTTAAAATCCAACAACAAGATTTGCAATAATAGCATGATATTATTGCCAAAA
>JZKD02S0146150.1:4855-23688 GCA_000966675.3 Picea glauca
AGTTATGAACAAATAATTAATGATAATTAATTAGTTAATATTATATAAGAAATAATTATTGTTTAGCTAACATCTTAGGACAATCAGATTATCAATTTAATTATAATTAATAATCCTATACATTTATAATGCTAGATTGACTTGTGAATTCCTACCATCCATCGAAGCATAACAATTAGAACTTTGTCGATTGCTTCAACCTGGCCATTGGCATGTGGATAGTAAGGGGTTGAGTTTTCATGTCGAAGACCCAACTTATTGGTAAGTTCATACATTATGAAATTGTGAAAACGAATACCATGGTCAGTGATGATGGCTTGAGGGACACCAAACCTAGTAACGATATGATTGAATATGAACAACTCTGCAGTTTTCCCGGTATTATCAAATGTAGGCATCGCCTTGGCCCATTTAGTGAAATAATCCATGGCTACAATAATGTATCCATGCCCCTTGTCCGAGTGATGGTTGCATGTCATAAAATCAATATCCCATTTAGATAATGGACCAACGGAAAATACAGGGTAAAGAGGAGCAGGATGTGATCATATCTTATTGTTATACATTTGACAAGCGTGGAATTTCTGAATGACAGTAATGAAATCCTTAAACAACAGAGGCCAAAAGTAATCAGCTCGTAAAATATTTTGGGCAGTGGCATACCCAGACATATGACTGCCACATTCTCTGTAATGAAAGTCATTTAAATATTTCTCAGCTTCATAATAGGTTAGACATCGTCGAAATACAGAATCAATACCATGATGGTAAAGGGTATCACTGAGGATAATATATTGGCGGGCTTGATACCGAACACAAAGATGATATACATGAGAAATATCAACCCAAAAATTTTGGATTTGGAGATAAATTATAATGTCTCCATACCATATGTCATCTAAATTGATCATAAATAGAGACTCACCAGGAAAGGAATCCTCTACCATAGTTTATGTCTCACTAGAGTGAAGGTCACATATCAATTTGAAAAAAACCAAATATTTCTTTGACTTGGATCGCTCAAACTCCAAACCAAACTCCTGGAGAATCACTATCCATTTCGAGTATTTCCCTCCCAACAATTGTCGGGTAAGGATGTGTTGCATAGGGTTGCAATAAAAAATAATGGTGGTTTTGCGTAATAAGATATAATGATGAAAACGTTGAACATCTTGAACAACTGCCAAGGCCAGTTTCTTCACATGCATATATTTGGTTTTAGTGGTCGTGAGACTCCGACTCAAATAGTAGATAACATGTTCATCGTGCGAATCATCCTCTTGGACTAGAACCATAGCTATGGTAGATTTCTGAAGTAGCCAAGTATAAGAAATAATCTTGACTATAATTGGGGGGAAATAAGAGTGGTGTACGGGTTAAGGAAAGTTTCAAAGCTTCAAAGGATTTGTTGGTAGTGTCATCCCATACAAAATTGTGACCCTTCTTAAGAAGTTGAGGGAAACGTTTCGTTAGTTCAACATAATTGGGGATGAGTCGATGTAAAAAAATTGCCTTCCCTTGCAAACTTTGGAGTTGGTGTAAGGTATAAGGAGGAGGAAAATTGAGAATAGCTTCAACCTTCAAAGGATCCACCCTAATCCCATGTGTAGAAATGATAAAACCAAGAAGTCGTTTGGTATCCACAAAAAAAATGCATTTGTGTGGATTCAATCGGATGCAATAATATTGATAGTGTAGGAAAATGGCTTGTAAGTGTACCGGGTGATCTTGGCGATGCATGGAATGCATCGGTAAATCATCTAGGTAAGGTTGTACAATGTGTGTAATATCATGAAAAGAATAAGACATAGCGCGTTGAAATGTCGCACTGACATTTTTGAGACCAAAAAAGTAGTTTCTGGTATGTGAAGGTTCCCCAAGGGAAAATAAAAGTAGTCTTATGTTGATCTGCAGGTAAAATATTGATTTGATTATAGCCGAAAAATCCATCCATTAAAGAGAATATTTCACTCCCGGTACAATCGTCAATGATATGGTCAAAGGAAGTGGTTGGATAATTATCTTTGGGACACGCCTTATTGATATCCCTATAATCAACAAAAACACGGTTTGTGCTTTGTTTCTTCGTAATTGGAACAATATTGGATACCCAATCAATGACCGCAACAGGATAGACAAAATCGACTTTTAAAATTTTTTCAACTTTGAGTTTAATAGTAGCAGCTTTGCGTGGATGAACTGGGAAAAGTCGCTTTCGAACAGGTTTAGCGTCTGGGTAAGTCTTAATTTCATGTACAATAATATCAAGATCAATTCTAGGCATCTCTTCGTAACTCCATGCAAAAACGTCACAAAATTCTTGGAAAGGGGCCTTGTAAATTCAGATCTCATCAGGAGAACATGAGGCACCGATATGAACATTTTCTATGATTCTAGGCTTAATCGAAATATCTAGAGGGATGGTGGGTGAAATATTTCCCAAGTTACCTTCATAAAAAAGATCATGTGTTGTGTCATAAATAGGGGAAATAGTAATGACAATAGACAGATTCAAAATCCGTTGGTAACTCTCTATAGTATCAGGTTCCAGGAAGAGGATAGAACGATGATTCCCATCATCCCATGGGGTATATTCCATGTACATAACTGTCATGATCATCTCATCAGTGTGAAATACCATTTGAAATGGATCAGGAGACAGATATAAGAGAGAACGAGGAGGAGTTTCTGATTGAATATCTTGATAAGCCAATTCCACCAAACTTAAAGGCACTCGGTCTCCATAACGAAGACAATCGTCAAAGCTAGGTACTATCCAAGGGTCATAAGACTTAGGGGTTTTTCCAACAGTGGTCGATATCATGTTAATCGAGGCAACAAAAGGAGGAGGAACATTGGGTGGTGGAATGGGGAAAGTACCCATTAATGATGAATCCTTTAAAAGACCCACACCGACATTCTCATAATTAGGAGGTTTTTTTGCAATGAAAGGAATGTTACTAGTGCGTGAATTAGAAATAAATAAGGTGAGCTGATCTATGGTAACAAAGTTTCCTTGGTGATGGAAATGTATCACATAGAAAAGAGTAGAAACAACTACACGCATAGAATCAATCCAATTACGGCCAAGTAGAAGGTTGTAATCGAGAGGTGCATCAAACACCTCAAATTTAATAGTAAACGCTTTTTCTTCTAACACAATAGATAAAGAATGAAGAACATCATAAGGTTTAGATCCTATACCATTACAATATTTTAGAGAATTGTGTGACTTGGTAAGGGCAGGAGAGCCAATGGATTTCCAACAAGTAATGGACATGACGCAAGTCGAAGCTCCTTCATCAACAACAGTTCGATAAATGTTATTATTTTCCACAATGACTTGTATTTGAAACGCTAATTGATGAGGGAGTCTTGGAATGTGATCTTCCAAGTCAAATATTATGAATTTTGTATAAGTAGGATCAATTATACCAATATCCTTTAACAGTGCCTTATGTTGCGCAGGAAAACTTTGAAGGACTTCGAAAGTCAACATTGCAGAAGGTGCCTGTGCAAGATCTTCTACAATACTGTATTTTTGATCAGCGCATGAGTGAGGGTTAAATGAAAAATTACGAACAACACCCTTAGGAGGTGGACAAAGAACTGTATCTATACTTGGTCGTTCGAGATGAAGAGGACCGTTGGGAGGTGAAGTTGATGGAGGTGGTGAATCATTGATTTTCTCTTTTGAAGTAGAATAATCTTTGGCTCGAGTAGCGACTGCAACTTCATTCTTCTTGGAGTCACCAGTACACATAAGTACATAAGATGTGGTAAAGGGAGAAGGTCAGTCATGAATAACTAATTGGGCCTGCTACTGAGAAGGAAAAGGTTGTGACAAAACAACGGGCGTAGGAGGTGTCCCGGTCCTTTGCAGGAACTTAGTAACCTTAGCACGTCTAAGGCAATCTTTCGTATAATGATCCTCACCACAGATAAGAAAAGGATAACAAGGTTTTCACTTTTCTTTATCATCAATAGGTTGAGTCTTGGGTTTATCGGATTGTTGATTATTATTTTTATCTTCTTTATTCTTACCCTTCCCTTTATTTTAATTTTATTTTTATCGGTAGGTGTAAACTGAACCGTATTAACCTCATAAGTTTTATCGGAGAAGGAGTCAGAGGAGTAGTATTTTGTACATTAATAGTAGTAGATTTGGGATTGGAATGAATGGCTTGTTTGGACTGAGTCTCATCATGAAAAGTGCCAATCACACCATCAAAAACATGAGAAGCTACTGGAGGTGTTGGGGTTGGATTTGTAGAAGGGTGAGGAGCATCAGATATCAAGTCATATAGTGTGCTCATTTGTGAATAAACAAGATAAAAGTATTGAGCATGACTAATTTCCTGCTCTTCAGTGATGATACCACCCATGGAAACATCACGGGCTATAGGAACAATGAGTAATTTGGTAAACCACTCATCCAACAATCGATCAAGAAGGGGGACTTTTATTAAATGTCTTCTCCTCCTCCACTCGTGAATATGATTGGAAATGTGAGTAGAAGAGGATTGTTTAAATGAACTCAACATTTTGGTTCATGTCTCATATCATATCGGTAATTGGTAATGCATTAAGAAATCCATAGCTAAGGTGTTGAAGTCATTGAAGAATCCTCATGGAAATTCAATATACCATTTGGCTGCTGAACCCGTAAGAGATCGTTGGAAAAGACGCAATCGAACGGATTCATCCATCAAGGAGTTGGATGAACACCAAAGATGAAATGTCATGATGTGATTATTTGGGTCTTCTCTCAATCGATCATCAAAATTAGGATTGTCTTATGGTAATTTGGCAGGTATGACTAGCCAATAAGGAGAATGCAAAATAGGATCATTCAAAATCCTAGACAAATCTGGTAAGTCCAAAGTAGATAGAAACGAAAATTGTTTGTTCATTTGAGGAAACTGGTAATTTTGAGGAGGTAATATTGTAGGTATACCAGTAGCACCATAAGCAGTCTGTAGATAGTTAGAGGGTCCTGTCAAATTCAGTTGTGAAAGGTTTTGAGTCAAGTAGCCAACATGTGTTGGTTTATTGGGTATGCTACCCTGAAAAGGAGCATTAGACTAAAAATCTTGGACCTAGGTAGGATTTACAGAGCATGGATATGGTTGTCCAGGATTAGGGGGTATGAAATAATTTACTTGAGGATTTTTCCCCCCAGGCGATTGTTGATTTCCTTGGAAAGGAAAATTCCAAGGTTGCACTTGTAATCCAGGTGTATATTGTCTGTATACTAGGTTAAGACCCCCAACTTGGGGTTTCCCCCTAACTTGAGGTTTGCCCCCAACTTGAGGTTGGACCCCAACTTGAGGTTGGCATCCAACAGGAATTTGAAAACCAGAAGAAACATAATGACTTGTGCCTCCAACTTGATTGGAGCTACTTCAGCTAGGATGATTAGATCCTCTGGGTGGAGGTGGAGGAGGAACACTAGGCCCTTCAGAGAGAACCTAGGAAGGTGTAGGAATGAAACCACTAGCATCATTATACCAATGTGGAATAAAAATATTGAGCCCTCTGGTTGGATTCTGGGTAGGATTAGCAATATAATTATTAATAGCATTGTACCCAGGTGGAAGTGATGGACTTGATCTAGACGAAAGTGTCATTCCAATAGAAGCTTGAGTTATGACCATACTCTGGCAGAAACATGCGTAAATTATGGGACTGCGGTAGAGCTAGTGAGCTGGAGGGGAAGAATTGTATGAGAACCAACCAACAACTGGTCTAAAACTGTAACAACATTACTGGTCGTGCCAGTAAAATGATCTAAAGGCACTGCATAAGAAGTGGAATTCATGGGTGTATGTGATGACATAGGTTGATTTGGGCTCATTCCTAGTTTATCAAAAATATCATGTCCCAAAGAGGTCCTCCAAAAAGAATGGAAGGGGAATGAGCTAGGATTAAAAATTACAGCAATATGAACCAGGGTTCTAAACAATTCACTTTGAAAGGGTGGATCGTCTACACCAGACTTTGCGTAAGGTCCAGTAGGTATTCTAGTATAGTCTTCAGAAACAACGTCTCCCGACGCGTTTATTCAAAGAAAAAGTGGATCGTGTATAACACTCAATAACATATTAACATGAAGTATTGATTCTACTAATGGAGTAGAACTTCCAATCTCATAGGACGCGTCGTTATTGACTACTCCTTCAAGAGAAGGAACCTCTAGTAAATTAGGAAGCAAAGGAGCGTATTCTTTTGAATCTTTCGGAGGTAACCCTTGCATCCTACATGAACGATGAGGATCAATGTTGACTGCACCAAATAAAGAATGAAATCAATCTATGGCCAACTAGAGAAACAAACAACACTCACTAATAAAATCTAGATATCAAACATGCAAACAAACCTTATTATTTCGAAGTCACTAGTTGGTGATGGAATCCAACATCGTGAAATCAAGACAAGAAGGGGTTGGGATAAAGAGGGTGGAAAATTTATGTTGACGACCTTCTTAATAGACTTACACCTTGGTGCAAGCTCCCACACATAATCATGGGTATACCCTCCAAGGAGCCCGAGTGAGTTTGGCCAATGTCAATTCCAGGTACCATGAAGACTTTCCCCTCCACAGTCACCTCGTGTAAAGACTCTAAATAGATATGCCATTAAGGTTACCAATTATGATAATGATTCCTGGGGAAGCAGTCAATAGTCCAATCCACACACAAGGGCAGGGTATCTAAGCCCGAAATATCCTCAAGAAGGTTTGCACAAGATTTTCTTCTCAAGTGATCCCCAATAATATGCGCAATCTCTACACTAAGACCAACAAAGCAGGGTGAGTAACTCTGTCGGCCCTAATGCGACCTCATGATTGAACCTTGTGTTAGAAGGGCTTCCCAGGACAAAATGTAGGAAGTGGATTTATACTCTCCCTATCACAAGATACTATTGTGTGTTTTGATGCTTTGGAGAGTGTCCCTCACAACCTATTATGAAGTGCTATCCTAGCTAATGTTGGTGTATAAAATTTCTAGAAAATAAAAGTTGCTAGGTAGATTTCAAAATCACGTTGAATTTTAATGGTTGTTGCTTACTAAAAAATGGAAACAGAAATGAAACTAATGACGTATTTGTCCTTGACCCAACAAAATGCAAATAGAGATGAGATGCAATATTTTTGTTTGATGAACTCTAATTACACAAGGGAGAAGGTTTCTCTTTCCAGAATACAAAAAATTACAAATCACAATTTCTTCAATCTTTGAATGATATTGATTCCAAACAATCAAAGTTACAGAAATTTCCAGTTTTCTCTTTTTCAATAAATATTTGAATGCAAAAAATTTCTTATAAAGACTACTAAAAGAAGAATAAACTTCAGTCCTTTACTTTTCAAATTAAAACAAAGATGTATTCCAAAAAATAAAGAGTTTTCCAAGAATATCAATGCACTCACAACACTATTTCCCAATCTAAACTCATAATACAAGCAAAAAATGAAAAGATAAGAAAACTTATTTGTCGAATGAAAAAAAAATTGTTTTCCAATCAACAACAATCCAAAACTTAAAAAAATCAATCCAAAACTCATAAATATCAATCCAACTTATATAGCAAGCACTCAGGGACAAATCTTTGAGATTATACCCTTGCAATAAGAAGTAAAAGATAAAACTTATAAAACTTATGAAAAATACTCTCAATACTTGAGAAATAATCAAATTCAGGCTAAAAGATGAAAACCAATCATTCACCAAGACTAAAAGTTCACCCCAAGAAGTAAAGACAAATCTGGGTAAGGCGAAGCAAGTTAACTATCACTCCAAAAATTTCTATAGGAATCGTCACAGGTTGCAAAAGAGCAAAGTGCGATGATGAAGGATCATCACAGGCTTAAGGAAAAACACAGTGTGATGTCGTCACTCTAGTTCACACAAGTAGGGTGTGACGATGACTGAATATAAGGAAAAATTGAAAGGAGGACAAAGGTTCTCAATGAAATTTCAGAACCAGGGAGTCAAGATGGATCACCCAAAGACTCAAAGAATGAAATTGACCAAAAGTAGGCAAGCTAAAAGCAAAGAGGAAGAAAAAAATCAAAAGAGGATGATCCCTAGTATGGTCTCCAATTTTTTTATCATACAAATTGGTAAGTGTGGACACAAACTAATCTCCCTAACTTCAATAAGAAGCTAGAACAAAATAGGGAAGAGTACAAGTTTCTCCTTAGATTTCATTGTCATATAAACTAGTTTAGGGAGGGACAAAAGACATACCATTTAAACGATGTTTGATCCTCGCTAGTGTCATCCTTGTCACTCCATCTTTGTATTTGTGGCATGGTGAACCTGTTAAGAAGCACAAACCAACAAAGAGAGAGAACAATGATATATATATATTCCAATGAATTCTATGTATAAGATCAAGGAGTTATACAATAAAAGTAGAGACACCTTTATAGGGAAGAAATGTATTACTGCATTATATAAATGAAAGTGGAGAATACAACCCATGCCTTGATGTTGCAAGATCCCTTCCATGGGCCCTTTGCTTCAACACACACACCTTTGCTCCAATGATTTTGATGAAGAGAATTCCCAACCTGACTTGGAAAGCTAAAGAAAATCTATCTCAAGTATAATCTAAAGAAGAATTCTTCATGCATAAGAAAGCCTAGCCTTTCTCATGAGATATCCCTCTTTATATAGGGTGAAAGAGGGATGTATGAGGAGATTAGGATGATCCCACTGAATCAAATAAGCGAGTAAGATCCAAATTGATCGAAGGCCACCTCATCTTTTAGAAGATTCCCTTCTAAAAGATGAATCCTGATTCGGATTCGAAACATTGACGACAAAATGACACCAACTGTGGATTATCCAAACAACACTTGCGAATATTCCATTCTATAACTTTCATGAATTTCACTTTTTCTATTGTTTGAGGATCATTGCACCCCATACACAGGAAGCCTGCGGTGATGCCATAGTCTAGTTTTGGTGTAGCATGCGACGATCAAGCATCGTTGCACCCCAAGCATTGAGCAGGGTGCGACGATCTCCTTTGACATAGTTTTTAAGGAAGAAAAGATAATCCACTTTTATCATGGAGAAAGTCTCATTTAGTGTCTTTAGGGAACATGGAAGTGAGTCATGCACATATCATCAATTGATCACTGGGGTGAGCAAAATAATGTGTATCACCAAGGAAAAATTTCATCGATCCATTAAGATCCTCCATGAAGCTAGGGATTATCCTCCCCAAGTCCCACAATCTAGGAAAATATTCATTTGGTGATGTGCAATGAGCCTCATTATTGAATAGTCAAATAATTATTTTTCTTCCTCAATTAAGTGTGTTGAACCTCCTTCTAGTGCAAAAATAAGTCCCAAGGACAAATCAAACTTGATGATGTGAAATATAATCCACTGGGAGATGAAAAGTGGCATTAAAATCCTTCTAGAAGACTTCCAAGTGGCTTGCATATCATAAAAATTCTTGAATAAATTATCACCCAAATTTCTAAGTCTGAAAGTCATCCAACGATCCACATAAAATTGCCAAATAGGGGTGATGTCAAGGGTGACTACACCCTAGAGAATTCAACGACTTGCCTTAAAATTCATCTGACTGAGTTGGGAACTGGGTCGAGTCACTAAAAGATGGTGATAATGTGTCCAGTGAAATATCTCGAGCATCCATCAAATGCAAATGTGTCAACCGACTAAGGGTTAGCTAACCCTAGTGATGCCTGACAACAACCAGAATAATAATAACACCTTGTAAAAATCCTGGAAAGGTCTGATTGGCATGATACTTGGCGAGAAAATGCAAGACAAATTAAAACATGTGTGTCTACAAGGAAACAAGTTACATCAACATGATAAGATAATCAACGTAATATAAAAGTCATCTAAACTAGACCATTAAGCCCCATATTCGTATTTCGTCACAAGATCAAGAAGGTTATACAACTTACTAAGTCAAGGTATGAAATTCTATCAGAGACCCAGAGAGACCAGACTAACACCTAAGTATTAAAAATATTTCCCAAAGATTGTATCTTCACTGTCATGTAATGATTATGATATGGTCATGGGGTTAGACTTCAAGGTTAGGGAACTGGCATACAAGGGACCGTAGTATCTCATTCATGGGTGCATTTGATGAGGGTAGACCACACACTTGATTCATGTTATTTGCGAGTTGATACCTTCCAAGCCCTTTATTTGACTTTTTCTAGGTCTAGCCATAGGAGATAACCTAGAGAATATGTAGTGCTCTGGAGATATTCCTTATGATTGACTGCCTTTTATTTTTCCTTTTTTCTTTTCTTTCTTTGGATAATTCATTTTTTTATTTTATTTTGTCCTCTCGTGTTGAAAAACACCTGCTTAAATGATTCAAACACCCTAGAGACTATGTAACACCATGGCGATGTATCAACAAGTGCTATGGGACTGGGAAAGCCTCTAAGTAGGTAACCAAGGAAATATTTTTCTAGTCTCCCTCTAAGCCTAAAATATCTTTCTTCCCATAGAATGATGAATGATCCCTTCTTAGGTCAGTTTATATAACCTAAAGAAATGAATATTACAGGGATTGATGAGATGGAAAGTGGTAAGTATGATCAGGAATGGTACGATGACAGATTCAAAACAAACCCCATTAGTGCTCCATTTCCCCCAAGAGTAACCTAATCCCCTGAGAAGCTAAGATAACAATTCAAGTTATGATAGAGGAAGAAGTATAACCAATGAGATAACAACTAGTAGTTAGAAGGGACTCTCTAGGACAAGCTTAAATGCCTTAGATATTAAATTAATACTCACCATGATGACAACCTTTCCATCTTGCAACATGCTTCTCAGGATGTCTGACAGGCCCGTCCAAATTCCATGGGTGTCATATGATTCTCATGTCGCTGAGTTATACTTACACTATTGAAGGAGGATCAGGAGTTCAATTTTTCACGTACATGCACATCTTTTGTCTTTCCATGTATTCAGCCTAGGCACCTCTAGATGTTCTATCTTAAATAGTTATCCATCAGTGGGGGGATACCATTAGGCTCCAACTTGGGGATATGTGTTCGCATTATGAGTGCATGAGAACCTTAGATATATAGAACAACTGATTGGGATAAAATAAAGTACCATTTGATTATTGCTTTTACGTAATGGAAAAGAAAAGGCATAACATAGAAGAAACATTTTGATTGGTGGAAAGAAACTCATGCAATAAAATATTATTGGTGGAAATTAAATATGCATAATTCAATTGATGCCAAGCAGATTGAATGCATTTAATCTAGCATGAAAATGCACTATAGTACATATGACCTAACTAAAAAACCTAAGGGTCGAAGCCCTAAGTCCCATTTGGATAGTATGGCTTGAGGAAGGATCCATTGGTGGGAAATGGCATCATCCTTCCTTCATTCATGATAAGATAATATGAATTTTTACCATCTCTTTTTCTAACATTGAAAGGACCAATCTAACAACTGTTAAATTTTGAGTGCATACCTAGCTTCTCTTTTCTTGTATCCCACATTAAAACCAAGTATCCTTCCTTATATTCCTTACCTTTGGTCCTTTGATCAAATGTTCTCTTGATTTTTCCCTGGTTCTTTATCACTTGGTCAAATGAATTTCTTCTTGACTCATCTAACTCAACTGGTTGAACAATCCTTTCCTGCAGTGGTTCTTTATCATCTATGAAATGTTGTGCCATTTGGAGCGATGGAAGTTCAATATTTATGGGAAACCTGGATTCAAAATCATACACAAGTTCAAAAGGTGTCTTTCCTGTCGATGTTTTAGTAGTTTTACGGTCTTCCCATAGAGCATATTTCAACTTATTGTCCCAACACTTATTATTATTTCCAACAAATTTCTTTATTATATTCATGGCATTCTTGTTGTTAGATTCAGAAAGGCCATTCCCTTGTGGATAGTAATTTGAAGAATGTGACAGGACAATTCCATACTTGAAACAAAATTCATTCATGGTGATCGAACTAAAGGCTTTAGCATTATCAATAATGATCTTTGCAGGGACACCAAATATTGTTATTATTTTATGTTCAATGAAACTCATTACAACATATTCAGTTTCCTTCTTGGTAGGGATAGCCTCTACCCATAGGGTGAAATATTCAATGGCATTAAGGATCCACTAGTTCCCATTTCTTGATTTTTCTTTGAATTCTCCAATGAAACCAAGGCCCCATTGTTGAAAAGGAGCTTCCACAACAACTGTTTTTAGGGGGAGGGAGGGGAATTTTTTCTTGCTGGATAAAAATTGACAAGGTTCACCAGATCTAACATACCGATGAACATCAGAGAAAAGACTCGACCAATAATAACCAAATCTTAAAATCTTGTGGGTTATAGTACACGCAATGAAATGTCCTCCACAAAAACCTGAGTCAAGTTCTTCCATCAGCTTCTTGGCTTCTTGTTTATTTACACATCGCATGATCACCCCATCAACGTTCTTCCAACCCAATCCTTCTTTCGTTAGGACATGTCTGGTGGATTTCAACCTTAAATATCTTCTCTTGTAGTCAGGGAGATGATCCAGACATGTCAGGTTCTTAAGGTAATAGATAACATCAGTGTACCACTAATCCTTCTCAAGCTCTTGGGAAGTGTCATTTATTTGGTCTATTTCACCTGCTTTTATAGCCTCCTCATTTCCTTCGGTCAACATTTTGGCCAACCCATGGCCTTTAATTATTTTGGTTTTTTTGATTTCCAAGTCATATTCTTGTATTTGCGAAATCCATTTTCCCCTATCTCCCAATCCATCACTTTGATATAAAACTTCCTTAACTGCAAGGTAGGGGACAAAAGCTTTGATTTTGTTTTAGCTTACACATGTCCTAAAATTCTTGAGGGATTTCATGAGAGCATAGGATTGATTTTATGTCATCTTGTAATTCATATTGGCATCTCAAAGAACTTTTCTCATAAAGGCAATGGGTTTCTCGTTACCTTGATGATTCTTCTGCAACAAGGTTCCAACAATAGTGTCGTTTGAGGAAAAGGAGTAGATGATATACTATTTAGCATAATCAGGGCTTACTAGGATAGGATCAAAATAAATTGTATCTTTGATATGCTCAAAGGATTTGTTTCCATAATTATTCCATTTGAATTCAACATCCTTCTTAAGTAATATATTCATAGGCTTGACAATCTCAACAAAATTTGGAATGAATATTCTTATGAAATTGATCTTCCCAAAGAATGACTATAAAGCCTTCTTATCCTTAGGGAAAGGAACTTTCTTGATTGCTTCAACCCTAGTCAGGTCTACTGCGATCCATTCTTTAGAGACAATGTGGCTGAGAAATTTTCCTTTATCAACACCAAACATCGACTTCTTAGGATTGATGGATATACGATATTCTCTACATTTCTCAAAAATCCATCGGAGATGCTGGACATGAAAATATATCTTCTTAGATATAGTCGTTAGATCGTCTTGATAGATTTCCATAATCTTGTTGATCAAATCCCTAAAGGCATAGTATATAGTGCGTTGGAAGGTGGCACCTGCATTGATTAACCCAAAATGAATTATCAGGTATTTATATGTTCCCCAAGGAGTAGTGAAAGCGATTTTCAACTAATCTTCTTCTTTTACTAGGATTTGATTGTACCTAGAGAAACCATCAAGCATAGATATCATTTCATCCCTAGTGACCCTCTGTAATAGGTGTTCCATATTTTTCAAGGGGTAATTATCCTTCAAGGAATCCTTATTCAAGTTTCTAAAATATACACACAAACATATCTCCCATGTTTTCTTTTGAAGGATGACTGAATTAGACAACCATAATGAATACCTGATTTTCTTGATGATTCCTTCATCAAACATATTTTTCAATTCCTTTTGTACTTGGATGACCAATTTGGGGTTTATTTGACTAATTTTCTTTCTGAAAGGTTTGGCTCCTTCTTCCAAGGGGAGGGCATGTTGAATTATGTCCTTCCTATAATATTTCATGTCTTCATAGGACCATGCGAACATGTCTTTAAATTCCCTGATAAGGCATATGATTTTCTTCATTTCTTGTGGAGATGTCCCTTTTTCGAGTTTTACTATTTTTGGCTCTCAATCGATGCCAATATTTACTTCAACAACCTCATCGTCCAGACCTTTAGTTATCTTACCCATATACACATCATTCTAATCAAACACTTGCTCGAGAGGAGTAAACCCTTTTGGAAAGGTGTCACTTGGAAAGTCGATGATTCACACATTGTTGTCTTCAGCTATCAAATTTATCTGATTTGTAGCAAAATCACCTTCATTATTGAGGAATCTATTAATCTGGGCTTCATATTCAAAGTTCTTCCAATGTTCAAGGTTGTCAGGGATGGAATTTCTATGGTTTATTACTATGACATGAGGCCAATAATCCACAGTGTGCATTGCAGAGGAAATCACAACTAAGGAGTCTACCACACAATTTTCTTCTCTAGGAATGACTTCAATTGAGAATTGGTCAAAATGATTAATAAATTCTAGAGCCTTGATTTTGTAATCTTTGAGACGAGGATTTTTGGTGGCACACTTGTTTGTGACTTGGGAAAAAATTAGATTTGAGTCTCCTCTCACATGGAGGTTTTTTACCTTCATTTCAATAGCCAATTCCATTCATATGATAAGGGATTCATACTCTGCTATGTTGTTGGTGCATTCAAGCTACAACCTATATGAATAGTAGATCTTCTCATTTCTCAGAGATGTGAACACTACACTCGTGCCAGAACCTAGGATAGAATGAGCACCATCAAATTCAAGAATCCAAGTTCCCTCCTTTTTCTCTTTGGTTGGTATGTTAGGATTAGGAATAAACGTGGTATTCCCTACATCGTTATCAACAATGAGGGCTTTGTGTCTTGGGTTATGATAGTATTCAACATGGTTCCTCGAGATAGGATATCGATGTAGGATTAACCAACTTCCATTAGGGGTCGGGATAGTGGCATAAGATAGGTCCATTTGAAGGCTACCCTCGAGATTGGCCACCCATTCTCGTGATAACAACATTCCCCAAGAATCAGGTATATCTATTACTACTATATCCATAGGAAATGATATATGTTGGTATTCTTTGAGGCTAACTTCCATGTTTTCTATGACTCCATGGAAAAAAATAAGTTTCAAGTCCAGGTTGCATACATTTCTATAAGGACGAGTGATTTCAAGGCCTAGTTGTTTCTTGATGTTCAGGGGAATAATATTTTTTGCAGCACCAAAATCCAAAGTGCAATTGCGGAGATAAAGAATGTTGATCACCAAAGTGATAAAAAATGGAGGGTTTTTCCAGAATTTTTCATCCATGGTCCTGCTATTAAGGATTATGGGAAGGTCCCCCTGGGGACTATAAAAAGGAAATTTAAGATGATTCATTGGTTTCTAAGCCTTTATTTTATCTTTTTCTCAAGATTTATAATTATTTGAGGACATAATTCTTTTGCATGTTCGCTTGGTACTTGAAGCACTAGATTCATTATGTTTCCATTGACCTTGGCAATGATTTTTTGGTGTGTGGTCTTAAAATATTGAGACAAGAAATTGTGGACCTTGGGTATTTCATGGGGTTGACTGACAATGTTTTGGAATTTAAGAGGTTTTTAAAGGAGGTTGGCCCATGAAGGAGGAATTTTGACAGGAGGAGGTAAAGAAAGAATTCCTTGGAATAGTTTCTTTACAATAGGGGGTTGTGAGGATCTCTTCTTTGATAGGTAAACAAGGGCTTAGGATTAGGTGGAGGGAGTGGAAAAGGATTTTGATCAGTTAGGTTCTTATAAGGTGGAGTTTCTAGGTAATCTTGTCAAGCTAACCAAAAGGGGAAGGGGTAAAGGGTAAGACCTTTAAGTGGAGTCACCAGAAAAACCAAGGGAAAACGATATAAGGGAATATGGATTTCCAAAGGAGGGTTTGTCGTATGAGCTCGAGAAATATTCTAAATCCTCCCTGGCAACGATGCCATAAAATGTTATTTAATAGATTGTAAGTTGCACTGGAGCCCTGTGAAATTGTAACCAATGGAGAACACACCAGGACAAGACCCACTGTCACCTCAGGAAAAGTCTTGAGTGAACCCTGGGGAAAGACAATAGAAAATTCTAGAAAGGCCCTAGGAGGTCATGATACAAGCTCAATAATGGTCTAAAATATATGAATGGATGAGGCAAATGTGAAGGTAAGAGTGAAGGGAAAATCATTTGCAAGACAATGCCAGTTATGCCAAGTATATATGAAATCCAGGATCAATATGTTAACCCCACCACTGATAACTAATATGAATGTAAGAGTCTCTAGTAACAAGTGACCAGAATTTTGTATTTAGAGAAATGTCAGAGTTGGTTGAATAAATGTGTGTACCCGACAAGCTTAGGCAAAGAGGGTCCTCACAAGAGTGTCAAGTTGTTGTAGCCCTCAAATATACCTGAGGGGTTCTCAAGACACCCTGGTACGAGAGGGTAATCTTCCCAATTTTTTTTTTCAATGCACTACAATAACAAGAAGGCCAATAGTTTCACTCAGTTGTTTCAAGGATTCTAGAAGGTCTCCAAGATAGGATCAAAATCAGTATTAATGTTATCTGATGTGCAACCATTTGACATGATCCCCTCTATGTACCTCTAAGTGCGACGAAGCGACCATAGTCTTCTAATATACGTCGAGGTACATGAGATAACTACAAGCCCTCGGGATGTAGCGCTGGAAAAATAACGACATTTTCTACGTTTATAGACACCCAAAAAAGTCTTTTATAAGACCCCCTAGAAAATAAATCCCACTTGGATGATTGTTCAACTAAGCACTTAGATAGAATTGCAAATCAAAGGAAGGTAAATCACTTTGAATGAAAATGTCAAATGCAACAAGTGAATCAAACAATGATAGAACTTATTGACAATTTACTTGAATATAGATCCTTCTAAAGAAACGATATATTTAGCAATTGAAATAGCAAGCTTTGAAGGCTATCTTAACCAAGTAATGATTTCTTAAAAATGATAAAGCACTTCAAAATGAATGAAATAAAATCTAGCACTCAATCACCACAAATGTTTTTCAACAAGCTAGTTCCAGTTCCACAATTTTCCACAAAAGACACTTAGCAATGAACCATAGACTTGTTTGAAGCATACACCATATTTATGGGCTGTTATATAAGATAGAAATCAACACTTAATACTTCTCAAATTCAGCCAACAAGTTCAGATTTCTTTTTCCACAAAATTTGAGATAAAGTTGCAATTTAAGCCCAATACTTATAAAGAGGTTGTTTTAGGATCTTTTTTTGGGCACTTTCTAAGAATTAACCAGATCTGAGATATGATTTGCAGCAGTGAATAAGCAGAGATATCAGATCTTAAATTTCAAGATAATACTCTCAAAACACGCCCAAGACATTCAAAAGAATACCGTCCAAGTAATTTACATTTTTTTCAATGAGTGAGGTATTATCTTAGAAGGTTTTGGAGCACTTTAAGAGTTATAACCAGATCTGAAATATAAATTTGCATCAGATAAATAAGCTTCAAAAATACTTCAAAACCCACTAGAAATATTTAAGAAACTAGCTACAACACCCTAGGAATACTACCCAAATGTTAGAAATGAGAACAAGCTTAAACTAGGCCCTAAAAGTTAATCAAATGCAAGTTGTCCTAACTGTTAATTTTCTTTATAAAAAACCTTAATGGCTGTAGCTTTTAACCATGTCCCTACACAAATTTAATAATCCAAAATGAAATCTAACTATCTATAATGTTGTATCTAAGCATGGCCTACAAAACCCATATGCTACTTTTTAAAACTAGTTAGAAAAATGTTAAAACTAGAAACCTAGGGCTAGAAAAATAAAAGACAAAAAAGCGAGAATGAGGGTATAGAAAATGGGGAGGCTAGAGGCCCCTAGAAAAATGCCCCAAGAGAAAGGTGGATCGCCCTAGGGGTGGGAATATAGCCTCAAAATCATAAATCCAATTCGATACTTTTCCATGTCTCCCAATGTAACTATTTTACTCTCTCCAATGTAGATTAGTGCCTTATTCTCTTGGGCAATGGAGTAAAAAAGGCTTGGAGAAGAACTAGAAGATGTTGAAGTGAATCTCCCTTGAAATTTGTATCTTTTCACTATCCTTCAAGAGGGTTAGAAGCAAGATCTTCTAGCTCACAAGAGGTCTTCAAAATAGTGGATATAACCTGCAAAAGGGTTGTTAGTTTTACCTAGTCCCTAGTACAAGAAAATATCCAAGAAACAACTCTCAAGAGGTGTAGTTTATTAGCTAGATCTTGAAAATATTTCCTTTAGATACAATATGATCATTCAATGAACACTTAGAAGCAATATAAAGTAGATCTCACCAAAAATTTACTTGAAGTAGATAGCATGAGCATTCAAAGGAAGATCTACCACAACAATATTTCTAAGCATCCACCACAAAACCCTCCAAGAAAAATGCATCACATCAAGACACCAAGAGTAAAGCCATGGCACACCATTGGAGAAAATATCATAATAGTATTGAGGAGCATCACCCAAAAAAAATTCTCTAAATGAAATCTCAAGTGATGGATTCATAATCCTCCACTCACTGTGAAAATAACCAATTCTAGGGTTATCCCCTAAAATATTAAAGTTTTTTCCACTTATTAATCTCTTCTAGAGATTTAATAAACAAAATAATAATAAAATCCCTTGATAAATATTTAATCCACCTAGGGATTATCCACAATAAATATTCCAATTTAAATAAAAATCCCACAATAATTAATTTATCAATTTATCCCCTTTCAAAAATGATTTTGACTTCTTT
>JZKD02S0146172.1:0-10600 GCA_000966675.3 Picea glauca
AAGTATTAATTAAACTAGGGATTATAATGGGGATGTTACATGAAAGAATTGAAAATGCAACTTGAAGAAATTTTGAAGAAGGGGTATATATGTCTAAGTGTGTCACCTTAGGGTGCCCAATGCTTTTTTTCAAGAAGAAGGATGGAATCTTGAGGCTGCGCATTGATTTTTGGCAGCTGAATAAGGTGATCACGAAGATCAAGTATCATTTGAAAAGAATATATGATAATTTTGATTAGCTAAAATATGCAAAGATATTTTCCAAAATTGATCTCAGGTCAGACTACCTTCAGGTAAGAATCAAAGAAGAAAATATTAGTAAGACAAAATTTAGAACAAGGTATGACCATTATGAGTTTGCAGTGGTGCCATTTGGGTTTTCAAATGCACCAACTATCTTCATGCGTTTGATGAATGGTATTTTCATAAATTACTTTGATAAGTTTGTCATTACATTCTTGGATGACATACTTATCTATTAAAAGTTTGAAGAAGAGCATGAGAAACACTTGAGGATGGTGCTCTAGGTATTGAGGGAGTATCGACTATATACCAAGATCAGAAAGTGCTCATTTTATTAGAAGAAGCTTCATTATTTGAGGCATATTATTTTAGAGGAAGGGATAAAAATTGATCCAGAAAAGATAAAATCCATTGAAGGATGGACAACACCAAAGAATGTCTCAAATGTGATATCATTCATAGGACTTGTAGGTTATTATAGAATATTCATTGAAGGATTTTCAAATATCGTACACCCAATCACTTCTTTGCAAAAGAAGGGTGTGAAATTTGAATGGACCTATCAATGTGAATAATTTTTCAACACTTGAAAAATTTATTGATGAGTGCACCAATCTTGGAGATTGTTGGTCCATATGAGAATTTCATTGTGTACATTGATGTGTGAAAGGAAGGGCTTAGAGGACTGCGTACCCAAAATGGGCATGTTATTTTCTATGACTCGAGGAACTTGAAGGAACATGAGAGACACCATGCCACACATTATTTAGAATTGATAGCCATAGTTAATGACTTAAATATGTGGAGGAATTACCTTATTGGAAAAATATATGAGTTGAGGACAGACCATAGTGGTCAGAAATATTTGTTTGGACAACCAACATTGAATGCCATAAAAAATAAGGTGGTTGTAATTACTTAGTAAATATGATGTTAAAATCAAGCATATAAAAGGAAAAGAGAACAAGGTGGCTAATGCATTCAAGATAAGAGTGCATGAGATTCGTGATATATCCATCATCATGTACAAATCTGTTTTGAAAGACATAATTTTGGAAGTTGTAAAATCAAATCAATATTATTTTCAAACAAATGAAACATTACAACAAGGTAATTTTCAACAAAAAATTAAATATTATGAGTTGAGAGAGGATGAAATTTTCATGTACAGGGGTAAAATGTATGTTCCTAAATCTTAGGAGTTGAAAAATATAGTGCTCAATGAATTCATAATGTGCCTTATGTTGGGCACCCAATGTGCCAGAAAAAAATTGCAGGTGTAAGAAACCAATAGTTTTGGCCACGAATGAAGAAGGAGGTGGTTGATTATATAGACAGATGTCTAGAATGTCATAAGGTAAAGTCTAATTATAGATATCCAACTGGATTGCTAAATCCATTTCCCATTCTTGAATGGAAATGAGAAGTTGTGACAATTGATTTAATTACTAAGTTGCCTAGAACAATGAAGCAACATGATTCCATCATGGTGGTGGTGGATAAGATAACTAAAGCTACTTATTTTATCCGAGTAAAGATAACTCACAAGGTATCTAACATTGCATATATTTACATGGGGTAAATTTCTAGGCTACATTGTGTGCCTAAGGAAGTTGTTTCTCACAGAGATCGCAAATTCAAATCAAATTTCTGGAAAGGATCATTTAAAGGATTTGGGACAAACTTGAGTTTTAGCACAACATATCACCTATAGTCAGATGGGAAAATAGAAAGGTTCAATCGGGTGATTGAAGATATGATGAGAATGTATGTGATGGATAAACCATCAAAATGGGAAGATTATGAACATTTAGTTGAATTTTCTTATAATAATGGGTATCATGCATATTTGAAGATGATCACATTTGAACCATTGTATGGAATAAAGTGCAACATGCTAGTGAGAACCTAGGACAACCCAACAGGCAGAGAAGTTGTTGTGCTAGAATTACTCAAGGAAATGGAAGAGTAGATGGTGAAAATAAAATAGAATTTAAAGGTTGCACAAGACATGAAACAAAACTATGTAGAAAAAGGCGAAATGCACAAAGAATTCAAAGTGGATGAGTATGTATTCTTGAAAATAAAGGCTAAGAAGAGTTTGTTGAAATTGGGAAGCTACTCAAAGTTAGTGGTAAGATATTGTGGACCATTCAAAATTCTTGAGAGAATTGGTCCTATTTCATACATGCTTGCACTTCCTGCATTTATGTGCATTAATAATGTATTCCATGTGTCTTTACTTAAAAGGTATGTACCTAATGCTAATCATGTAATTGATTGAAATGTGATATAGGTGGAGCATGAGGGAGACTTCCAGGTCTATCCATCGAATCGATCCATCGATCTAGTAAAGGTTCATTGGACTCGCTACGATCCTGAGGATGCAACATGGGAGCTTGAATATGCTATGTCGGAAGAGTACCCACATTGTTTTGGGGATTTTTGAATAATTTTAAATGTGCACGTGCATATAATGCACTGAGGGTAATGCAAAAATAAGGGGGAGGGGAATGTAATACCCCCAGATTGAACCCCAAGTTGTAAATGTACATATGTTTTATAGGTTGGTGAGCCAAGATGCTTCCGGATGAAGTGCTTATGTATATATATGTTTTGGGTCGGAGTGATTGTGTGATATAAGGTCTGTGAGACTAACTTTGTAAATTGTATCACACTCGGATATATTAATAAAATGCATCATTATTGTAGACCAATTCAGAAAAAAGAGTATGGAGAGATAGGAGTCCATTAGAGGGAAAGGGGGCTAAGGGCTTAAGAAAAGGAGTTTAAGCCAAGGGAATGTAATAATATATTCCTAAAGTCATGAGTATTTTTTATATGATTTTATCCTAATTTATGAATTGTTGGAACAAATTACCAAGTGGAGGATAAAGTAGTTCATTGAGTACCATGTGTCAAAAAGGGAACATGCATATTTAAAGGGGGATTTTAATGTAATTCAAATTCATTCCATTCTTCGATTTCATCATTATGAATTTTTTCAGGAGAGGGTGAGTTGTGGAGCTATCATTTCCCTATTGTATCATTGTAACCTTGTAGATCCTTGGTGTTTTGGTTTTGAAGAAGGATGTTGTAAGGCCCATGGAGCATTTTCATTGAGTGAGAGAATTGTTGGGAATAGGTTTCACCATGAGTTTTTCTAGTGGGTTCCCATAACTCTTTGAGAGAATCCTTGTGTTCCAAGTGCCACAAAGCTCTAATATTTCATGGATGGCCTATTGTTGAAGCCCTATAAGGGAATGGGTATAGTCAAAAGATCGTGGAGTGATGAAGGGATACACTTCCTCGGGTGGGTCACGATGTGGGGAATGTGAGGTGGAATTGTTGTGAGATTTTGTTCCATTGGCCTTGTCCTGAGTTTTGTGTTGTTGGACCTTAGTTTGGCTTAGGTAGTCTTTTCCCTAGTGGAGTCATAGCCTATCTCAGGGGTGACCTGTTGTTGAGAGTGATGAACTACATAGTCTATGGCTGGAAGGAAAATATGAGTTCTACAAACAGTTGATGAATTTAATTAAAAGATAAGTGTTCGTTTATGTGTTTATGATGATTATTGTGTGGTTATTTATGTTAGTTATCTTATGCTATAATTGTATATAATTATGCATGAATGATATGTTGTTAGAAGTGAATAACTATGTTCATATGCGAGGGATATTAATTAATTATTGGTATCATAGAATTAAGGGGTTGAATTAAACAAAAATTGAAATTCAGTTTTTGACAAAAGTTACGATTTAGTGACATATGCCTAGAACTGAGTATGGGGTGTGTTACACATTTGATCCAAAATCGTCATCTTGGGAAGCATAGAATAATCTAACTTCAAACATAATTTCGAATAATGTTTATAGGTTAATAGTTCTCTTAATCATATAAGGAAGCTCAAGTGCATTGTTATAAAACGAACACATTGGTACTTTAAATTTCGAGAAGCGCTGAAGACTGACCTTTGTTATCCCCTTCGCAAAGAAAAACCTTTGAAAAATTTAAATGAAGATGTTTGCATTTGCATTTTGCAAATTAAATTGTTTGTCAGTGTGTTAGTACTTACGCACATCGCGCCAATGCAATACAAATTGTATAATGCACCAATTGAAGCAAGTCAAAAAAATAGTGCACACTTACTATTAATGCATTGAAATTTATTACGAAAAAATGAGATGGTATGTTATACATACACACTGCACCAGTGTGCTACTCACTATATAACACACTGAAAAATCAAGTTACATAAAAAAAAATATTGTGTGTGTTTATCATCAATGTGTCAAAATATACTACAAAAAAATGAGCGGGAATTAGTTTTTGTTTTTATAGATGAAATCCCTATTCATTCTTTCATTCTTTTGTGAAAATTTAGACGAGAGATTTGTCTAAGAGATGTTTATGAACAAATAATTTGGAGTGGGTGGATTATTTTTGAAGATACAAATTCGAAAGGGATTACCATTGGTCACATACAAATCTACAATGGAGAAATTTTAGGTATATCATTTCATTCTATTAATCATCTTAATCTTTCCCCTATTTGATTCAAGCAATTTTCAATGCATTCTCAAACCAAAAAAAAGGTTTCATAGTTACCTTCAATATTGGAAGCCCTAATTTTCTCATTGTTTTTCTTTCTTTCCCTTTCTATATTTCACAAGGAGAATATTTTTTAAACAAAAAAAATTCATAGGGTTTGTTTATTTATATATGGGGTGTTTCCTATCCATGGAAACTAAACCACTCATTGCATTGGATCCCAAATCGACCTATCGCTATTTTTTTTAACATCTTCGTGATTAGCGGTGCACACTCTACATAGGCAGAGTTGTATTTTCATGTCAACAACATCGCAATTTAAATGAGAAATAAAAAAAAATTGTGTTCGGTGGTGTGCATTGTACATACATAAGAACTGGGGCACATTTTCTTATAAATAACACCGTTGAGTTTAAAATCAAAATAATATTGTTTTTTTATATGGAAACCCTCAAGTCTTGAATTTTTTCAAATGTTGATGATGTGTAATAAACAATAATTAGTTATCGATGCTTTTATTAATTTACAAAAGCATCGACTAAATACAACAATTTGTAAAAAAATTCTGATTTTGTAATGACACTATTATCATATACCGATGCATATACATATGGTTGACGCATCAGTGCATACAAAGTTACTATATTCATCGATATATTATTTTGTAAAACATTTATGTAATTTTTATATTCGATGATTCATAGATTTTATTTTTCAGAGGGATTTTGAAAAATCCAAGGGACAAACGAGGGGAAAACCAATACATGCTGCTAGGGATGTCCAAAAAAGTATAGAAGGAGGTGGTAAAAGAAATGAACATAATTGTATCGCAAGATGAGCCATCCAAACTATAATGTGCACCATAAGTATGTAATCATTCATTTATTCTTTTATGTATATTGAATTTAATTATCACGTGAAATAATGTGTTGTTGTAGAAAAAAAATAGAACCCATTCAACACATAAGATAGGACAATGAGGAATAAAAGGGTTGATCACAAAATTTGTGAGTATTTATGTTATCGATCTTACTTAAGATTTCATGTTTGTTTTGATATTTATATTTGAATAATTAATTTACACTTGTCAATGGATGTATTATAATAGGTGCTAACATACAAATAGGATCCAACCTATGAATTGATAAACATCGGGTTAAGTATGGGTTGTGATTATGTGTTGAAGTATGAATGTTTAATTGAAAATTTTATAAGTAGCTATGTTGTTTAACTTCCATTGTTTTATAATTAATGAAACAACAATAAAACTTTGTATTAATTATATCGATTGTGCTTTGTTGTGGCATATTAAACATGCAGGAAAAAAAGTATGGAATGCGGTCAACATAAGATATTTTGAGAGAAGGGATGAATCATGCCTTCGAAAGAATGTGTATTGTACTTTATGAAAGATTCATTCCTAATGTATGTTTTTTTATTTACAAAATCATATATATTATACTTTATATATGAATGTAGATATACTTATTACATTTTATTTCTATGTTTGTAGATGGAAGATGAAGAGGTGGAACAGAAAAAACAAATTGCTCAAGAAAACATTAGGTTAAATAACCAAAGTACAATATTGCCCACAAATGATGAATAAATGAGGCATTCATGTAGCTCGAATGATGACAACAGTTCAAGTGATGAATGACAATCGATATAATTGAATGTTACTACAAGTTGTATGTTTTGGAATATTTGTCTCTCAAAATCAGGGATTTTGTTTAATGTACTTGACATATTGTCCCAATCTCATGAACACATGTTACCATGTTACCAATAAGTGTAACAATTACATATTGGTTGAAATTTGATTATTGTGGACCTTTGCATTGTCCCATTTTGTATTACAATGGGTCTCTTATTCATATATAATAAAATGAGTTTCTTATTTTATTGCATTGTCGAACGTTGTAAAATGTTGCATCGTTGAATAATTAATATGTGGATAATTTACATTGTTACAAATAATAGAGGTGTAATTCATTGGATAACACATTAATGCAATAATTATATCAGAATGTAATAACAAAAATATAAAAAAATATATTATAAAAAATAATTGATTTTGAGATGATTAATTGATAATTTGTAAAAAACAATTTAACTAAAATATATACATATCAATGTATTGTATTATTATGAACTCACTAGACGGTGCACACCATAATATAAAAAAGTATTTCTTTTTGAGGTATCATATGCACTGCTTCCCATTAATTATACAAACGCACCGATGCGAACTATTGAGAAAATTCATCGTTCTATAAACAACATAACATAAAATAATATTTATCGTTTCAAAATTTTACAGTGCCCATGTTTCACAATACGCACTGGGGCTCTAGATATAGTGTACACATCGATGTTTTACATTTATTATATAAACCAAAGCTCTAAATATAATGTACACATCGTTATTGTAATTATAATATACACATCAGTGCTTAGTAAAAATAATGGCGCCAACATCTCACCTTGAATAATATTCAAAATTTCTTTACCCTTCAGTGCACATGGTAATATATGCACCGATACATACTAATTATACAAGCATTAGGGTGAAAAATAACTTAAGTGCAATGGGGGTACATAAACTAAAAAGCATCAGTTCTTCATACACAAACAATGTGGAGCCGATGCGTAGAAATTATAAGAGCATCAATGCTCTCCATACAACGAAAACGTAAAACTAGTGTATATTAATTATAAGTGCACTAGTTCTTTTGTCTTATATGTACACACCAGGGCAGGTTGGTTAAGAGTACACCAGTTCATTTTGAAAATAAAAACACCGAAAAAAAACCTCAACTACAACCTCCTCCCGCCCAAATTGTTTTAGTTATATGGAACATCTGTTAAAACCTTTGCTTCAAATGGTGGAGGTTGTAGAGGGGTTTTGTTTCAAAATTTTACCAAATATTGTAACATTAAAAACCTCCACTACAAGGTGTTTTCCTTGTAGTGGAGTAAGAAATCTAGTTCAAAGGTATAGTTCACTCGATTTATATTATGAAGTTGTGTTATTTTCCCCTAACGAGGAGTCCATGTCAATTAGGGAGGCGGTCAACCCAAAAAAGTGTAAACTCTGGAAGGACACCATGGTCGAATAAATGGAATCCTTACACAAAAATGAGATGTAAGATTTGGTTGAATTATCTAATAAAAGAAAACCAGTCGGTAGCAAGTGGGTGTTCAAGAAAAAGATGAACACAATAGGTCAAGTTGAGAAATTCAAAGTACGACTTGTAGCGAAATGATATTTCCAAGTTGAAGGAGTTGACTTCGGTGTTATTTTTTCCCTTATTGTAAAATTAAATTCCATTAGAGTATTAATTTCTTTGGTTGCAACTTTTGATCTTGATATAGAGAAAACAGAAGAAAAGACAACATTCCTATATGGGGACTTGAAAGAATAAATCTACGTGAAAGAACCTAAAGGTATTGCAGTCAAGGGAAAGAAAGAGCTAGTGTGAAATTTGAAAAGATACATTTGTGGTCTAAAGAAATCATTAAGGATGTGGTACCAAAAATTTGACACATACATCCTTAGTTTGGGATTTCTGACAAGCAAAGTTGATCACTGTGTATATTTCACGGAAGAAGGCATCCATTTCATATATATATATATATATATATATATATATATTTGTTTTTCAATGATATGTTTTTGTTAGGAAACAACATGGACGCAATAAAGGAGTTGAAGGAGTTGAAGAAACAACTATCTTCCAAGATCAAGATGAAAGATCTCGGTGCAATGAAATTCACTTTGGGAGTGAAGATCAAGGGAGAATGAGAAGTTAGAAATATTTGGTTGAACCAGAGGAAGTGCATTGAAACAATCTTGAAGCGTTTCAACATGCAGGATTGCAAACCTGTGAAGGTATACATTCTTGTGGGAGAAAAGATAACTATTGAACAATGTCCAAAAACATAGGACAAAATAAAGAACATGGAAAGTGTTCCCTATGCAAGTGTTTTTGGTAGTCGGATGTATGT
The DNA here is from genome assembly GCA_000966675.3 of Picea glauca. Classification (NCBI taxonomy): domain Eukaryota; kingdom Viridiplantae; phylum Streptophyta; class Pinopsida; order Pinales; family Pinaceae; genus Picea; species Picea glauca. The sequence continues at coordinate 8,806 of JZKD02S0146172.1, forward strand.
GATGTTCTACACATGATCAAACATTTCCCATGCAGTGGGAGTGTTGAAAAGGTACATGTTAACACATGGGAAAGAACATTGAACTGTTTTCAAAATACTATTCAAGTATTTGTGTGGCACAAAAGATTATGGTATATGCTACCAAAGCAAACCCGAAGTTGACAATGAAGTAAATGTACATGTCTTTTTCAACGTTGACTAGGTTGGAGATATGGATCAACAAATGTCAACCATTGGATATGTAATCAAGATCTTTGATGGAGAAATAAAGTGGATGAATAAGCGACAAGAGGTCATAGTTGTGTTGACAACAAAAGTTGAATACATGGAAGCCCCTCATAGAAGAAAAGAATCAGTATGGTTGCATCGGTTGTGTTCAGGGATCAAGTTTGACCAAATATATATGAAGATAAATTGTGATATTCAAAGAACAATATTTCTAGAAAAGAACCCAACTTATCATTCTAGGATGAAGCATATTGATGTAAAATACCATTTTGTGAGAGACATGGCAGAAAAGCAACAAGGTGTTGTTGGACAAAGTAGACATGATGGAAAACATAACAAACTATTTGACCAATTATTTGAGTACTATGAATTTCTCTTGGTGTAGAGACGAAATGAGAATTACTTCCCTAGGTCAGTGAACGCATGTTAAATTTATCCTATATCAGAAAATAATACAACAAGTGGGAAAATGTTGGGATGTTATATTATTTGCAATGATAGAAAAATCATCTAAATTTATAATTGATGGTTACTTCAAGGTCAAAGTGATAAAACGTGGAAGTCAGAATTTGAAGTGATCGATGGGGAAGTTGAAGGTCAGCCAACAGGAGGTCGAGTAGCAACCGACTAGAGGTCAAATCATAGTCGACTATAATAGAATCCTGAGATCTGCAGGATTTATAGCCAATGATATGCATGGATCTGTAACTATTTTTGGGTGCCATGATATATATTTTTGGATGTTGTAAATACTATAAATATGGTGCATTTTAATTGTATCAAGTTAATCAATATTTTATGTTGTTGGTCATGTATATGTAAGCTAGAATGGTTGCAATGGACTTTTTCTTGTGTAAATAAAGAAGGTATGATGCTGATTGTGTCTTATGTGAATACCAAGGTTAGTCATGTAAAATTTTATTCATTAAATGAATAAGACACAAATATAGAAAGACACTCAAGGAATTATGATTTTCTCGTTTGGGTTTCCAAGGTAAAATCTTTGTTTATTGTGTTTGTCATTTACTTTGTTTTTTAAATATGTCTTCTCTTTTCTTATTAGGTTTAGTGTGGATGTATATTTACTAGCAATATTGATTAAAATATATTACATTTTACTCAGTATTTCCCCCCACTCGTTTCTTAATATTCCCCCCAACGCCCACCCTCAAATGTTTTATGTTTTACTCAATATTCCCCCCCACCCCTTGCTCAATATTTCTTCCTACTCTCACCCTCATATGTTTTACCGAATATTCCCCCCCACCCCTTACTCAATATTTCCTCTCATCCCCACCCTTGTATTTATATGAGGGTGGGGGGCGGAGGGGGAGATATTGAATAAAGAATAGGTCTGAACTATCTCCTTTCACTTACAGTGATTTATCATAAATCAAGAGCAATATGCGAACTTTTGCAATTACCTTTTATCTCATATGTTCACATTATTTTCTTTTTCTAATCATTAGCTTCTCCTCTACCAATGTATTGTTGTCATGCTCTATTCTAATTTGTAAACTTTGTACACCATAAATTAAAGTATTAAAAGGTCATTCCAAATTCCAAC
>JZKD02S0146172.1:10610-23687 GCA_000966675.3 Picea glauca
ATATATATATATATATATATATATATATGTTTTTGTTAGGAAACAACATGGACGCAATAAAGGAGTTGAAGGAGTTGAAGAAACAACTATCTTCCAAGATCAAGATGAAGGATCTCGGTGCAGTGAAATTCACTTTGGGAATGAAGATCAAGGGAGAATGAGAAGTTAGAAATATTTGGTTGAACCAAAGGAAGTACATTGAAACAATCTTGAAGCGTTTCAACATGCAGGATTGCAAACCTGTGAAGGTATCAATTCTTGTGGGAGAAAGGATAACTATTGAACAATGTCCAAAAACATAGGACAAAATAAAGAACATGGAAAGTGTTCCCTATGCAAATGTTTTTGGTAGTCTGATGTATGTGATGTTCTACACATGATCAAACATTTCCCATGCAGTGGGAGTGTTGAAAAGGTACATGTTAACACATGGGAAAGAGCATTGAACTGTTTTCAAAATACTATTCAAGTATTTGTGTGGCACAAAAGATTATGGTATATGCTACCAAAGCAAACCCGAAGTTGACAATGAAGTAAATGTACATGTCTTTTTCAACGTCGACTAGGTTGGAGATATGGATCAACGAATGTCAACCATTGGATATGTAATCAAGATCTTTGATGGAGAAATAAAGTGGATGAATAAGCGACAAGAGGTTGTAGTTGTGTTGACAACAAAAGTTGAATACATGGAAGCCCCTCATAGAAGAAAAGAATCAGTATGGTTGCATCAGTTGTGTTCAGGGATCAAGTTTGACCAAATATATATGAAAATAAATTGTGATATTCAAAGAACAATATTTCTAGAAAAGAACCCAACTTATCATTCTAGGATGAAGCATATTGATGTAAAATACCATTTCGTGAGAGACATGGCAGAAAAGCAACAAGGTCTTGTTGGACAAAGTAGACATGATGGAAAACATAACCAACTCTTTGACCAATTATTTGAGTACTATGAATTTCTCTTGGTGTAGAGACGAAATGAGAATTACTTCCCTAGGTCAGTGAACGTATGTTAAATTTATCCTATATCAGAAAATAATACAAGAAGTGGGAGAATGTTGGGATGCTATATTATTTGCAATGATAGAAAAATCATCTAAATTTCTAATTGATGGTTACTTCAAGGTCAAAGTGATCAAACATGGAAGTCAGAATTTGAAGTGATCGATGGGGAAGTTGAAGGTCAACCAACAGGAGGTCGAGTAGCAACCGACTAGAGGTCAAATCATAGTCGAATATAATAGAATCCCGAGATCCGCAAGATTTATAGCCAATGATATGCATGGATCTGTAACTATTTTTGGGTGCCATGATATATGTTTTTGGATGTTGTAAAGACTATAAATATGGCGCATTTTAATTGTATCAAGTTAATCAATATTTTATGTTGTTGGTCATATATATGTAAGCTAGAATGGTTGCAATGAACTTTTTCTTGTGTAAATAAAGAAGGTATGATGTTGATTGTGTCTTATGTGAATACCAAGGTTAGTCATGTAAAATTTTATTCATTAAATGAATAAGACACAAATATAGAAAGACACTCAAGGGATTATGATTTTCTCGTTTGGGTTTCCAGGGTAAAATCTTTGTTTATTGTGTTTGTCATTTACTTTGTTTTTTAAATATGTCTTCTCTTTTCTTATTAGGTTTAGTGTGGATGTCTATTTACTAGCAATATTGATTAAAATATATTACATTTTACTTAGTATTTCCCCCCACTCGTTTCTTAATGTNCGCCCACCCTCAAATGTTTTATGTTTTACTCAATATTCCCCCCCACCCCTTGCTCAATATTTCTTCCTACTCTCACCCTCATATGTTTTACCGAATATTCCCCCCCACCCCTTACTCAATATTTCCTCTCATCCCCACCCTTGTATTTATATGAGGGTGGGGGGCGGAGGGGGAGATATTGAATAAAGAATAGGTCTGAACTATCTCCTTTCACTTACAGTGATTTATCATAAATCAAGAGCAATATGCGAACTTTTGCAATTACCTTTTATCTCATATGTTCACATTATTTTCTTTTTCTAATCATTAGCTTCTCCTCTACCAATGTATTGTTGTCATGCTCTATTCTAATTTGTAAACTTTGTACACCATAAATTAAAGTATTAAAAGGTCATTCCAAATTCCAACATTCGAGTTCTTAATTTGTATTTAATCGTATTGTTTTCAAATTAACCTTCAACACCAAAATCATGTAGTTTACAAATGGCAACGAAAGAGATAAGAAATCAACACCATACCTTTTTATTTAGCTCATCTTCAGAAGAGGAGAAAACCCTAAATATTTTCACTCTTTAATTTACCTAATATTTCCTCAAGGGGTTCCATTTACTTTCCTTAAAGGTTTTATCTTTTCGATCACCTTTTCCCTTCGGCTCTGCATGAACACAGACATAGAAAAGTAAAAAGTAAACATAAAATTTACACATTATATTCAACCATTACCAATATAATAATGCCTTTTACTTGATATAAGACTTGTAACCTCTAAAGGCCAAGTCTTTACCAATCCCACTTATTCTAGTAAGCAACAAAAAGAATACAAGTACAACTTTTGGATAGGTACTCAAAGAAAACTATTCTAGCACAACAGAAAGTAGACATATAGATAATTCCATGAGAATATAAATTGTGAGAGTTAGGCCATTATTGAGGAATGACTAGGATAAAACAAATACAAGGAAAAAAAGGCCTTCGCTTATATCCTATATGTGATTCATCATTTTGAACCTTTTTTTTTCCGAATTAAATGATTCCTTTAATTACCAAGATAAACATGAAGTATACATACAAGGCATATTTTATAGAAAATGGTAGGTTGCATGAGCAACCTCTGCATACTAAGTGTCATGGTATATAAATACAAAACTAGGAGAGCTCATAGTACAAAATTTCTACTTGGGCTTAGAAGACATACATAAACATTAAGAAACAATAAACTGGTGCGACTAGTTGGCCCCACACTATGAAAGTTTCAAAATTTAATAAACCGAAGCCATGATGTTGAATAAATCAAACATGCATCATTACAACCCTAGGGTATGGACCCAACCATTGTGTGCAATATCAGGGTCTATTGCACCTACCCATCCTAGCTAGTTTGTTCACACTTTGTCCTTTGTAAAGTGATTTTCTAGTCACCTTATTTCCATGCTTCCCTCCATCCCACCATGTCCAAGTACAAAGAGTCGAACTCGATTGGTTCTTTGAATGCACAAAACTAGAATAGTCTACTTTAAAATGCCAAATCGTAGACCTCTTTGAGGGACTCATATGACTCAATGAAAATTGGGTGAATAAAAATAGATTCATGACTAAGCGATTTTCTTCCTAGTTTCAGTGCAAGTCATGAATCTGCATCTAATACACCTTCNCGCCCACCCTCAAATGTTTTATGTTTTACTCAATATTCCCCCCCACCCCTTGCTCAATATTTCTTCCTACTCTCACCCTCATATGTTTTACCGAATATTCCCCCCCACCCCTTACTCAATATTTCCTCTCATCCCCACCCTTGTATTTATATGAGGGTGGGGGGCGGAGGGGGAGATATTGAATAAAGAATAGGTCTGAACTATCTCCTTTCACTTACAGTGATTTATCATAAATCAAGAGCAATATGCGAACTTTTGCAATTACCTTTTATCTCATATGTTCACATTATTTTCTTTTTCTAATCATTAGCTTCTCCTCTACCAATGTATTGTTGTCATGCTCTATTCTAATTTGTAAACTTTGTACACCATAAATTAAAGTATTAAAAGGTCATTCCAAATTCCAACTTTCGAGTTCTTAATTTGTATTTAATCGTATTGTTTTCAAATTAACCTTCAACACCAAAATCATGCAGTTTACAAATGGCAACGAAAGAGATAAGAAATCAACACCATACCTTTCTATTTAGCTCATCTTCAGAAGAGGAGAAAACCCTGAATATTTTCACTCTTTAATTTACCTAATATTTCCTCGAGGGGTTCCATTTTACTTTCCTTAAAGGTTTTATCTTTTCGACCACCTTTTCCCTTCGGCTCTGCATGAACACAGACATAGAAAAGTAAAAAGTAAACATAAAATTCACACATTATATTCAACCATTACCAATATAATAATTCCTTTTACTTGATATATGACTTGTAACCTCTAAAGGCCAAGTCTTTACCAATCCCACTTATTCTAGTAAGCAACAAAAATAATACAAGTACAACTTTTGGATAGGTACTAAAAGAAAACTATTCTAGCGCAACAAAAAGTAGACATATAGATAATTCCATGAGAATATAAATTGTGAGAGTTAGGCCATTATTGAGGAATGACTAGGATAAAACAAATACAAGGAAAAAAAGGCCTTCACTTATATCCTATATGTGATTCATCATTCTGAACTTTTTTTTTCCGAATTAAATGATTCCTTTAATTACCAAGATAAACATGAAGTATACATATAAGGCATATTTTATAGAAAATGGTAGGTTGCATGAGCAACCTCTGCATACAAAGTGTCATTGTATATAAATACAAAACTGGGAGAGCTCATAGTACAAAATTGCTACTTGGGCTTAGAAGACATACATAAACATTAAGAAACAATAAACTAGTGCAACTAGTTGGCCCCACACTATGAAAGTTTCAGAATTCAATAAACCAAAGCCATGATGTTGAATAAATCAAACATGCATCATTACAACCCTAGGGTATGGACCCAACCATTATGTGCAATATCAGGGTCTGTTGCACCTACCCATCCTAGCTAGTTTGTTCACACTTTGTCCTTTGCAAAGTGATTTTCTAGTCACCTTATTTCCATGCTTCCCTCCATCCCACCATGTCCAAGTACAAAGAGTCGAACTCGATTGGTTCTTTGAATGCACAAAACTAGAATAGTCTACTTAAAAATGCCAAATCGTAGACCTCTTTGAGGGACTCATATGACTCAATGAAAATTGGGTGAATAAAAATAGATTCATGACTACTTAGCGATTTTCTTCCTAGTTTCAGTGCAAGTCATGAATCTGCATCTGATACACCTTCATAGTTCTTGCTTCATGTTCACACACACACACACACACACACACACACACACACTTTCCATAGWTTTTGTGTCCCTACATCCTCTCAAGTCGTCCCTCATAGCTATTGTGGCTAATTCACAAAAGAGATGCTTATGCTTTCTATGTTGATAGACTAGTTCAATAATGTTTGTAAAGATCTACAATGCCCTGGAACGTTGCATTGTTTAATTCTTTTGTTATGATGCTTTTGGAACTAAGCGAGATGTTGTCTTCATCNCACACACACTTTCCATAGATTTTGTGTCCCTACATCCTCTCAAGTCGTCCCTCATAGCTATTGTGGCTAATTCACAAAAGAGATGCTTATGCTTTCTATGTTGATAGACTAGTTCGATAATGTTTGTAAAGATCTACAATGCCCAGGAACGTTGCATTGTTTAATTCTTTTGTTATGATGCTTTTGGAACTAAGCGAGATGTTGTCTTCATCGCAATGGAAAACTTTTGAAATGGATGGATGCCACCATATTTTCAATGAAAGTGGACGAGAATGGAAACTAGTCGAGTATGTGTAGGGATGAAAGGGTAAAATGAAAGCATGAATGCGTGACCTCACGATACATAGCCAACCATCACACCACTTAGACGCACTTTGCAAGTGTCACTGCTATGTGTAATTTTGAACACTTGGAACATCTAGTATAAATTCATGCTCTCTACAAGTGCCACATGCAAGTGTAAACAACTAACACATCTTCTATTTGCCAGTGATTCTATTGGCATTTCCAACTAATTTAGATACTAACATGATAATTTAGAGATTAATGGTTTTATAATCTTTATTTAACAACTTTAATATATATCATACACAAGTTTTAAATTCCAGTGAATATAAAATTCCTAAGCAACCTTCTACTAAGTATTGAGTTGATGTTTTTGTATGTGTGACACATGCATGATAGAAATCATTGTTAAATGAAGAATGTTTCGAAAACCACAATAATAAATCCTCATTCGATGAGGTACGAAGAAAGTATAATAATATTTTTCTTTTATAATGGATAGTGCCAAAGTTAATTTGACCTATTTATATGCTTCTGAGTTCCAAATTGTTTCTCTAAAGATTTTGAATTTCACATATATATATCTCTTATATAGTTTGTTGTTTTATATTTATTTTCTCCCAGTAACTTGTACCCCTTATTCTAGACACCACATTTTCTTCGTGGGAAGTAAAATAATAATTTATGCAATTTTGAAAAATATAATAGATTCTTTTATTTATTTTATGTTTTCATAATAACATAATTTATTTTATTTGTCAACTATTTTTGAATTACATTATAATGAAATAGTTAAAAATTCAAGTTAGCGGATGTGTATCAAATTGAAAGATGGAAATAATTAAATATAGAATATAGCTTGTCTAATTTCTCAGGTTCGAAAGATCGGATAGACTGTATGATCAGATAAAAAATCACAGGGCATTGCATTAACCAAGCTGTGTGTTCATCAAACAAAATCCCATGGTGGAAAATCATAGTGTCAACAATTTCTCAACCATCACTCCTATGTTGAACAACTCAAAATGTTGTTGAAATTTAATTATTAATGGTAAAATCCTTGAGACAACATGGTCAATAAACAACCCTCGACCATAACATTTGATGGAAAACACATTGATCAAAATGTGAAGTATATGGTTACACACTAATCAAAATGTGAAGTATATGGTATGGAATAAATTTATTGTGAAAATTAGTACTCGATTTACATTTAAATCAAATGTAATGAATCAATCAAATATCATGGAGACTATCATGGAGATTTTATTTTGTTGATAAAATATCATGGAGATTATCATAGAGATTTTATTTTGTTGATCAATATTTTATCAAGTTCATTTATAAAAATAGTTTTTTAATTCTGAAAAATAAAATCAATATATTATAGATATTGGGAAGATATGGTGTTAAGGGATTTATAGATATTGAAGTGTAAAAAAACATATTTAATTAAAATACAGATTTATTTTATTGAAAAAATATATTTAATAATTTTTTTTTAAGATGTTTATCAATATCTAATAAAAATAAAAATATTCTTTAATATTGAGTAAATAAAAAAGCTATATAAAAAATTCACTAAATAAAATGTCACATACATTATTTACAAAAATAAGTTTATATTACAAATTACAAAATAATTTTATAAGAATGCCTCATCTATCTATTTGTGCAACTGCTATATGGAAGAATCTACATTGCCAAATTGCGAAGAACGGTACGCCTAGATTATTACAAGTTGTGCCTACCCTTGTGTGAATTCATGAAATACAAAACCGAAATGAAGTTTTTTCCTCTCCCATGGTTAAATTTTCTCTCCCATGGAATAATAAAATTTCTGAAATCCATATACATCCATATACAACCTTTTCATTCTTTATTACCATTATGTGTTTTAATAATTATTAATAATTCTAACTATTTCGCATGATGTGTTTTAATAATTCTAACTATTTCACATATAATGGTTTATGCACATCTTCACGTTGAGGAAGGAAGGAATTCTGCATAGATGAATCTACATTTATTACTACAATTATTAATGCCAGTGATGAAGTAAAATGTAGCTGAAGAATTAATGCTCGATCCCAATGATGAATCCACCGCTCTAATAAGTGGTTACTTTATTTGTGCAACAAGCGTCCTTCCTTGGTCAATTTCTTCTAACATTAAAGATTTTGATGTGTTCAAAAATTTATTCTGTCCATCAAACCTTCAGGCATGAATTCCATAAGGGTTTGAGCGATCAAACCTTTGTTTCTCTAACTGTGCCTGATCAATGCCAATAAGCGATAACAACATAAAGTTATTTCTTAACCAATCATCCGAGGATTAACACGCGGCCATGGCAGGGTTCAAGAAACTAAAGCAAGTATAATTATAAGTAGCCACATGGTATGCCCCACATACAAGTAAAAATTAAATAAACACTCACAAACTAAGCGAGTAAATAAAAAGATAGGTACAACTCATAAGCTTAGGCATAGTGAGGAAGTAAAAATGCATGGAGACCACAACTGTTAAAAGAAGGTGGAGCACTCAACGACGACAAGCTGGCATGTAGAGCGAGTGAGCAAGTAAAAATGTACGTAGAGTACGGCTGGTAAAGAAGGTGGAGGTAAAAGCGGGCAAAGCCTTAGTAAGAAACCTAAATGTACGAAAATAAATAAATTAAATCATAGTAAACTCAGTAAAACACCTTAATTTTCATTGTTATGTTAATCACTTTAATCACCTCTTTTAATAACAAACGAACATAATTAACAAGCTAGACTTTGGATTTTGTTAAATTGAAGCGATATTAAACTTTTCATCTCAAAAAAATATTAAGAAGGTTTCATGTTTTGTCATTTCAATCTAGCGATTGTATTTAATGTTACTTTTGTGGATCTCTATCGTGACCACTTGATGGTACTTTAGCTCTTTCATGGCTCAATCAACAAAATCATATGTTGCTAGATATGTTTATTGTACTGATGGATGTTAATCATTTCAATATTGTGTAAATGTATTATTTAAATAAATATTTAATATCAAAATATATTCATCATAATAGTAGAGACATCATTATCAAAGTGAGCTTTAGCATGTTGATTAAAAATATTAAGAAAAGACACTACCAATTATCAAGTTCATTTATAAAGACATAATCAATATCTTATCATATTCATTTATAAAGGGGTTTTTTAATTCAGAAAGATAAGGTCAATATATTGTAGGTATTGGGGGATGTAGGGTCACAAGGTATTGGGGATATAAAAATGGATATCTAGTTAAAATAGGGGTTTCTTTTATTAAAAATATTTATTGAGTGAGGAGGTTCAACAAAATTATTTTGGGAGGTATTTATCAATATCTAGTGAACTTAGATGTATTTTTTAATATCCCACAAACTTGGGCTCTATGTCTGTAACACCACGTTTCCCCCAGTTTGCAATTATAACTATATTGGCCAAGGAACTATGGAAAACTCAAAGATGTGAATGTTTGATTTGATGGACCTTAGTATAAAAGGTTGATGAATGTAAATTCAGTTATTTTAATAGAAAATGGATACGTATTACATGACTGTTGGAAAGGGGACGTGCTAAGAAGAGACCGTGAATGTTATGAAAAGGTGGTGGAGGGGACCCAGAATGGTTGCATTAATCTCCACCCAACCAGTACCTTACTGGATTTAATTTCTCAGATCAGAACAACCCTTTGACCCAGGAATGAATTACGGTCAAGCTGGTAGGTGGGAAGACCTCCTCAAGATTTAATGAGGGGATGGGGAAAACCACCCATATGTAAGGCTTCTAGACCTGACCACGGACTGGGAATTCGAGCCACACACAATCTTGTTGAGGAAGGCAAGAAAGGAAGCGTGGTGGGTGCAGAGGGAGACCTGCGAAGAGTGCAGAGACAAGAGTTGGAGCTCTCGGGTCCGAGAAAGGACTAAATTGGAGTGAGTTCTAATCACAAAAAATAGAGACTGGGCCGGGGGAAAGAGAGTAACCTTCGTCCCTATCTATTTTTGTATTAGGAGAAGGAGAGTAACCTTCGTCCCGATCTATTTTTGTATTGGGAGAAGAAGAGTAACCTTCATCTCTAACTTCCTTTGAGATGGAAGGAAGAGATTGAATCTCAAAGCATCATGGTCTAAGCTCAGGGGTGGCCAGTGATAAATCCATTGGGAGTGACTGAGCCTATGGTTGGGTGGAAATGAACACCCCTTTCAACATTTGCATAATGCCTTATGGTTATGATAAGTGTTTTCATTCCTTGTGCTTTGAATTGGAAATAATGGTTGCATGCGTGTATTTATAGGTCTATAAATGGTTTCTGTATTAAATGATTAAGTTATGAGTATACATTCGTTCCATTGAGAACATATACTTCTGTTTGATTTTCCCTATGCTCTCGTTCAATCCTCGGAGGCACTTTTCCAGGGAACTACATCATCATTCCAGAGTCGGAGCATGCCTCTTGCCATAGCTACCATTTGGTATCCTCACGAGTTTTCCTTACCCTAACTCAGATCTTAAAGCTCTGTGAGTTAGGAAGGAGCTCCCTTCAGACCAATAGTCTAGGAGACTTGGAACTCACGCGTAAGCCCTTAACCAAAAACCCGACTAAGAGTGGGGATTATAGCCCAAGAGCTATCTGAAGACCCACGTGACTCGAGTCTAGGAACCCTACACAAAAAGGAGTTATCTTATGAAGGTTTCAGAACCTTGGAGCTTGAAGCTTTGAGATGTCAAATTGTATCATAGTCAAGTTACCCGAACCACTGATGACTTAAGAATCTGACAGCGGATATGGAAGCGAGCCGTTTAACGGGAGGAGAGGCCATCCTGGTCATCAGATCGACTCGAACACTCACTGTGGTTAATGAATCAAACACCAGCCACTTGATTAAACCAATGGTTGGGAATCATTGCAGAATGCGAAGGTGAAATTAGCGAACATGCTAATTCACAACCCCCAATCAACCCACATCATTGATCTCGTCAAGAATGGGAGATCAATGACTAGGATTTTTCTAGATTTGAGTGAGCACTTCCCATATTACAGAGGTTGAATCCTACAGTCACTGTGAAACGTCGATCTATGAATGAAGATCGAGGGTGGGGAATCACTGCGGAGCGCGAAGGTGAAAGTAGAGGATGCGCTATTTCGTGGCCCGCAATTCACCAATGCCATTGATCTCGTCAGACAGGAAGATCAATGACTTTGGTTAGACCAAATTGGGTGAGAAATTTCCNCAATATGGAAGATCAATGACTTTGGTTAGACCAAATTGGGTGAGAAATTTCCATATTGCGGAGGTTGAACTCTCTGATAAAGAGCACACATGTTGGGGCCCCGCAATTACTATGAATCGTCGATCGACGGACACCTCAGTATTGGTCGGATCACGACCACCAGACCATGAACAGTTGCGAGAGGGATGGTTGTGAGCCCTTAGGAAATATGTGGAGTAACATATTTCTTCAGTATCATCGGTTTGAGAGAATCAAAAAGATCAAAAGAGATAACGTTTTTAGGAGCAAAGGCGAGACCCAAGATAGTCGGGCTCCCAGGAGGAACAAGGGTTGAGGTCTCCAAACATCAACAAAAATCTTCCAAGTCAAAAGGAGTCAGAAGCTCAGGAGTAGGAGTGATAGCAGCCATCAGATTGATTGTGAGTAGAGCCTAGACCATTAGATCAACGTCCAAATAAGCAGAGGAGAGGCGTTGAGAAGGAACATATCCTAACCGTCGGATTTGAGTGCAAAGGGATGATAGTCGTCCGATCTAAGGTAAAGTGCACAAGTTTTAACCTTTGTGTGCACAGGAGGGTTGACTGGCCAAAGTCCCAAAGTGAATTGGGACCGTTCATTACCAAGAGGGATAGGTGGCGCAAGATCCACAACTCCTGAGCAAGAGTTTGTGGTCAAGGAGAGAGAGGAATCGTTGAAGACCCGAAGTAGATCTTGTCTGTTGATCTCCAGGAGACACGTGTCGAGAGATCAGTAACTCCAGAGAAATCACTTCAAGATTTTCAGTTGAGAGTTGAAACTCCCGAAGATCGGAGAGTCGGAGAGCCAAAATGAATCTGGATCGTCAGATCCAGAGGACAGGTGGCATGAATCTGTGGACTTCGGGTAAAGACTCGAAGTAATTCTCAACTATCCAATTCAAGGGGGGAACACGTGGCAGAAATCTGCATACTTCAAGGGAAAGTGAAGTTTAATAATTAAAAGGTCTGAAGCCCAAAGACCTGAAGAGAATATGGATTGTCAGATCCAGAGGGAACGTGGCGACAGATCGTGAACTCCGGGTGAAAACACTCTAGGAGAACGCGAAGGAGAAGAGTTTGAAATCGTCGAAGCCCGAACCACCGAAGCGGATGAAAGTCATTGATTTGAGGTGGACGCGTAGCGTCTAATCTAGAACTCCGGGTACAGAATACTCTAGAGGAAAGTAGAGGGTGAAAGCGTCGAAGTCCTGAAATAGAATCTCGATCGTTGATTGAGAAGGGAGCTGAGGGTCGTTGGTCTGGTCTTGCTTGAAAAGTGTCAAAGTTCCAAAGAGGACCAGGACCATTGAATTGGAGAGGATGTGTGACAAACGATCTGTCACTTCGGAAGAAAGAGGAGGTAATGAAAAATAACTCCCGAAGGCCGGAGAGCCAGAGTTCATCTGAACCATTCATTTTCGAGGGACATGCATCAACAGATCTTCCACTCTAGGAGAAATCACTCCGGAAGAAAGAGAAGGTAATAAACAAAGAACTCCCAAAGGTTGGAGAGCCAAATTTCCTCTGAACCGTCCGTTTTTGAGAGACAGGTGTCAGTAGATCTTCCACTTTGAGAGATAGCCATTGTAGAGAAAGAAAGGTTTGAGGTTTGAAAACTCTAAACGTCGAAGTCCCGAAGAAAATCACGTCCGTTGATTTAAAAAGGGGGCAGATTTGAGCCGTCAGTTCAGAAGTACCGTCAAGATTGTGAGATCAAAGGTCACGTTGAATTGTAGGGAGAGAAAGTGCTCAGAATTTAAAGGTTAGAGGGTGGGCCGCAATCAGAACCATGGTATTGAGAAGAGACACATGGTGGCTCATGGTGAATTGCGGGGAGAAAATTCGTTGGAGTCAAACCACCCTTGTCCGTGCTTGCAATCACATGACTGGCGTTCGAACGTAACCAATGGTCATATACGATGGTCATCAAAGAAAATATTTAAGAAAAGGGGGGGGGGGAGGCTAGTCCCCCGACCTTCAGAATTCGAGACCGTGGAGAGAGGAATGGTTCCTGTAAGGAGAACGGAATTTTTACGCCCAACCGTGGGTGTGTCAAAATGTTAACCTGATGAAGACCACTTGAAAAAACACAAATAATAAAAAAAATGAGATTTTTAAAATTAGTGCTCATATCTACTCTTTGTTAATGATATAATGATTTTGGGTTATAGATCTTTAAGGGAAATTGGAAATTTAAATGAGATACTGGATATATTCAC
>JZKD02S0146183.1:0-23687 GCA_000966675.3 Picea glauca
TATTCACTGTTAACCCATTTTGATCCACAGCAAACCTGTTCTGCCTTGCTGAGCCCAACAGGGCATGCTAGTGCTCCCATTATTGCTCACCTGGTGACGATTCGAGCACGAACACGCATGGTCAGCCCGACATTGACCACTTCGGGTAAAATCGACCAAAGGAAATGTGCATGAAGGAATTTTAGTCAAAGCCGAAGTTTTGAAGTAAATGTGAACCATCCAATCATAGGTAACTTTTTGGGAAAAAGAAGAGTCATTGGATTTAAACCAAGGCAAATCAGCATCGCAGACAGATCCAGTCGTCGATCTAAGATCATGATCAATGAACAACATTCATTTTGGGTTAAAATTTGTGAGTAGGTTACACTTTGGGTAAAACGAGAAGTAAGAAAGGCCAAAGTCCCGAAGTGGACATGAGTTGTCCGATCTGAGGAACACTTTAGGAAGTATCTCGACCATTGGATCAAGTTTAGTGGAAGGATAGGGTAAACCACAAAGTGTCCCGAAGTAGACGCAAGCCGTCTGATCTAAGGAACACTTTGGTAAATATCTCGACCGTTGGATCAAGGACAGTAGAAGGATAGGATAAGAAAGGCAAAAGTCTTGAGATCCCGAATACCCAAATTCCCGATAGTCGTTGGATTGAGTTAATCTTTTTCGGGTTAAATGAGGACCATCATATATGGACAATACATGTTGGTCGTTGGATCAGAATAATGGTCAACTTTAGCGATGACCACTTCAACGAAAAAGGATTCAGAACATATGAGTTCACTCGAAGTCCGAAGTTTCGAAGTCGCTCTCAGTCATCGATCTAAGATACATTTCGGGAGTTAGGAAAACCATTAGATCCAGGAGAAGAACATGTGCCACATGAGGAGATCTACGTCAGCAAGGACACGTGGCATAATCAGATGAAGACAAGTGTCAAAGTGCAGTTGGCATTTCAGGTATGCATGAGTCACGAATCTAAGTGACATGTGGCAGCCACTTAGTTATTGCCACATCAACAAGTGACGTCAGCAAGTTACGTCACCTCGGGAGTTTGTAATTTAGGAGTTTCACCACCAGAAAATACTCGAAGTCCCAAAGTTCTAAAATGAACGAGAACCGTTCATCGTACAAATAACATCCAACCGTCTGATCTACTTCGGCGAAATGAACTCTGGAAGATTGAAGGACTTTGAAGGATAAATCACCCGAAGTACTAAAGATCATAGTTAACACTAATAGTTGATCTAATTCAGGAGTGTTATCAACCGTTGAAGATTATGGACACGTGTCTTTTATCTGGGAGATTTGTAAAGAGGCTGGAAGTCATGAAGGACGAAGTCCCGAAGTAACGACAATCATCCATCTCATCGTGTGATTAAAATGTGACAGTATATCTTGACAAGTGATCAAGCACTTGTTTAGCCTAGCACCTGGTCACCACCTACGGTCGTATGGAATAGAGAAATAAGGGTAAAATAAGAGGCATCGCTTAAATCAATGAGCCCTTGGTTTTGCGCATATGGTCATATGTAAATGGTTTGAAGGAAGCGCCTCATACAGATTTAATTCGACGGAGAGTTAGCACTAGAACAATACAGAGAATTGATAAAAGATCAAATATGATCTACTAGTGAATTGAGAACACAGTAGAAGCATGAGTATGATATAATGAGTCGATCCATGTCTGTGATCAACTCATGAAGACAAAAGAACAGACACACAATCATGATTAAAAGAGAGTTAATTCATGACCATTATGAAGAAAGGATAAAAGGAAAAGTGATATTATTTAAAGATTAATATTATCATTTAAATGAAAAGGTACAATGGTTCAAATATCAAAAGAAACGATGATTCATATTCACACCAGTTGGAAAAATATATATATACAAGAAAGAATGGTGAGAAGAAGTGAAGTTGAATTTGTTGAAGTATATATATTTATATATAATGGATTGAATGAAGGTTCATTCTATCATGTTGGTGCCTGTTTACAATTTGGGTCTTGTATGAGGATTAGATTCCTCACATCTTAGTTGGATCCGAGATCAACAAGCTAGGACTTGTTATGAGGGTTGGATTCCTCATTTCTCAGTTGGATATGAGAACTACAAGATGGGTCTTGTAATAGAGAGTTGGGTCTCTCATAGTTGTTTGAAGATGAAATTAAAAGATTGATCTTATGTATTCATTCACGTTAAATAAATAAATAAAATATTTATTCTTTTATATATTGGTTGAGAAAATGAAATAAATATATGTTGTTCAGTTAATTTATGAAAAGTGGAAAATTGTCCAAAGTTTCGTGACATTGATTCACCCCCCCCTCTCAGTGTCAAGTATCCATTTCAACAATGATGTGTGTGGAGGGGTCCTCTCCTGGCTTTCCATCGAATTTTGGAATATTTG
Source organism: Picea glauca (assembly GCA_000966675.3). Classification (NCBI taxonomy): domain Eukaryota; kingdom Viridiplantae; phylum Streptophyta; class Pinopsida; order Pinales; family Pinaceae; genus Picea; species Picea glauca. The sequence continues at coordinate 2,404 of JZKD02S0146183.1, forward strand.
AGGGTAGCTTAGATGACATTTCCATCTATGAAAGTTCATGGGAAATAAGGTCATTTTTTAACCGCGACAAATCTAGTAAATCTAACATTGTGAGGAAAGGAAACAGTACAAATGAATATTGTGAGGGAGGTGAAGTATTTATTGTCCTGGATGCACCTTGCACTCCCCCTATATTGGTACTATTGAAGGGTTTTGGGGAGATCCTGGAGAGTGAGTTCCCACTAGAGTGGTGGAATCTCCAAGAGCATGACTGCTCCTAGAACCAAAGATGCCCCCAAGGGGGTTTCCCTTGTGGGTGAATGTGTATCCTCCAAGCAAAACATTCCCAAGTTTATTCCCAAGGAAGAAACCCCTAGAACCCATTGTGTTAACAAAGGGAAAATCTCCCCAAGGTGAAAAGTTTCCCCCAAGGGATGTGCCCCTAGGGAAGGGTGTTCTTACCCAAGGAAAGTTAAAACCTCTTGATGTACTACTACCCCCACGTTGGCTAGTGACAAATCCAAAACCACTAGGGATGTTCCATCTGAAAAGTGAACTAGCACCTGACGATATTGGGTCACTCATAAGAATGGTGGAGGTGGAAGGGATTCCTTCCCCCATGTTGACACTATGGCTCGACCCCCATCAGAAGAAGATTCAAACCTAGGCATCGGGATAGAAAATATGGGTGTAGAGACACTAGGTAAACTAATGGATGGAAACGATGAAACAACCAGCATCCCCCAGATTAAGGGACCTATAGAAAATGGTATAGATGGTGTAGGTCTAATTGAGATAAAGGGTGGTACTGTGGACATCACTAGGATGACTCCAAGGGGATTGCCTCCAGACCCACTTGATGATGGGATCGTAGGCTCAACTACACTAGACAAAACACTAGTTCCTAAAATGGTGGGAGAATGACTAAAGAAAGAGAAAGGTGCCCTAAAAAGTTCTCTCACTTGGACAAGTAAAGGTGCATCTGGCTCAGTCAAAGGAGGATTAAAATTTTGTGGAGGAGGTTAGTCTACAACTTCTACCTCGACTAAACTAGTATTGTTGAACCAAAGTTAGATCCCTTCAAACTCTTCATAAACTATCTCGCATCTCTTGATAGGTGCTTGTTCCCCCGTAATGGGTTCAATCCTTCGTATTTGATGGGACCGACGTGGTATTTCAACCACGATGAATATACTAAGTGAAAATCCAAACAAAATTCAACCTAAGGCCGACCTATACTTGGACTCAAAGAGTGCACCCCTAATCAAATCTAGGCTAATAACAAGAAAACCAATTGGCTCAAGGGCCTTTCAAAACCAACCCTATGGGGGAGATGATGTCCCCACAATATTGACTAGTGAAGGTACGAGGAGCAGTTACAATGATCTATGTGAAACATCCATAACCAATGCAAGTACCCTTTATTAAGGTGGGAACCCTTCAAGGGAACCGAGACCGTGAATGAGCGTCTTCCCCAGGTACTACAGGCATGTCCCACCTGTAGTCACCTATGTGGCTCCCTAGGAAAGGTCACTAAGGCTACCACCTCACAGTCAATGACAAGGCGAATAGTCGTAGGTATGACCGCATGTAAGGGAAAGGTGACTGGGCCCAAATATTCGAAGGTGTTAACCAACAAAACCCCATATACGTAGCAATTGAAGCGGTACCACAAACACCAAAACAAGCAGAGAGGGGTAATCTCCCTACTTTCCCCGATGTGACCTCGTGCTTGAATTATGTGCTAGAGGAGCTTCTCGACACACTAGTTACAAGAATGGGTTTATCACTCTTTAATGACTCTAGGTTTTTTTTTTGTGGCCTTGGAGATTTTACTCTCCAATTCTAATCCAAGGCCCTAAGCCTATCTAATGTTGGTTCACTATAAAAAGAAAAAAAAATGTCTAATTGATTTTAGATTGTGCGCTTTATTTTTATGGTTGTTGCTTAATTCCAAGGGTAGCGAATGAAACTTTGATGATGTTTTGACTCTTGACCCAACCAAGCAATGAAAATATGATGATGCAAATTCATTCTCTTCGATGTGTTAGCACTCCGTAAACTTTGTTTGGCTGAGAAACGAATGACAGAGGAAACCTACAAACTAACTTTGAGACATGAAACTAGCCTTTCGGACCTGGAGAGGGCTCTCTTGGGAAACTTTGTCTCGATACATGATATGGCTCTAAATTGTCGGTTAGATTTAACACCTTTAAATAATAATTTTCAGGTTCTATTGGCGCAAGACAGTAAGACCTTGGGCTATGGAGTCGATTTAAGAAAATGATAGAAACAAATGACATGGTGACTAAACTTGAGAGGATAAAGGCTAAGCGAGCAACATTCTTCAGTTTAAAATCGTTGTGTGTGGCGGGCAGAAAACACATGAATTAACTAGGAGCACCTCTGGGGATGAATTGAGAGTTAACTTAGAGGAAAGATTGTTTTCCTGAATGGCGCAAATCCCAGAGTGTTGCGCAGTGAATCGTAGGTTTGAAATTACATTCCTATTCAGAAAGAAATAGATATGAATAAAGAATACAGGAAAAATGTACGCAAAGAAAGGAAACAATACATCCAACTGCTACAATTAGAATCTTTTCATCAAAGCTTCAGGACTTCTGCATTAAATTTTGATCGATCTCAAACTACATTCAATAGTCACTGTCTACACTAATTTTTACAACCAACTCGACTTACATTGAAAGGATAACATATATAGGCAAGGGTGTCGCTTGGTTTGCCCTACTCTCTAGCTATCATCCCTAGAATTTAGGAAACTGATTATTCTCTGTAAGTGACCTTTTGTATAACACCTTTCCAGAAATAGAAACCAATTGTATTTGGTCGCGTCATAATCGCTTGTCTTTTCCACGAGGTTCGGTTATCAGCAAGGTATCGTCATGGTGAGAGTGTTGTGTTGATGCATTCCTTTGACAAGGTATCTGAACAATCAATTGCTCTAGTCAAACTCCTGCCATCCACTGTAATGGACTTGGTTTCTACCATGTGCCCATTTGCAGGGGTGTGTACGTGGTGAGTGAATGTCAACTGTCATAGTCATTACCAAAATGAAAAAAAATGTCCAAGGGCGACACCTTCATCAGAACTGTCAAAATCCACACCACAATTTGAGAATACAAGAATGCACTCAGTTAATCATGTTTCTTTTGTGCACTAGCAAGAACTGCACGGACTTTCTCCTTGGTCACTTCACATTCTTTGAAATGCTTTGCATTACTTTCTTCTGATATTCTTTATGTTTCGCGCAGCTGTACTATTGTATCTTGCGCTTCCCTGAGATGTCTCTTAATCCACGTCACATTTCCTTTGTGGCCTTGTGATGCTGACACTTCAAAGGTATTCACTGCTATCTGTTTTCTTAGTTCGTTGTTTTCCCGGTAAATCTCGACGATAGCGAGTTGCGCTTGCTTCAGCTGCTGAGATGGCTCTTGAACATCTGTTCCTTCGAAATTTGTCTTCCTTGTTCTGCTCCAGCTTTCTCAACCTGTACCTTCAACAGGCTCCAGTTAAATGGCATGCATAAGTAATTCTTCAGCAGCCGACTTTGCGTGCGGTTCGCTCGAGAATCGGGTTTCCCCAACTTCCTTGTTATTCTTTGGCCTGCCCCTTCTCCAGGGTACTTGTTGTCAGGGAGATGGGGCTTCCACCATTTTTCCTTCCCACGCAGCCTCTTCCACTCTAGCCTCTGCGCGGTGTGATATTACCCTTTTCGCAGGAAGATGGAAATCTCCCTTTCTATCCTTGGGGATGCCCGCTGTGAGCAAGAACAAATCCCAATTGCTTCCCAAACTTCTTAATTCTTCAACTACCAACAGTTTAATTAGTGAGACATGAGAGAGTTTCCTTTTCGATTGACCCACTTCAGCCTGGGTGTTGTCCGCCATCTCTCGGAGGTTATGATATAAGAAAAAGGATATATTTAATGGTCTTCTTCCTATGAAGTGCATCGACAATCTAATGTGATGTGAATGTATTTTTTAGAACCTTCCTTCACATGTGACATATCTCCTAATTACTCCAAGTAGTTTCTGAAAAGGTTCCTACAAATATCTACTTGGAACGCTTGTCTCGATTCTCCCACCTAAACAATCTCGTTTGATGAAATCTTCATAGCACCGCGCATATAAGGGCATGCCCTTGAACCATATTTCGTCACGCAGAAGAATCTTTGCCGTGGTCGACATAGTTTCTTATGTTACATGGATAGTGACACCCGCAATTACTGCGTGGAAACTGTCGAAACTAAGTGTGAATTTCTCAGCTAGTCTCAAATTGAATCCTTGGATTTTCCTGTAGAAGGCCATGCACCCGAACTGTTCCAAAGACGCTCTGACGTCCGGATCTCCATTGATCAATGTCAAATTTTGGGGCTCGAGCCCCGCGCTTCTACCACTTCGCGTGCCCTTTCTTATGCTTTGGGTGGTTTCCATGGTTCAATGCATATTTGTCCTGCGCGCGATGGATTTGGAATGGGCCCAAGGTAGTGATATTGATCAACCTGGGCTTGCAAGAAGAACTAAAAGTAATGCACAAGCTCGAATGGTGATTAAAATGCGTGCAGAACATATGGAATTTATAACAGAGAAGGTGGGAGGTGAAATCATGCCAGAGAACATTGAATTCATGGCGACTGGATGTTTCGAAATGAACTGAAGGATTTTCGTAGCACATCCACGTGTGTAAAGTATAGATGATAAGGGCTACAGGTCATACGTGATACAAATGATGTGATTCTTCATTCTTCCATCCTCCATAATGAGTTGATGATGGTCACTACACTTGCAGACGTGAATTCTAATAAACAACTCTCCTCGACCCAGGGCACGTAACAAATTCCTTTTTGACAGGACCCGACTCTTTGGGAATAGACTCATACTATTTACACATTATTTGACTATGAAATCCCTTCCCGAATCCAAGGGACAAAGGCCACTTTTTGACTTCAACCCTTTTTTTGTTCGGTACCTGACCTCACATGCTTTGACACACGGACCATAACTTGATTAATACTGACTCTAACTAAAAAGAAAAATGGTGGCGCTAACAGCTGGCTCCAACGGGGATGCTATCCTCCCAGCGAGGTAGCAAAGAAAAGCAAACCAGGTGCCTGACCATTGGGCCTTATTCAAATTTCAAACATTGAAACAACGGAAAACAAAATGCAACCTAAAACCTATTGACACAATTTCAACAAGATGTAGCATAAACTTAGGGCCTTCACTTCAGGCTTCAATTTTCTGCCAAACGCACTGACTCGAAACAAAAATAAAATGACTATTTACAATGACATGTGACTTAAATGGACTTTATTGCACCAGATAATGTTTGAGGAACCTGACGTTTACGGGCCCCCAACCAATGCACTCTCCATTTAGTTCTTCCAGAAAATAAGCCTTATTCCCGCGATATGCATTGATTCTGAATGGACCCGTCCAAACATGATCAAATTTTCCTTATTTTCCTTTATCTTCATTTCTCGCGTCCCATTTCAGCACTAGATCACCCAACTAAAATTCATCCTGTTTAGAGTGTTTTTCAAAAGTTTTCTTCATCCTCTCCTGGTGGAGTTGTGATCGATTGTACACCTGTTCCCTCATCTGTTTTGTGTGAATCAACTGATTTACTCTCCTCTGCATGTCATCTAGCTCGACTTCTTGTTCTTGCAGCAACTTCCTAACAGGTAAACCTAGTGAGGTGGGGAAAACCGCATATACGCCATAGACAATGTGGAATGGAGAGGTTGAGATGGACTTCTTGGTAGTGACCCTGTCTGCCCATAATGCGTAAATAATCTTTTTATGCCAGGCCTTCTTATTGTCTTGCAGGAGTCTCTTGATAATCTTGGTCAAAATTTTATTTGACGATTCTGCTAACCCATTCCCGTGTGGGTAATACGTTGTAGAATGTCCCAGGGTTATGTTGTAATCCTGAAAAAACTTCTCCATATTCTTGGACTTGAATGCGTCATGTTGTCTGTTATGATCTTGATAGGGCATCCAAATCTCGACAGGATGTTTGTCTCCAGAAATTGAATGATGACGGCGTGAGTGGCCTGCTTCATTTGAATTGCTTCTATCCATTTCGTGAAGTAATTTGTGGCCACGAATATCCATATGTGTTGCGTCAAGGATGGAAGATTTATTTCCCATATAAAATCCAAGCCCCATTGCATGAAAGGTGCTTCAACCGAGATCGGTTTTAGTGGCAGGGGCTGCAGCTTTCTTCTTCCATCGAAAATCTGACACTCGTGGCAACTGGAAACTTATTTATATACGTATGTGAAGATTGTAGGCCAATAGTAACCTACTCTTAGGATTTTGTGTGAGGTGGTTTTCCAGTAGTGGTGTCCTCCACAGTCGCCTTTGTGAAATTCCTCGATAGCTCATTTCACGTCCTTTTCCAGCAAACAACTCAGTAATATCCCTCCAAGATCTTTCCAGTACAGTGAGTTATCCAAGATGCAGAACCTGACGGCTTTGAGCTTTAAAAATCTAGCCTTGGTCTTACTTAAACCTAGAGGGGCTTGTAGATTCCTCAGCACATAGATGATGTATGTATACCACGATGAATCGACGAACTCCTGAGACACCTGTGTAGTTGTTTCTTCCCTGGGATTCTCTGATAGATCAACGATGAAGTTGATTCCCACAACGTCGCATTCCGATTGCACCATCAACTTTTCAAGGCCTTAACCCTTGATCAACTTTGTGCGATTGATTTCGAGGTCATATTCCATCGTGGGTGCTATACATTTACCCCTCCTTCCCTCAAGGTCAGGTTGAGTTAGGATATCCTTGATTGATTTGATGGGCATGTAAGCAGTAACGTGGGAGTGTAATATTTACGTTCTGAACTCCTTTAGGGATTTTACTAAGGTGTATGCTTGTTTCTCCATAATGGCATACCTTAATGGAGAATCCCTCAACATCCTGCTGAAATAGTCTATAGGCTTCTCAAAGTTCAGATCGTCTTTCTGTAACAACACGCCGGCAATTGTATGCTCCGAGGAAAATAAAAACAGGATGAAGTCTTTCGTGAATTTTGGGTTGGCCAGCACGGGAGATCTAGTCAGTGCTATCTTGATATCTTCAAATGATTTCCTGGCTTCTGAGTTCCAATTGATCATGTTCCCCTTTCTGAGCATGCAGGTGATATGTTTTATAATTTCTTCCAAGTTTGGAATGAATCTTCTCAAGAAATTTACTTTTCCCAGGAAGGATTGCACTTCCTTCTTACTGCACGGAGTGCCAATTTTCAAGATTCCTTCATCCCTGTTGGGGTCTATCTTAATTCCATCCTTCGAGATGATGTGCCCCAACAACTTCCCTTATTGCATCCCGAAATGTGAATTTTTTGGATTCAGTGATATGCCGAATTTTCTGCACTTCTGGAAAACTTTCTGCAGATGCCCGAGGTATTGATCATCGAAGTCAGAGTATATTTTGATGTCATCCAAATAGATCACAATAAACTTGTACTTTTCATCAACAAATGCTATGTCCATTTCCCTCTGGAAGGTAGCTCCGACGTTCATTAGGCCGAAGGGCATCTTGGCATACATGAACGTCCCTCGTGGTGTCATAAAAGTCATATTTTCCATGTCATCCAGGTGGACCATGATCTAATTATAACCCGAAAAACTGTCCAACATGAACATCTTCTGAGACCCCACTACCTTTTGCAGAATATAGTCCATTTTAGGGAGTGGGTAGTGGTCCTTGAGGGACACTTTGTTTAAGTTTTGAAAATCCACACACAATCTTATTTCTCTGGTATTTTTTCTTATAGGTACCAATTTGGCCACCCTCTTCGAAAACCTTAAAGAAATGATAATTTTAGCTTCAAAGAGTTTATTTACCTCCTTTTCGATCAGCGGCAGCAGCAAGGGGTTTATCTGTCTCAGCTTCTCTTTGAAATGCCTCTGGTCTTCTTTGAGAGGGATGACATGTTGAATCACTTTAGTGTCATACACCTTCAAGTCATCATAACTCCAAGCGAAAACATCAGGGAATTCCTTCATGATCTTGATGTAGTCTTGTTTGACCTCTGGACTGAGCATTTTCAAAAATTTGATTATTTTTGGGTTCTCCTGAGTCCCAATGTTGCAGTCTTCGACATCCTCTTCATTTGCAGTGATCTTGGGATTTCTAGCCACGTCATTTTCGTCAAACGACTTTTCCAACGGAACTAGCCCCTTTGAGATGATGTTGTTTTTCAATTGTACGATGTCCCTTCATGATATATGGTTCTAGAAAGGGTCGTCATCGTTGCCCGCATCTGCACTCCCATCTTTGTCTCAGCAGCACTCGTTATCAATGTTCATGTTAGCGAACTCGTCGCTCATTTAGAGAAATCTTTCCACCTGTTTGTCGTCCTCAAACACCTGCCAATATTTGATCTTATCAGGCACTATCGACCTTTATTTGACTTCGATTTCATATTTCCTACTAGGAAAAATGGGGATTTAAAAACTGAAGCCGAGGTGGCCAATGCATCGACGATTTGATTTTTCCCCCTTGGGATCGTCGATAGATCATACTCTGAGAATTCTTCGAGGAGGTCTAGCATTAGGTTTTTCTATGCTCTCAGCCTGGGGTGTTTGGATTGATACGTACCTTTTACCTGGTTTATAACCATCTCATATTCCCCATGCACTGCTATCCTTTTCATGCCTAATTCTTTCAAAACCTTCAGGCCCAAAATCAGTGCCTCATACTCGGCCATGTTGTTTTTACATTTGAACGCGAGCTTGTACGAGCACAGTTTTGTGCCCACCTCGGGAGGGCTTATCTATACGTCATCTTCTGCTCCTTCCTTACTATTAACACCATTGAAACTCATGTTCCATATCTCGTTCTCTACATGGTTCCTCGGATCAGTGCACTCTGCTACTCATCACGCAGATTCATCGTCGATGGTCATGACGGTCATCGATTCTTTCTCATCAAAACTAAGGTCATTGTAGAATATGGAGGATCTGACCTCAGTGTCAACAGAGTAGATAGGATGGTTATTTGGTTGCATCTTACTACTTACCATGTATTTAAGAAGCACTTCTTTGTATAACCGTCTGTCCTGGCCAAAAACAGGAATGGTGGCATATGACATGTCCATTTGCAGAGTCCCCTTCAACTTCGCAGCCCATGACCTGGATAACAACATGCCAAATTTAGGGGGTAAGTCTACCACAACCACGTCCATAACCATGTTCTTCGAAGGAATTTGGGCTAGTGATATGACCAAGTCTTTGATGAGACCCAAACACTTGACTTTCCTCGAATCAAAAGAAAAAAGGTCCTTATAGGGCCTGGTGATGTCCAAACTCAACTCATCCATGATCACCATTGGCATGAGGTTGTGCGACGTGCCTGAGTCCAACATGGTGTTATGCAGGGTCATGTCATGGACCTTGAGACTAACATAGAATGGGGCAACGTCCTCAGTATCACTTGTCTCCTCTACGCACGGACCAAACAAAATGGCAGGGTGATCATCTTGGACATTCAGAGTGTCGGGAGTTCCTCCCATTTTTAGCATTTTAATAATCTGCTCCCGATATTCACCCTTTCTAATAAGTTCGTTAAAAGGGATAGATATTTTGATCTTGGCCATTTTGTGCTCAGAGTTAAAGGGGGAAGAGAAACTTTCTACCTCTTTTCCACACGCATCCCGGCTTGTTTCCGAAACTTTCTTCGAGGGCTCCTCCTTTGAATTTTCCTTTTCAGTCGCATCCTTGGTTGGGTTGTCTGGCTTTGGTCGGCTTGTGGAATGGGTGTCCACTGGAGGTTTCCTTATGGGATTCGTCTACTGAGGTTCGGTAGGCGCCTTCTTTCTCTTGAGGTTGTGCTGTTTTTGAAACTGCATACTGGCGTTGTGATAACCCTTTCTGAATTCTTTCGTCTCCCAGGAGAGTGTGTCGTCTGTCTTGAGCATAATCTCGTCATTTTCTCTCATGTATTGATAATGTTCCCCCTTCGTCAAAAACACACGCGTGTCCTTGTCATCGCAGCAATGCATTTGGTCTTGGAACATTTGATCAAACTCCTCATATGCATAATTGTTTTGGAATGGAGGCCTTGTCTGTTGGTCGCCCTGGTCTCTTTGCTCCCTCTATCTGACTTGCGGGCCTAACCCCTTCTGAGGGTCTGATTTTTGGGTTAGGGGTCATGGTGTTCTCAAGCAGCAGGTTTGTTTCCTATGGACATTCTCTCCATCAGTTTCTCCATCGTCTTCATCATCAAGTCAAATTTTTCATTCGAAGACCGAAAAATCGATGGTTGTGCATCCCCTTAGGGTTTCTTATCGTCTATGTTGAATATTTTTTCAATCTTCCCCGACCCCATCATGTTTACCTTGAATTCGATTGCGTCGGTCATCATGGTGTCTAGATTTGTTGATCTTCTTTCTCTCAATAGCAAGGCAAAATCATTGTCAGAGGAGTCGACGTATCGCAATTGCAAATCCCCGGGGGGTGGTTGGACTTCTACATGAATCAAGTTATAAATTTTCATGAAACAGGCTAATAATTCTTGCATCGTATCTTCCGGTGCCCTCTTCATCTTATTGTACTGCATCAACAGCTGCAAGGGGTTCTTCATGTCTCCCCATCTAGTAATGAAAGATGTTTCGAACGCGGCGAAGTCTTGAATGCTTGATGTCGGGAGGGATATGAACCATTTCCTCACCTCCCCCCAAAGGCTCTACGTGAACAACCTCATTTTCGTGTTTGCATAGTCCACCTCCTCTAGGTCGACAAAATCATTGAACCAATCCAGATGCCTCTGGGATGAAACGTTCCCTTCAACATCGTAGAGCTTAATCCTTTGGCTGTAATTTTGGGGAAAATCATGTAGTTGGGTTGGAAGAACGAGGGGGGCGAATCTGGCGGCCATGGATCTAGGAGGGTTAGGGATTTGGGGGATATTATTAGGTATCAAATCTTGGAACCTCTTCTGGTAGAAAACTATCTCGTCCAAGCTGGTTTCCGACCTAGACCTGAACAGGGTTTGCTCAAACAATATGTCAAACTCAAGGTCGTCAATGCTTTGCGTGTCGTCTTTGGGTAAGGACAATCTTATGTCTAGGTAATAGAATAGGTCTGGCGCTTTCTCTCTAGTCCTACGCAGAAGTTTCTCTGGATCGCACACGGGCTCTACAGGGTTTGGATCAGGATTTTCTCTCATATAGATCGTCTTTGGAGCTAGGGTTCCTTAACCACACTACCTGATGCTATTGGTCTTTTTGACTGGAGTTGCCAGGTTAAAGGTTTCAGCCAATAGATATGTCTATCCCTTTATTCCCCTCAGGGGTCAAAACTGTAACTTTAGTCGTTCTCCCAGGGAAAATTTATTCAATTTCATCCCTGGCAATGACGCCAGAATGTTAGCACTCTATAAACTTTGTTTGGTTGAGAAACAAATGATAGAGGCAACCTACAAACCAACTTTAAGACCTGAAACTAGCCTTTCGGACCTGGAGAGGGCTCTCTCGGGAGAATTTGTCTCGATATAGGATATGGCTTTAAATTGTCAGGTAGATTTAACACCTTTAAATAATAATTTTCTGGTTCTATTGGCGCAAGAGAGTAATACCTTGGGCTATGGAGTCAATTTAAGAAAATGATAGAAACAAATGACTCGACGAATGAACTTGAGAGGATAAAGGATAAGGGAGCAACGGTCTTCAGTTTAAAATCATTATGTGTGGTGGGGGAGAAAACATATGAAGTAACTCGGAGCACCTATGAGGATGAATTCAAAGTTAACTTAGAGGAAAGATGGTTTTCCTTAATGGTGCGAATCCCAGGGTGTTGTGCAATGAATCCTAAGTTCGAAATTACATTCCTATTCAGAAAGAAATATATATGAATAAAGAATACAGGAAAAACGTATGCAAAGAAAGGAAACAATACATTCAACTGCTACATTAGAATGTTTTCATCAAAGCTTCAGGACTTTTGCATTAAATTCCGATCGAGCTCAAACTACATTCAATAGTCATTGTCTACACTAATTTTTCCAACCAACCCGGCTTACATTGAAAGGATAACATATATAAGAAAGGGCGTCGCTTGGGTTTCCCTTCTCTCTAGCTACCATCCCTAGAATTTAGGAAACTGACTAATCTCTATAAGTGACCTTTTGTATAACACTTTTCCAGAAATAGAAACCAACTGTATTTGGTCGCGTCATAATTACTTGTCTTTTCCATGGGGTTTGGTTATCAACAAGGTCTCGTCATGGTGAGAGTGATGTGTCGATGCCTGACAGGTATCCGAACAATCAAGTGCTCTGGTCAGACTCCCACCATCCACTGTAATGGCCTTGGTTTTTGTCGCATGCTCATTTGCAGGGGTGCGTACGTGGCGAGTGAATGTCGACTGTCACATTCGTTACCAAAATGAAAAAATTGTCCAAGGGAGATGCCTTCCTCAGAACTTTCAAAATCCACGCCACAATTTGAGAATACAAGAATGCATTCGATTAATCACGTTTCTTCTACGCGCTGGCAAGAACTGCGCAGACTTTCTCCCCGGTCACTTCACATTCTTTGAAATTCTTCGCATTACTTTCTTTCGATATTCTATGTGTTTCACGCAGTTGTAGTATTGTATCCTGTGCTTCCCTGAGCTATCTCTTAAGCCACATCACATTTCCTTCGCGGCCTTGTGATGCTGACACTTCAAAGGTCTTCGCTGTCAATTTTTGTCTTAGTTCTCTATTTTCCTGGTAAATCTCGGCAATAGCGATCTGCGCTTGCTTCAGCTACTGAGATGGCTCTCAAACATATGTTCCTTCGACATATGTCTTCCTCGTTCTACTCCATCTTTCTCGACTTGTACCTTCGACAGGTTCCAGCTGAATGGCGCGCATAAGTAATTCTTCGACAGCTGACTTTGCACGCAGTTCGTTCGGGAATCAAGTTTCCCCAGTTTCCTTGTTCTTCTTTGTCCTGTCCCTTCTCTGGGGTACTTTTGTTTGGGGAGATGGGGCTTCCACCATTTTTCTTTCCTGCGCAGCCTCTTCCACTCCAGCCTCTGTGCGGTGTGATATTACCCTTTTCGCAGGCAGAGGGAAATCTCCCTTTGGATCCTTGGGGATGCTCGCTGTGAGCAAGAACGAATCCTGGTTGCTTCCCAAACATCTTAATTCTTCAACTACTAGCAATTTAATCAGTGAGACATGAGAGAGATTCCTTTTTGATTGACCCGCTTCAGCCTAGGCGACGTCCACCATCTCTCAGAGGTTCTGATGTAAGAAAAAGGGTAGATTTAATGGTCTTCTTCCTATGAAGTGTATCAACAATCTAATATGATGCGAATTTATTTTGTCGAACCTTCCTTCACAGATGAAATATCTCCTAATTACTCCAAGTAGTTTCTGAAAAGGTTCCTGCAAATATCTTCTCAAAATGCCTGTCTCGATTCTCCCACCTAAACAATCTCATTTGATGAAATCTTCATAGAATTGCGCATCCAAGGGCATGCCTTTGAACCATATTTCGTCATGCAGAGGTATCTCTTTTGCGGTCGACAGAGTTTCTTCTATTACATTGATAGTGACACACGTAATTACTGCATGGAAACTGTCGAAACTGAGTGCGAATTGATCAGCTAGTCTCAAATTGAATCCTTGGTTTTTCCTGCAGAAGTCCATGCACCCGAACTGTTCAAAAGATGCTCTGACCTCCGAATCTTCGTTGATCAATGTCAAGTTTTGGGGCTCGGGCCCCACGCTTTTGCCACTTCGCGTGCCCTTCCTAATGCTTTGGGTGGTTTCCATGGTGCAACGCGTATTTGTCCACCGCGCGATGGATTTGGCACGGGCACAAGGCAGTGATCTTGATCAACTTGGGCTTGCAAGAAGAACTAAAAACAGTTCACAAGCTCGACTGGTGAATAAAATGCGTGCAGAACATCTAGAATTTATAATAGAGCATGTGGGAGGTGGAATCGTGCCAGGGAACATTGAATTCATGGCGATTGGATGTTTCGAAATGAACTAAAGGCCTTTTGTAGCACATCTGCATGTGTAAAGTACAGTTGATAAGGGCTGCAGGGCATACGTAATACGAACGTCATGATTTTTCATTCTTCCAACCTCCATAATGAGTTGATGATGATCACTGCACTTGCCGACACGACTTCTATTAAACAACTTGCCTCGACCCAGGGCACATAAAAACTTCCTTTTTGACAGGACCTGACTCTTTGGGAATAGACTGGTACTATTTACACATTTTTTGACTCTGACATACCATCCCGACTCCAAGGGACAACCGGCCACTTGCTGACTTCGACCATTTTTTTTTTCGGTACCTGACCTCACATGCTTTGACACACAGACCATAACTTGACTAAAATTGACTCTAACTGAAAAGAAAAATGGCAGCACTAACATGATGAACTCTAGCTATGGGATGGAAAGAGAATTTTCCTTCATCTTTGCAAATTTCATAAATGAAACCTCACACACACCAGGCACCCAACAAGCAAATTAGATCTAAAACTAAACCATGATCCTAATGCACTTATTCACTAATGCTTCAAAATAAAATCTAGCATGCAACAAATCTTTTTGTTTTTTTGATATTTTTCCAATTGAAATGTAACAATTCCTGATCTAAGAAAGAAAGACAAATGACAAAGGAAAACCAACAACAAGTAGCAAGAAAATGGGTTGTAGGATATTGGGAATGATGTCGGATCATCCCACTCCAATGTGACTACAGAGATCACACCCAAAACTCACCTAGGAGGGTATATATAGTGATGAACAATGGTTATACAAGGAAAAATAAAACAACCAATGAAAAACACTTCTAGATATTCTAAGATATGTTTGGTTCTATACCCAACTTCACTTAAACTCTAAGACAAAAAGAGATCTTATCCAAGAAATGAAAACAATCCACACACAAGCATTCAAAAAACCAACTCATAGCAAATTATGTGACAAAAAACAATCAAACAAAGACAAAACAATTTCATAACAAAACACTACAAAACACTCTTGATCAAAGGACAAACCTAAAATCAAAGGCTTGGGTTTTGATATGCAATTCTACAGTTTTCGCAAATCGTCGCGAGACACAGGAAAAATGTCTGACGATGATCGTCGCAGGACCCCAATTATTCAACCAATGATCATCTGTAAAAATTTGGGAAAAAAGGATATGTTCTAGATCTTCCATATTTGTATCAAATCTATAAGATCTACTGGATCTAGGCTCTAAATCAATTAAAGGAAGAATCACCAACAAACACAATCAAACAGAGGGAAGGATTGGCCAAGAGACTCAAACTAGAGAAGAATTTGTCCTCGGTATGGTCTCCAGTTATGTTATGGGAGAATATCTCACAGGGATCTCATTGAATAATCAACAAGATCTCCCTAGGATTAGCCTAGTAATCCTAGACAAAAATAGGGCTAGACTTCTTATGGTTTTCCTAGATCTAGATTCAAACACATAGATTCATGAATATCCTAAGGAGTGGTGATGATTTGCATACCTTTCTTTGGAGGTTGTCCTTCATATGTCTTGGTTATGCAGTCCTGAAACTCCATCTCCAAGCTCCACAACCTGCTTCCTGCATACAAAATACAAGCAAAACCTTCTCTACCTCTCTACCTGGGATTATAATCATAGATCTAATTTGATTCTAATAAGATCTACAATATCATGAATCATATCTAAACATGTGTTCATCAATCACAAACATTTATAGGGGGGGGAACCAAATGATCTATTAATAATCATAATAAAATTACATCAAGACATACCTTAAATGTTGATGCATGCTCCCTTGACCTCCTTTCTCCTTTCTCCTCCTTTAGCTCCTTATTCAGGCTAGGCTTCACTAATTTCTGGTTGTGGTAGATGGAATGGGTACCTCTGCAATTGGCCAGCATAACATTACTCTGCATTCTTCTTTCGTCTTTCCCAAGTATTTCCTTTTTTATATATCTCTTTGGAAGAGGCTTGGGAGAGTTTCTAGATTTTCTAGAGACCACTAGAGACTCGAATGATGTGATTTCCTAGGCCCTTTCCATGAAGATACAACTCATCCCTCTCCTATCACCTCATAACTCCCCGAGTCTAGAAGTTTTAGGGGTCATCACTTGCTGAACACTGTTGAGGAGCGATGATCATCACTTGTTGTCCCCTATGTGTCTAGCAATGATCTCCAAAAAGGGGTTGAACCTTAAGAAAAATGTGTACTTGGGCTTCTATCTTCTTATGAATTCCCTTTTGGCATTTAGGGTGGAAATTAAGGCTATAACAAATAGGTATTGTTTCCACTTCTTGGAACCATGCACTAAAGCATAAATCTCCTTGTCATATGTGGGATAGTTCATGACTACTTCACAAAACAACTCAGAGTGATAGCATATTAGCTCATCTCCTTACATTAGGATTGCTCCTATAACATACTCACTTGTATTTATGTCCACATTGAAGGGTTGTTTCAAATTGGGAAATTTCAGGATTGGTGATTGACTGAACTTGCATTTTAGTTCTTCAAATTCCTTCCACTAATTCTCCCCCATTGAAAACTCTTGCCATTGGTGGTTATAGCATGAAGTGGTGCGACTATAGCTAAAATTGATGTTAAGATATTCCTAAGTATCACATTGCTCCCAAAAAGATCCTTACTTCAGTAACATCAATAGGAGTTGGTCATTTCATGATGGCCTCCATCTTCACAGGATCAATCTTAAGTTAACCTCTTCCAATCATATACTCCAAGTACCCCAAGGTTTGCTCAAAAAAATCACATTTTTTATTTTTTTTCAACAACTTATGTTTCTTTAGTGTCTCCAACACCTACATAAAATATGATATATGTTCTTCCCAATGAGAGATAAAAATTAATAACTCATCCAAGCACATTAATACAAATGAATCTCAGTAGGGATTAAATACATCATTCAACAATCACATAAATGTAGTGAGTGCACTACATAAACCAAAATGCATTATCAACCATTCATATACATATTGCATTGTCTTGAAGGCACTCTCTCAAGCATTTTATTCCTTTAATCATACTTGGTGGTATCTCAATTTGAGGTCCAGTTTGGTGAAGTATTTTGCATGTTATAGTTGGTTCAACAAGTCACTAATCCTTGATAATGGGTACCAATTCTTAACGACAATCTTGTTGAAAAGATATATAGTTGGTGCATAAGATCCTCTAAGTTCCATCCTTCTTGGGTATTATGATGATAGGAGACCCACAATGTGAAATACTTGGTCTTATGACTTAGTGCTCCAACAATTTTTGCAACTACTTCTTCACTTCTTATGTCTTCAATATAGATTGTATATATAGTTATGTTTGATTAGAAGAGTCATGCAACAATTGTAGCTCACAACCCACTTCCCTCATGGGTGGAAATGCTTTGAGTCCTTGTAACATTTCTCTAAAATATTGCAAAAGATCATCCACTTGGTGTTTCAACTCTATTGTGCATCCCTCCCCTATAGAGATACATTTCTTTTATTGAGTTATAAATTTCTTATTTGAGCAACCAACATCTTTGCTTGATCCGATCAACTTCTTTTCTTGATTGGAATTAACAAAAGAGATCTTGGACTTACCTTAGTGTGAATTGATGATGAAGGATTTTCCATCCTTGATCAAGCAATGTTGGTTTTATATTTGCATGAATATAGTATCACTCATGTACATGTAGGGGCTTCCAAACACTATACCACATACATCAAAAGGAACCACATCTACCTCCACTTCAACTATTCAATTTGCATTAATAGTAAATCTAATTTTGCATTATTTGCTAACTCTCAACACTGCATCCTTGTTCACCCATTACAATGAGGATGTGATAGGATGGTCATGTACTTCCAATCCAAGCTTGCTTACCAAGTCCTCTACGATGAGGTTAGCTTTTAAACTAGACTCAAATAGAGAATCCACCTTTGTCTTCCAAGATGTATCTTAATGTGGAAGAGTTTTTTCATCTCCCCTCTTCATTGTGTTGAAGTTTGCTCATTTTTACCTTTTTTATGCATTGTGGTACAAGAAACCTTTTCTTCTACGTATGAGTTGTTTTCTTTTGATTCCTTGAGTCCATGCATAGAGTGTTCTTCTTTGGCTCCTCATTATGGTTCCTTAGATAAAACTCATGATGTAGCTTCCAACATTTGTTTGGCATGACCATCTATACTACAATGATCACAATGCTTACTTAGATCCTTGCATTTATGCACAATGGGGATGGTATTATTTCCTTTTAAGTTTCCACTTCTTCTTTCCTTGTTCCTTGGGAGAGCCATGTTGGTTTGCATGTATTGAACCACTTTGTTGCCCCTTCTTATTGTCCATCTTAAGGAATAATTCTTATACAAATCTTCATCAACGATCTCGGGTTTGACGAGCATTACTTTCCTCCTTAAGTCATTGTGTCGTCCACCCAAATACATGATGACTCCATCCAAATTCTTGGAAGGGATTCTCAACTAAATGGCTTGTTTTCTAATTTCAATAGTGTACACTTATACTCTCTATGTTTGTCTCTATTGGTAGTAGTGCTAATGAATCCTTTGGTCCTCTGGGGTAAACCTA
Source organism: Picea glauca (assembly GCA_000966675.3). Lineage (NCBI taxonomy): Eukaryota > Viridiplantae > Streptophyta > Pinopsida > Pinales > Pinaceae > Picea > Picea glauca. The sequence continues at coordinate 20,996 of JZKD02S0146183.1, forward strand.
CGATGTAAGGTGGTATTTGAACTTAGTCTAGATTGTTCTCTAGTCTAAGTGTCTTCATATAGATTTCCCAACAAGTTTGGGCATGACCCTCTAACTTCAATCGAATAAATGTTATCTTCTCGCTTTGCTTACATTATGGACACTAAAATAAACTTATATTTGTTGCATCCAATGATTGCAATGATTTAACTCAACAACATGAACCTCACATTCATAGGGCTTGATATCCACTTTTACTTCCACTTTGAATAAACATTGAGAAGATGTGTTACTAGAGCTCATGTTTATTTCTCTACGTCTCCTTTGTTTATATTTTTCTTTTCTTCAAGGTTTTCATTAAAGCTAGATTGCCACCGAAAGGGTATGGACTTGCTCTATAGTGTTGTCATCAATATTTCCATACCCTTGGAAATGTTGACGACTTGTTCTTCCAAATTCAGTAAGCTTGCCTCCAATTCATCATATGATAAATTATCATGTTAATCAACCATACATGAAGCTTGATGGTGCTTCCTCACCCTCCTTGCTCCATCTTTGGATCTGCTGGGCCTGGTGCTCCCCCTACTTTAGAATTAGTCCAATGAACACCTACAGTGACTTATTCCACAAAGACTCCTAAAGAACACTTGTCTAACACCATGATCTATAAACTACCTTTTGGATATTCCATTAGACAAATAATCATCACAAATCTTAATACTATTTGAATTGTTATTACAAATACAATGAGACTATACTCTATTGCACAATTATTTACTTGTGGCTAAGATTAGTAATATTAAAGCATACCACTCACGTTCTTAGAATACACTGAGAAATAAGAACATGTTTATGATACTAAAATCACACCATAGAAAACCATGAACAAAAGATCTACCCTAGAGAAACCCACGAGGGAAAAACTTCAACCAAAGATGAAGCATCGTGTCTTTCTCTTATTATTATTATTATAAATTACAATGCACAATACGGAGAAAGTTAACTCATGATAGAGCTAATGGACAATGTGCCCTACTACTAAGTTCTACTGATAATCCCTTTTTACTTTGCTCTACGTAGTTTTCTCTCACTCCTCTTGAAGTTTCTTTACTATGGAAAAAAATTCGCTACCACAGGCGTTGAACCCTTTCTTCCCTAGTGGTTGGAGTTTTAATTTCACCCTTTTCTTTGTAGGGTTGGGGTTAGGGTTTTTTCATTGTCTTGATTGTTATGGAATCTTCTTGGAAAACCTTATGTTTCTATTTCCACATGTACAAATGACATGGCTTCCACATGGCGTTGAGGTGAGTAGAGCAACAATCAAAATTTCAAGAGAATAACTTTGTCTCGCGAACTTCATTTTCAGACTTCTTTAGCTTGTTGGAAATCTCTCAACAAATAAAACAATAGGGATTTTCCCATTCCTCAACTTTTGACCCCAAAAAACGTTGTTGTAAGTCCAAAACTAACAATTTTCAGTTTTTGACCCCTCTAAATAAAATTCAAGATGGCCCTGAAAATGGCCCTCACAAGGCATTAACTCTTATTTCCCCACTCATCATAAAGCAACAAGGGGTGACTAATTGTATATTGATCCATTTTGAATCAATTGGGGCATAAGAGGGGCTAAGCTTATATATGAGGTGATCACATTAATGATAATCAACACGACGATGGATGTGAGGCATATGGGGTGGCTTCGTGGGTAGGGAATTGCTCGAAATGTGTGCTACATGTTTGAAATGATATTGTGGTGTGCCAAGGAGTGTGTCAAACATGGGTTGGTGGTAGTACCCAATATTTTGTCCATATTTTGCAGTTGGCACAAATGTTCAATGGTTTGTTGCATTGTTGATTTTCATAGTTGTGTTGGTCCATGAGCATGGTGAAGCTATACCAACTACTAAGCATGGTCAAATCCTTATCAATGGCCTACAATAAAGATAATGAAATCATCTTAGTTAAGCAAGAACAATGTCAATTTGGCAACAAACTCGATGTTACGTGTAAAATAAACATCCACATTATAAATGAATGCAAAATTCCACAGTGTGCCATAATCTATAATAATTTATGGATATCATCGTGTTAGTTTTTTTATGTCCCAATGTTTGGAGTGGATGCTCCACGAAATAAACTAATCTTTTAGCAAAATTACCCTCTTTTCAACAATAAATTTGACATGAATTCTATAAAAATTTCAAACATGATCAAAATTCCACAACTATCCAAATTCCATGCATAGTAGAACAATGCCCCCAAAAATATTACCGATTTTAAATCAATCGAATTGTCAAGAAAAAACAATCAAATTTCCCATAAATTGTTGAGTTGAATTCTGATATTACCCCATTATAAAAGTTAGGTACTAATTTTCAAATTGTAACACACTTGATAGTTGGAATCTTCAACAAATTTGGAACCTTCATTACTTGTGAGCGCACAATGACAAATTCAACGTTACACTATGTTGACGAGTCAAATAATCACCGTTAATTTTAACGTTAAAAAAATAAAAATGTTGTCTTTTGGTGCGGGTTCGTCCACCCGCTCAATCTACTCCCCGGCCCCGCCGAACCCAAAAAATCACCAGAATGTCGTGGTTGCTTGCGTCAAAAGGCCATGCCAGCTGGAAGAGACGCGTGCTCTCCACAAGCTCCTGTCCCTGTTATTCACACGTGTCTAGATCTCAGCGGTGAGACTCCTGTAAATC
>JZKD02S0146194.1:0-11290 GCA_000966675.3 Picea glauca
AATTAACATATTACCTTGTTGATTTTATTTTATGTATAGTGTTGGCTCACATTCACTTTTCTGAAATCCATTTTGAGTAAGGTAGGAATCTATATGATTTTACCAAGCGTTGGGAGCTTGCTTTAATCCATATAGTTCCTTCTTCAATATGTACACCTTATTTTCTTGTCCTAGAATCTCATAGCCTTGTGGTTGTTCCACATATACTTCTTTTTATAATTTTCGTTTCTAAAATGCTGACTTTGCATCCATTTGATAAACAAGAGACTTGTTTTATGTAGCAATGGACAACACAATTCTGACTGTGACCATGTGTGCAATTGGCGCAAATGTTTCATTGAAATCAATTCCATGTTTCTATTTAAAACCTCTTGGAACTAATACTGCCTTGTGCTTCTGCATCTTGCTTGGTTTTATAAATCCACTTGACACTTATCACATCCTTTTCTTCAATTACATCTACCAATTTCCATTTCTGATTATTCTCTATGCATATAATTTCTTTATCCATGGCTTGAGCCCATACATCATACTTTACAACTTCTTCAAAAGTTAATGGATCATCTATTTGTGAAAACAGAGTAAAGACTGAAAATTATTTTTTTGTGTCAACATTATAGATGTTGCATAGACTTGTTGCATTTCTTGGTAACATAATTTCTAATGTTGGATATGGAGATGTAGAACTACTCAGACTGTTTGCTGGAGTTTTTTGTGCTTTAGGTGTGGACTACGCACCCGCAAATCTCATTGGAGTAGTTTGTGTTGGGATTTGTGTCGTAGTTCAAAGAGTAGTAGGAACTGGACAATGACTTATACCTGGTGTTAGAAACACTTCATCATTTGTTTCAGCATGCCCAATAACATCAATAATTTTGATTGTCCTCTTTATGCTTCCATCTGATGCATCTTCTTCACAAATTGAAGATCGCAACTGATTATGACTTTTCTTCCAATAGGATCATACAACTTGTATGATTTTGAGTCTTCAAAATACCCAACCAAATTTTTTTTCTCATCTCATTTAGAACATGTGCATATGTGACACAACCAAAAACTTTTAAGTGCACCACATTATGCTCATTCAAGTCTAGGCTTCTTGAGGAAATTTGTTTTTCACACTCTTTGTTGGACATTTGTTCATGATGTATATTGCAGTTGCTACTGCCTCAACCCAAAACTCATTTGAAAAATGTTTGGCTGCCAACATATTGTGTGCCATTTCAATGATAGTTTGAGTCTTCCTCTTTGTGACACCATTCTACTGTGGTCTATACCATGTGGTAAATTTCTTGTAAATGCCATGAAATTTAAAACAGTTCTGGAAATATCTTGAAACATATTCACCACCTTTGTTAGTTCTTATAAACTTGATGTAATAACCACTTTTCTTATCCACAAGTGTTTTGAACTGCTAAAAACAACCCAATGTGTCATCGTTATGTTTTAAGAAATAAATCCATGTTTTTCTTGATAAATCATCAATGGATGTAATAAATATGTACGGCCTCCTATAGATGGTGTTTTCACTGGTCCACAAATATATGAATGTACAATTTCTAGTGGAATGGTTTCTCTGTATGACTTGCCAACTGGAAATGACTCTCTATGTTTCTTTCTAAAGATACATCCTTCGCATATTCTTTATGGTTATTGAATCAATGGAACACATTTCACCATATCCTTTGTATGTAACAACTTCATTCCTCCAAAGTTCTAATGTCCAAATATGAAATGTCATAGCGAGGAATCATCCTTCACTTAAGATTGTAATGCTTCTTGTAACACTGTGCCACTATCTTCTTTTTCCTTAACATTGTGCGAACTAAAATTTCCATCCTTATAGTTGTGCCCACTACCTTATTTTCTTTCTTCTTTAAATGCGGTGTATGAATGGGTATCTTTTGTGTCATAGAAACTTGTGACATATTTCTCTTTATGGTTGGCTTCAATGTCAATGAGAACATTTTTTTGCTTTTCATCTGAATTCTTGCAATAAGTTGATTGTTTGGACATCTATCCAAAATCACATAGTAATTATCTCCCATGTAGATTATTTATCCTTTGTGTAACAATTTTCATGTGCTCATCAAATTATGTTTTAGGCCAGAAACATAATATACACCAGGCATAACTTTTCTCTCCTTGTTTAGTTAAGATATTAATATTGCCTTTACCTAAGACAGTGCCTTGGATATCTGTTCCAAGTGTAACTTTAGTTTGGACTGACTTATCCAAACAAGAAAACAATTCTAAGTTTCATGTCATCTGATTACAGCAAACTGAATCTAGATACTATATGTCACAAGGACTTTCTTGAGCAACATTGCATTCAACTGGTGATACTATAGGAATTGTCTCAATGCACACCATAAACATAGGATTGGAGGGAGTATTTCCGTTGTTTGAATGATGTTGACCTTGTTTTTTCTTATTATATTTTCTCTTTCTGCATTCATATGCATAATGTCCATACTTTTTACAGTAATTTCACTGAATATTTGATTTATCAAATCTCTGATTACTTGGATGATTTTTATTTTGATTTTTTCCTCTTCCATAGTGTTGGTAGGACTACTATTGCGTCCACCTCTAGCATAAATCCTTCCTCTACCTCTAGAGTTAGCTCTCCCCCTTCCTCGTCCACAAATTATAAACGGCTGAGAAAAAAATGCATTTTATAATGACATATTTGACCTATTCAATATGCATTCATGATTAATGAGGGATGCTTGCATATCATCTAGACTAAACTGAATCAACTCTTTGCTCTCCTCCAAATTCACAATAAGAGTATCAAATTTAGGAGGAAGACTCCTAAGTACCTTCTCAACAAACTTTCTATCCTCTATGGTTTCTCAACAACATAACTCAAAAATAGACATAAATATCTCAACACATATATACTTGATATATTACTAAACTTGAATACTGCACATGATTATAGAAAAAACTATGTCGAGCTTCAGATCCGACAACTTCTGCAGACTTACAAAACACTTAGCTTGTTCTCTTAGACTTCTTCAACCCCTCACACAACTACTGTTTCTTCTCTCTATCAACTAACACTCTATTTTTATGCATATCGTCTGCCAACAGAATTGGACATATCTAGATAAAGACAAACACTTCATGTAGAAGTAAAGCCAACAAAAACAATTAAGACAACAATAAATTTTGACTGACTCTTATATGCGTAACAAACCTCAAGAAAGATTAATATCGGCTCATTAAGTAAGCTCCCGATAACACTTCTCCTTTCCATGTATGACACACTAATGTCTCTTCTTTGTGTGATAGAGAAAGTCTATGTAAGCGTGGATATCATGACTTCTAATTAATATTTCCAACACCCCCCTTTAATTATAAGTAGGTTAGTTAACAAGATACAAAATTTACATCAAAAACTCATATTAACATGAACTGCCAAATATCTATGACTATGTCGACTCGTAGACAAATGCACAATTTTTGAAATGCATCTCTTGCCAAAGATTTTGTAAATATATGTGTGACTTTTTCTTTAGACCTACAAAATTCTAAACAAATTTCTTTGTTATTCACTAACTCTCTCATAAAATAATACCTTGTATCAATGTGCTTGGTTTTCTTGTGAAACACGTGATTCTTTGACAACATGATAGCGAATTTGTTGTCACAAAATACTATAGTTGGTTCCTATTGTTCCTGTAGAAAATATTTTAACATTCTTCTCATCCGAACTGCTTGACAGGTTGCGCTTGTAGCTATGACGTACTCAACTTCTACTGAAGAAAGAGTTACAGTGGGTTGCTTCATTGATTCCCATGAATCTATAATTGTTCCAAAATGAAATGTGTATCTAGAGGTACTTTTCCTGCCATTTATGCTTCCTCCACAATCATTGTCAGTTTATCCAATAAGTTTGAAATATTCTAAAGTAGAATACATAATGTCAAAATATTTTATTCCATTCACATATCTTAGAATTATTTTCCTTGCCTTCTAATGTGATTATTTTGGACTTTCCATGAACCTTGAAATCAGGCTCACTTCATACATAATATCAGGCCTTGTTGTTGTTAGAGACATAAGGATTCCTACCAACCTTTTAAATAGTGTGGGATCCAATTTTGACCCTTCATCTTCCTTGCTTAACTTCAATCTTGTTATGACAAGTGTTGGTGCTGCTTTGGAATTTATCATGTTAAATATTTTTAAAATTTCACGTGCATACTTAGATTGTGAAATAAATATACCATCATTAGACTGGTGAACTTCAATACCCAGAAAATATCTCATAAGCCCCAAATATTTCATTTCAAACTCATCCTTCATGACTGAATTAAATTCTTCTATGCCAAAATCACATGTAAAAATCAAATCATCTACATATAAGAAAGCAATTAAATATTACCTTGCTAATTTTCTTTCAAGTATAGTGTTGGCTCACATTCAATTTTTTGAAATCTGTTATAAGTAATATAGGAATATATACGACTATACCAAGCTCTATGACCTTTCTTTAATCCATTCATTTCCTTCTTCAATATGTACACCTTGTTTTCTTGTCTTGGAATATCATAGCCTTGTGGTTGTTCCACATATACTTCTTCGTCTAATTGTCCATTCAAAAATGTTGACTTTACATCCTTTTGATAAAAATACACTTATTCTATGCAGCAATGGCCAACGCAGTTCTGACTGTGTCCATGCACGCAATTGGATAAAAAATTTCATTGAAATCAATTCCAGGTTGCTATGTAAATCCTTTTGAAACTAATCTTGCCTTGTGCTTCTGCACATTTCCTTCTTCATCTTGCTTGGTTTTATAAATCCACTTAACACTTATTTCATCATTTTCTTCAGGTACAACTACCAATTTCCATATTTGATTATTCTCTATGCATCTAATTTCTTCATCCATGGCTTGATCTCATACATCTTCCTTTATAGCTTCTTCAAAAGTTAATGGATCATCTATTTCTGAAAACAAAGAAAAGAATGGAAATGAATTTGCTGTGTCAACATTATAGATGTCACACAAAATTCTTGTATTTATTGGTAACACACTTGCTAATGTTGTATCTAGAGATGTAGAACTACTCAAACTTGTTACTGAAGTTTGTTGCGCTCTAGTTGTGGATTGCGCATCTACAGATCTCACTGGAGAATTTTGTGTTGGGATTTGTGTCGCAATTCCAGAAGTAGTAGGAATTACACAATAACTTATACCTTTTGTTTGAACCACTTAATCCTCTGTGTCATCATGCCCAATAGCATCAGTAATTCTGACTATCCTCTCTATGCTTCCATCCCATGCTTCATTCTACAAAAATTAAACATCGTGACTGATTATGAATTTTCTTCCAATAGGATCATACAACTTGTATTATTTTGAGTCTTTAGAATACCCAAAAAATATACATTCTTTTCCTTTGTTGTCTATATTCTTTCTCATCTCATATGGAACATGTGCATATGTGACACAACCAAAAACTTTCAAGTGCACCACATTATGCTTCATTCATGTCCATATTTCTTGAGGAACTTTGTTTTTCACACTCTTTTTTAGACATATGTTCATGATTTATACTATAGTTGCTACTTCCTCTTCCCAATACTCATTTGAAAAATATTTGGATGCCAACATATTGCACGCCATTTACGTGATAGTTCGATTCTTCCTCTTTGCAACACCATTCTGTTGTGGTTTATACCGTGCGGTAAATTGCTTGTAAATTCCATATTCACCACATCTATCAGTTCTTATAACCTTGATGCAATAGCCACTTTGCTTCTCTACAAGTGATTTGAACCGCCGAAAAAAACCCATTGCGTCATAGTTATGTTTTAAGAAATAAATCCATGTTTTTCTTAATAAATCATCAATGAATGTAAGAAAATATGTATTGCGTCCTATAGATGGTGTTTTCATTGGTCCACAAATATTTAAATGTATAATTTCCTGTGGAAATTTTGCTCTGTATGACTTTCCAACTGGAAATGACTCTTTATGCTACCTTTCGAAGATACAACCTTCACATATTCTTTTTTGTTTTTCAATCAATGGAAAACCTTTCACCATATCCTTTGTATGTAACAACTTCAATCCTCCAAAGTTCAAATTTCAAAATATGAAATTCCGTAGCCATGAATCCTCCTGCACTTCAAATCAGAATGTTTCTTATAACTTAGTTCCACTGTCTTCTTTTTCCTTAACACTGCATGGACTAACTTTTCCTTCCCTACAATTGCGCACACTACCTTATTTTCTTTCTTCTTTGAATGCAATGTCTGATTGTGCATCTTTTGTGTCATATATAGCTTGCAATGTATTTCTCTAAATATGGTTGGCTTGAATTTCAATGGGAACATTCTGTTTCTTGTCATCTAAATTCTTGCAATAAGTTGATTTCTTGGACATCTTTTCAAGATCACATAGTTATTATCTTCCATGTAGATTATGTATCCTTTCTATAACAGTTGTCCTATGCTCATCAAATTATGTTTTAGGCCAGAAATATGATATACATCAGGGATAAAAAAATTCTTTCCTTGTTTAGTTAAGATATTAATACTACCTTTTCCTAAGATAGTGCCTTGGATATCTGTTCCAAGTGTATCTTTATTTTGGACTAACTTATCCAAACTAAAAAACAATTCTAAATTTCATGTTATGTGATTACTCCAACGTGAATCTAGATACTATATGTCAGAAGGACTTTCTTGAGAAACATTGAATTCAATTGGTGATACTATAGGAATTGTCTTAGTGTGTTCCACAAACATAGGAGTGGAAGGAGCATTTGAATTGTTTGAATGATCTTGACCTTGCTTGTTATGATTATATTTTCTATTTCTGCATTCATATGAATAATGTCCATAATGTTTGCAGTAATGGAATTGAATCTTTGATTTATCAAATATCTGATTACTTGGCTGACTATTATTTGGATTTTGTCCTCTTTCACCAGTGTTTGAAGGACTACTACTGTGTCCACCTCTAGCAGAACTCCTCCCTCTACCTCTAGAGTTAGATATCCCCATTCCTCATCCATGGCTTATAGATGACTGCGAGGAAAGTGCATTTTCTAATGACATATTTGAACTATTCAATCTGTGTTCATGATTAATGAGGGAGGCTTGCAACTCATCTAGACTAAACTAACTCAGGTATTTTTTATCCTCCAAAGTTAGAAAAAGAGTATCAAATTTAGGAGGAATACTCCTAAGTACCTTCTCAACAAACTTTCTATCCTCTATGGTTTCTCCATGAGACTTAATCTGATTTATCAGGCCAATAACATGGGTGTAGAAGAAATCTACTGAATCTATATCTTTCATTGACATATTTTCAAAATCTCTTCTAAGAATTTGTAGTTTTGAAGTCTTGACTTTGTCCATACCTTGATAAGAAGTTTGTAATATGTATCATGCTTCCTTGGCTTGATTTCCTGATGGAAATCTTGGGATTATTCTCTCATGACTTCATGTATGTAAAACATCGCCTTTCTATCATTCTTCCTTTGATGTTTCAAAGCATCATTCTCAGCTTGTGTGCGTGCATTGTATGCTGCCTAATCTATTGGTTCCAGATAACCATTCTTGAATCTCTCCCATACATATTGAACCTGAAATAACTCCTTCATGGTCAAGGACCATAACTCATAATTTTTTCCTATAAAAGTGGCAGGTTGCATATTTGAAGTAGAAGCCATATTTTCACCTTACAACACAGTTCCTGCTCTTTAAAAATTCTCTTGAAGCTTACTCTTATAAAAACTGCTTCGATAAACCTACTTTGATACGAGATCTTGGATCTACAATGCACATACAAGCTATGCATTGCACAGTTGCAAAAGAACACACAATTAAATTCTTCATCGTTGAACTCTCAAGACTTACTGCACAGTTCTCAAACTGCACGATATACTGTTCGTTGTGATGATAACACTTAATAAATCAATTTCTTGTCATTGTGCTACTATCAACACATAAACTATGAACTTAAGCTTGAGCATAAACAAAGAGAATGTATTTTAGATTGTTTGAGCACAACAAATCTCAGAAATACACATAAATATATCAACACACAAATACTTGATATATTACTAAACTTGAATATTATGAGTGGTTACAAACTACAAAACTATGTTGAGCTTCAGCTCCGACAACTTCTGCAAACTTACAAAACACAGAGCTTGTGCTCTCAGACTTCTTCAACTCCTCACACAGCTGTTGTTTCTTCTCTCTATCAATTAACACTCTATTTTTCTGCATATCAACATCCTACAGACTCAGACATATATAGATAAATACATATTTATCTGCACAACATAGCTAGAAAAAGATAAAGATCGGGTCATTAAATAAGCTCCTGGGACACTTCTCCTTGTTGTGTTTGACAAACTAACATCTTTGTTTTTTGTGATAGACAGAGTCTGTGTAAGCATGAAGCTCACGACTTGTAATAAATATTTCCAATAGAAAAGCGATGACTTATAGGCTTGCCTCGTGTATTTTCATTGGGAAACAGAAGAAAGATAACCACTTTTCAGTGGGAAGCGTAAGCGTGAGGCTCACGTCTTGTAATTAATATTTCAAACAGAAAAGCAGTGACTTGTAAGCTTGCCTCGTGTATTTTCATTGGAGAAGCAGAAGCTTCACTGGGAAGTAGAAGCAAGAGAACTAATGAACACTAAACACTTAACAACCAAATGACATGGATATGAGGAGGCTGGCCTCTTGAACTGAAAATGACAAACCTATTCATATACTAAATAAAACCTCGACTCAACTCAATTGATTCTTATACTAAATAAATAAGAAAGATCAACTGATTCTTATATTTAATAAATAAGAACTCAACTCAACTCAACTGGTTCAAACTGAACGATAAAACATGGAACAATCTTTGGTTCAAACTGAACGATAAAACATGAAATAATCTTATGAACGATAAAACATAAAACAATCTTAAGAAATGATTAATGTTTACTAAAATTTTGGTTAAACCATAAAACTTGGATTAAAACCTAAATCTTTGGCTGTGTGCCGAATTAATGCAAAATGGGAAAACCATTGCTATAATCCCTGGCGTAAAGGTAGGGACTATTAAGTTTCATGACATGGTAAGTACCAAATCCAAAATTAGTGTACGTAATTATTCGGATGAGAACCATTAAATGGCTGAGAGAGATAGATTTAAAAAAATGAGAATTAGAATAATAAATCCCATAGCATGTCAGTGCCAAGTCCAATGGAAAATACATTTATTTTTTCCATTCATGATATTAGTCTATGTAATAACCTAATTGATTCTCCCAAAAATGACTATTGACTAACGGTCCAATTTAATTAAGCGAGTATTATGCTATCACAACCCGTCCTTGATCAAACTTTGCCGCATACATTTGCCATGGATGAACATAAGAATACTTGACATAATCCTATTGACAACACTGAGATTTTGACATAGTTTATTACGCTCTTCCCAGTCTCCGCGTCGCTACTCGCTAGATTGTTGGTCTTGTTCAGTCTGAAAAATAAAGAAAAGGCTCTAAATGCACTTCCTTTCGAAGTAAATGTTTCCACGCCGCTGGAAGGTTTCAGGCACTTCCAGCTTTTCCTTTCTGTCATTGTTATTTTGCATTTGAACTGAAATAAGAGATCTTGACGATGGAGTATTTTCTGCCATCTTTATTTATGTTTAATAGTCTGATGCTCAATACTCTGGTGTAACCTTTATGCTGACAACATTTACTCCTTGTTAATGTCTAAAAAATAATAGAATTATCAGGAGTAGTAATAATAATAAATAGTATAAATACATGAATCTAATTATATTGTTCATCATTATATTGTTATTTAAATTAATTAATAACAATAAATTACTATAAATATATAAATTTATAATATTTATAAAAATATTATTTTAATTTATATTTTAAAATTAAATTTAAAACTTAGTTAAAGTGGAAAATTGATTGTATGAGATTTTAGGAATTAACATAAATATATAAATTTATTATATTTATAAAAATATTATTTTAATTTATTTAAAATTAAATTTAAAACTTAGTTAAAGGAGAAAATTGATTCTATGAGATTTTTAAAAGATAAAAAAGTTTTTAAAGCTACAATTTCACCTTAATAGCTTACAAAATCTACCTTTACAAACTGTTCCTTTTAATTTAATTGATAATTACATTTGTTATTTAAAATATTTTGGGATTTATATTAAAAATATAAATATTATATAAGAGAAATATACATATTTAAAAAAATATATGAAATCATAATTACTTTAAAAAAAAATTAAAAAAAAATTAAACAAAATCACTTTAATCTAATTTAAGTAAATTGATTTGAATTATAATTTAGTAATTAAATGCTTTGTCAAAGCTCTTAAGAAAGTATATAGACATTTATATTACCAAAAACTTTTTTGCATCATCTTTTGTTCCCGAAAAAATGCACAACCAAAATATTGAAAGTGGAAACTTTTTTGCATCATCTCTTGTTCCCAAAAAAAAATGCACAACCAAAATATTGAAAGTGGTTAGGGTTGCGTAGAGAAGATAGGGGTGGGGTGCCTTTAGGGAACAGCGAGATCCAGGCGGGGAAGCTAGACCTCACTAGAGGGCGCCTCTAACCCTTGACTAGGCTAGGTGGGACCGCATGGGTGGACAGGGCACAAATAACCGGCCGGCATAGCTGGCATTCCATATTCGTTAATTGGGTGGGATTTGGGAAATCTAGATTTTGTCAAATTTTCATGAAAATGTCTAAAATAGTTGAATTAATGTTTTTTTTGTTCTCTTATTAATTATTGTTAATTGAATCTAAAAACAACAAAAAAACATTTTTTTTTCCTTAAATATTAATTTTTATTTATTTATTTGATATTTAAATAAGAGATAGAATATAAAAAAAATATTATATATTTTTATCTAATTCATAAAAAATAATAAACACATTTCTCAAGGAATTCATGTAAGAAAATCAAATTTAAAACAAGCAATGAGAAGGAATGACTTAATGGATCTACTTCTTCTTGAATCTTGTTACTTCTAAATCTGTAGAAATTTATCAAAATGAAATAATATTCTATCTCTATAAAATTTAATATACCAAATTTATATTAATTGAAATAATGCATACTAAGCATAAGTAAAAATATCTTTATCCTTTCCAAATAATTATTTTTTTCTTATTTTTCATGTACTTTGTTTGTTACTATTTCCATATGTCAATGGACACAAATGTGCCCTTTTAATTTCTCTTAATTTATATTTACATTTTAAAA
>JZKD02S0146216.1:29772-64627 GCA_000966675.3 Picea glauca
TTTAACGAGTGTGAAAGAATAAGGTCACTCGACGATCTTTTCAATTTTAGGGAGTCTGAAAAGAGCTTAACTATGGACTCCATGGGGGTTTCTTTTTCGTAAGTTTAGTCCCTCAAGCTCGAAAAAGAGATAAAATCATACCTGAGAGTACTCTTCTAAAGAATGAAAGTTCTATAGAGTATACCTTTGTTCGTATAGTTGACCGTCTGGACCAAAAAAGGGGTAAACTACCGTCGGACAGATGTGACTTCAAGTTTCAGTTTAACGAGCGTGAAAGGTCACAAGATCGCTCGACAATCTTTTCATTTTTAGAGGGTCTGAAAAGGGCTTAAAAGGAGACCCCTTTAAGGAACGTTCTTCTAGACCAATTTAACGAGTGTGAAGAAACAAGGTCACTCAACAATCTTTTCATCTTTAAGGAGTCTGAAAAGGGATTAAAGAAGACTCCATAATGCTTACTTCTCTCAGTTAATCCAGACGAGATTGAAAAGCATAAATGCAATCTCACCGGATTTTTCTTTCGGATCTCAAAGCGAGCTTGAAAAACAACAAAGTTAGCTCATGATAGACTCTTTGTGGGTTGATGCCTGGCATCTCCTCGGGGGAGTTGTATGCTCCGATGAAAACATTGTCTATGACGCCAGGGGTTATGGAGATATTGATAGGTATCGTTTCAGCAACGGTTGCCATATTACCCTCAACATAGATCTTGTGTGTAGCTAAGGGATTAGTATGACATGACCTATCTCCAGTCATAGTCATGGTGAATTATCCTACTTTGATTCAGCTTAACTTTGGGAGGAAATATGATCTATGATGAAGATCTTCCCAAGGTTTCTCTGGACTAGTAATTTCTTCGATTACTGCGTCGTCGGAAGGCAAGACTAAGTCTAATGAATCGACGTTAGCGAGAGAACCCTCAGCCCAAATAGGCTCTAGAAGTGGATCTAACGGTTGTGCAGGTGTCGGATCAGGGTTAGATGAAGATTGTTGGACTAAAGAGTACGCTACTTCAGTGGCCGACAAGGGCATGGACATCCCTGAGTGCCCTGTCTCATCCATCGTGGCTGATAGGGAAGGAAGAATCCAAGGATCCTCAAAGTAAGTCGTGCGGAATGACGAAACTTGAAAAATCTCAACCTTATGGTGATTAGATATAAATTTGACATCGTCATGAGGAGGTTGGTAATTGAAGGTACCCATCAAGGACGGGCACAAACCAACTCCAACGTTAACGACACCTGGTTGAGTATTATCAATCATGGGGACCGTGGATGCCCCCAAAGCTGGGTCAGGTCTAGAGAAGGATAATTGATCGATGGTCATTATCCGACCCTCGTGTGGAAACAAAAAGACTCTGAAAACTGTAGAAACCACAGCTTGCATAGCATAAGTCCAACTCCGTCCTAACAAGAGGTTATAGTCGAGGGGAGCATCGACTATTTCCACTTCGACGCACACGATTTTCCCTCCTAGCTACACAGGGAAAGAAGGAATGATGCCATGTGGTCGGAAAGAATGATCGTCGAAAGCAGTGAGGAGAGTAGGTGAAAGAGACAAAGCGGGCTGGCTAATGGCCTTCCAACATGCTAATGACATAACGCATGTCGATGCACCCTCGTCGACCACCGTGCAGAAGATATTCCATGTAAAAGCTTTCATGGGATGAGCCACTACTATATGAAATGCTACGTGGTAAGGCATATGAGGTTTTAAGTCGGTTGTATCTAACATGATGGTACCTAGGTTACAAGTCTCAGTAGAGCCTAAAGCAGTTAACAAGGCTTTCCTCTGAGCAGGGAAGCTTTGGAGAACCTCCAAAGAAGACATCGCACAAGGGGTTTGTGATAAATCCTCCACCACAGAGTAATTCTAGGCGACCCTTGCATTTGGGTTGTTAGAAGCTTTTTTAAATTCACCCTTTGGAATGTGTGTCATTGTTTCTCCCAACGTCTTCTCAATCTATAGAGGAAGAGATGGGAGCTCAGCTTATTTACCCTTCTTAGAAGCGCTTGGTTTAATATAGTCATGCGCTCTAGTCGTTATGAAAGCATCACCCCTAACCATGTATAAGTTCGTGGATGAGGGATTGTTTGGAGGAGGGAAGGTTTCTTGGCTGCCTCCTTCGACACTTGTAGAGGCTTGAGTTAAATTTTTCCCATGTTGAAAGGGATTAGTCAACACTGCTTGTTGTTGTTGTGTGACAAACTTTTGGGCCTCTGCAAGTCAAGGACAAACATGGGTCGGGTGGTCTTCCACACACAAGTTGCATGGATACCTCGCCTTCCGTTTTTCCGTGGTTTCCCCGCCAGCATTATCAGTGGGTTTTTTATCCCCCTTACCCTTGTTTTGTTGTTTTTTCTTCCCTTCAGGCTGTTGGGTAGCCTTTGGGTTAGTCGACTGCACAGAGTGTACTTCCGACGTTTGGGTAGGAGGAGCAGCCAAAGTAGTAGTCTGGCTGGCCGCTGAGTGTTTTATAGATAAATTTTGCAATTATTTTGTCAATTGCTCAGCGGGCTTGGTTTGTGCTGAACCAACAATACCATCGGCATGTGGTCCAGCTCTCTGTCTAGTTTTATCCAATATCGATCGTGGTGCATTCGGCAGGATGTTGTATAATAAACCAGACTGAGAATAGATGAAATCAAACTGTTGATCCCTCATGATGGCATCTTCTTCGAAGAAAACTCTGGAAGTTGCGACGTCTTTGGATAATTGTGGGACCAGAGACTTAAGGAACCACTCAAGCAAGAATGCTTGTGGGACTGGTACTTTGATTAGACTCTGCCGGCGTCTCCACTCTCAGATATGATCATAGATATGGTCCGTTGTTGTCTGTTCATAATTGGCGAGCAGTTCTGTGCCAGCGTCGTATCTCATAGGTAACTGGAAATGGTTAAGGAAGGCCATTTCCAGTTCGTCAAAAGAAGAGTATCTTGAGCGATCGAGCTCGATGTACCATTTCGTAGCACTCCCAATAAGAGTATGTTGAAACAATCGCAACTGTACGGAGTCATCTTTTAATGAGTTAGATGAACACCAAAGATGCAAGGTAGTCACATGATCACCTGGATCTTCATTAGGCTTGGCCTCAAACTTTGGAATGTCCGAAAGCAACTTCATTGGCGTAGGAGGCCAACGTGGATCATGACAAATAGGATCATTTAAAAACCTTGTCAAATCTAGCAAATGTAATGTCACTAGGAATGGTAGTTTGGTTTGCTGTTGATAACCTGGGAAAAAGGGTCTTGGAGTTTGACTGGCACCAGGTTGCCAGGAAACGTTTGGCTGCTGGCCTGGATTCTGCTAGAAACCATGGCCCTAACCAACAGAAGGATTTTTCATCTGTGGAGACATCATCGACTGATTTCCCATAAAGGACATTAGGTGTTGGGCCTGCATAGTGTTCTAAGGACTCTGGGAAGTATTACCCCATGCCGGTCCCGATGGGAGAGGCATAGTGGTATGTCCAGGGTTCCATTGACTGTGAAAAGCATTACCCCAGAACGACATTCCAGAGGAGGGAACGGATCCTTGTCCTAAGTTCAAAGGTCCTATTATATGTGCCCCCTGCGCAGGAATAGTACCCTGTGCCGGAGTAGGCTGTCCAAAAATGGGATTTCCCCCAGACGGGAAAGCGTTGGATGAGAAAGTGTTGTTACCAAACGTCCTGTTCCAAACAAACATGTCAAACCTACCGGCATACTGTGCGTAGGTGTTCCTTGACTCCCTGCTCCAAATAAACTAGTGTGTGCAGGATGCCCGACGGACTGTTGATGTGGACCACCAAGCGAAGGGGACGGAGGGATATGACCTCCTACGTAAGGAAAAGCGTTAAAAGGGATAGGAGTTCCACCAAGTTGACCTTGTAGGGGAGCGTTAGAGATCCCTGCCCCCAGACCCAAAGTCTGTAAAGTGGAGTAAGTGAGTGCAGGACTTGTACCCGAACTAGGCATACCATATGAGAACGGAGGGCCTGTCGCACTAGGTGTGAAGGGGGTTGTAGCTACCGCCATAGACGGGTTCGGTCCACTGTGTGACGTAGTTACGGCTAAGACAATGGTGGCTCAGACTGACAATGGTAAGTTAGGAGATGATTCTCCTGTGGTAGCAACTGTGGTGGGAATGGAAGAATTCCCAGAAGAAGTAACAACGTTTGTTTCCATAGTTGTGTGAGGCACTTTCTGGCATTTTTGAAATTGGATTGGTGTAGTAAACGATGCCCAGATATCAGTGGTTGGGGTTTCAATCAATCCAATATTGGTGGTTTATTCTTCTGGGAGTTGTTTGGGCACAAAGGTTTTTAACCTAGTCGCTTCGAAAGACCCTTGTTGGTCTAACTTCCGCCTTAATGGTGGAGGGGGTGGCTCCAGTGTAACCGGCGGTAGGCCCAGAAGCCTTCATGACCAACAGAGCTCGGGATCCTCCACTGTGTGAGAATATCCAAGACATGCTAAGGTATTCTACATGTTCAAAAGTAACACACACTAAAAAGAATCCCCTAGGATATAAGACAAGCAATCACTAAACTATTTGGAAGAACAGTTACAACAACCAACACTAGAGGAACTTACCGGTGCAAGTGCAACTCAAACACGGAAGCGCCCTTCCGGTATACTCTGAAAATCTTGGCCCGATGTATTTCCTAGGTACTGCGGTATACCCCCACAGTCACCCGTGTATGTCCCTAAAAATATTGGCAACTAGGTTGCCCACACGCAAACAATCACCAGGCGGGTACAGTCGAAAGTCGGGTAGACCACAATGAGCAGGGTATCAATCCCAAAACCTGTCAAGGGTATCAAGAGAAAATGGTATGGAAGACAACTGAGGACCTCGAACATATTTGAGACCCATGAAGCCCCGTGGAAAATGCAAACGACGGAATCCCAAAACAAGCCCTCGATATGTGTTCTCCACTACGATTGGTCTGGCTTTTGAGGGGTTATCTTTGCTACCTTTCCGCACATGACCTCGTGTTTATCCCCTGTGTTAGAGGGGGGTCCCATATAACTTCCATGAAACTGGACTTAGACACTCCCTACCTCAGACTATAATGTTTGGTTTTGAGTGGCCTTGAAGAGTTTCCTCTCCAACTTAATTCAAAGCCCTAATCCTGAACTAGTGTGTGAACCCTACAAACATAAAAGTCTAGTAGATTTTAAGATTAACATTGCTTTTAAGGATTTTTCTTACGTCAAGGGGTATGAAGGTGAAACTAATGGTGTGTAAAGATGAAAGAAAAAATGAATGAAAAAATCTTGAAACAAAAGACTTTTACTAAATGAAAAATTTCAACAACTTTTCACAAAGAAAGATTTCTTTTTCTTTTCAATTTTTCTAAAATTTAATACAACAAACTTAAAGAAATTTCGCTCAACTACAAGCTACTTATGCTCTAAATGCACTGTAAAAACTTATGAAATAAAAAACGTCTCCCTAGCTAATGATGCAGAAACCCACTCTTCAAACAAAGAAGAAAATGAAAAGAGATTTTTTTTATTTAAGTGCTAGTAAAGCAACAAAGGGAAAATACCGACAAGCATAGAACCAAGAAAAACAAATTCTGTCTTAAATCACAGATCGCAAAGAATCAGAGTAAAAACACACAATGGAAACAAAGAAAACAAAGACTCTCACGCTTGTCTAAAAACCATAAAAAAAAAAAAAATTATATTTTCTGTCAACTATCAACTGAGGAAAAGCAGGTTAAGGGTAAGACGACCTAACCTACTGACTATTCAACCCTAGACTCAAACACTTGAGAGGAATACTTCTCATCAAAGGAGGGGATGACTACCCCACCCTGAACAAAAAGTAGCATGTCAAGCACGTTACTGTCACTAAAACTGCACGCGTGCAAATGCGTGTTGAGCTGAAACAGGAAGCGTGTACACGCGGGTTGACCTTGTACAGGCCACGTGTATGTCTAAATACTAAGAAAAAAATGAAAACAAACATTCCAGACCAGGAAGAGGCCTCTGGTATTGATAACCAGGGTCCCTTGAAGGCTTGGATGCCTTTTTTAATAGAAAATAAAAATAACGCACGGAATAACAAGGCGAAAAAAGCAATCTGAGATAGGACTGTGAACCAGCAAGACTCAGATAGGATTCCAGAAAACCCCATGAGAATGTATAATTATGACAGGGAAGAGGTGGATTTCCTCTAAAATTATCTGAACTCCTACATGCTACTGTTATCCCTACAGCTAGCGTTCACAAGCGGGATGTAAGAGGATAGGGCGTGGGTACACACGTGCAGGCCTTCTGTAGGCCGTGTGTACCTCTGTGTATCCCAACAACTATCATCAAGAAAAAGTCAGGGAAAATTGGTATGAAGAACCAGGCTCTCTGCTAACTCAGACCTTACAGAAAAAGACAGGAAAAGAAAAACAAAAAACCTAATCTTTAAACTACCCAAAAACTTTAAATAAATCCACAAACCCTAAAGAGTATTATCCCCAGTACGATCGCCAATTCTATTCTTGGGAAAAATACCCTATGGACTAGAAAACTAGGGTCAGACTTGCATCGAGATTTTGACCGTAAAGAAATTACTTTTTAACCTACAACCCAAAACTTAAACCCCTCTTTCACAGTACATGCATGGAGAATGACTACTAACCTTGTTACTGACATTCAATGTAGATCCTCCGTTGCGCTTTGACCACTTGCTTGCACTGCTCCTTCCAAAGATGACCTGCAATCAAGACAAACAACTATGCATGCATGTTACTTCTCTACTTGAGGGTTAGAAATTAAGCATAAATTGACCAAACCATAGATAACTCATGCATTGGGACGGGAAAAGTATTCTTTTATTATTTGAAAAATGAATCAACTTACAATCAAAGTCGATACCGGCCACCGCTCCTTGATCTTGATCCTAGGCTCCTCTTCTTCTGTCCTCCAACTACTTTGCGTTAAATCTCCTTTGGCATGAGGAAAGAATAAAGGGTTGGCACAATGGATTACGTAAATGGGAAGAGTTTCTTCGCTATATTTTTTCCTCTTCCAAATGGTACCCCTACCCCTTCTTTTATAGGCTAGAAGAAGCTAGGGTTTTGGACGAACCCTCGGCCATGCATGGCCGGGAGTTTCAGTTAATTGACCCATAGATTTTTGTCCCATCGACAACTTTCCTCTTTTTTGTGATTCTGAAGGTACACATGGGTTGTAGTGGGCCTGCTAGCATGTACTTTGTAGATACACGTGGGCTGTAATGGGCCAGCTAGCGTGTACTTTTAAAAATGGAGTTTTTAGAAGAGTTGTTTAGTAGTTTTTGGCAAAGAAGGGATATGAGTTGGCCTGATGCCAGGTAAGCATGTGTGGTGCAATTTAGGGTTATAACAGAAAGGTTACGGGATGTATCCTTAACCTGGGAGATTTTTTCACCAGGGCCAACCTGTACGTCACGATCTTAGGATCTTATGACGTCATGATTGGTATGGACTGGTTGGAATTGCATGAGGTGATACTCAACTGTAAGACGAAGCGATTGAGCTTGTTCGATGACAAGGGACAGAGACGTGTGATTGTAGGATGGAACAAGGGAGTTTCCCTAAGGTTCATCTCTTCCTTAAAGCTACAGAAGAGCATGCGCAAAGGGTGCCAGCTTTATGTGATCCTTGTGTTAAATGAGAAGGGGGTAGCAGAAGGTCTAGAACACCTTTCGATGGTGAGGGAGTTTGCAGATGTCTTTCTGGAGGAGTTACCTAGGATGCCGCCAGAGAGGGAATTGGAGTTTACCATAGACCTAAAACCAGGGACTGAACCGATAGCAAGAACGCCCTATCGGATGTCAACCCCAGAGTTACAAGAGTTAAAAATGAAACTGAAGGATTTTCTGGACCTGGGACTGTTACGTCCTAGTGCGTCACTGTGGTGTGCACCTGTTATTTTCATAAGAAAGAAGGATGGGTTGTGGAGGCTCTACATTGACTACCGTTAGTTGAACAAGGCCATGATCAAGAATCAATATCCGTTGTAGAGAATTGATTATCTGTTCGATCAAATGAAGGGTGCAACATTGTTCTCAAAGATCGCTTGCGATCAGAATACTAGCACTTACAGATTAAGGAATATGGCGTCCCTAAGACCTCCTTTAAGATGAGGTTTGGACATTACAAGTTTACTATTTTTCCGTTTGGACTGACAAACGCCCCAGGGGTATTTATGAGTTTGATGAATGGGGTGTTCCACAAGTACTTGGACAAGTTCGTCCAAGTATTCATTGATGATATTTTGATTTACTCTCGGATGATGGAGGATCATGACGAACACTTGCGCTTGGTACTAAAGTGTCTGCGACACAACAATATTTATGGGAAGTTGTCCAAATGCTCATTTTATCAATCAAACATTCACTACTTAGGGCATGTCATCTCCGGTGAAGGCATCGGCATGGATCCAGCCAAGGTCGAGGCTATTATGGAATGGCTTTCACTGATGAATGTCTCGGAAGTGCGTAGATTCATGGGTTTAGCAGGATAATATCGATGGTTCGTCGAGGGATTTTTGAAGATAGCATATCTGATCATGGAGTTGCAGAAGAAGAACAAGAAGTTTGTTTGGACCGAAAAATGCATAGAAGAATTTTAGAGGCTCAAGGATTTGTTGACAACAACACCGATACTAAAGGTCCCTGACATGGACACAGACTTCTTGGTATGCACTGACGCATCCAAGGAAGTCTTAGGTGGAGTCTTGATGCAAGATGGATGCCTGATCACTTACATTTCGAGGAAACTGAGAAGTCATGAGGAGAACTACGCGATGCATGATTTGGAGTTGTTAGCCATCGTATATGCCTTGAAGGTTTGGAGACACTACCTTTTTGGATGAAAATTTGAACTAAGGACTGACCACTGTGGACTACAACACATCTTTACGCAAAGTGACTTGAACACGCGACAACAGCCTTGGTCGGAATTTCTTAACCAGTACGACTTCAAGATTACTTACATAAAAGGAACAGTGAACCGAGTGGTAGATGCATTGAGTTAGAGACCATGCATCTTTTCAGTGCTACCTCTTCAGACAAATCTACGTGAAAAGATTATGACTTTACAGCGTTACAATGAGTGGTACAAAGAGGTCAAGGGTTTTATCGGACAAAACACAATGATGGTACCACAATTTGAATGATTTTCATTCGATAGAGATGGTTTATTGAGGTTAAAAAATCATATCTACGTACCACTGAACGACGAGTTGAGGATGTTGATCTTGAGCGAGGCTCATAGAGAAGTTTACATGGCTCACCTGAGAGTCACGAAGATGAGGACAGACCTTAAACCCTTATTCTTCCGGAAGGGAATGAAGGTAGACATAGTTAACTATGTGGCCAGATGTCTAGAATGTGAGCAGGTAAAGGCTTACCATAGACACCCAACAAGATTACTACAACCACACGCTATTCTGGAATCGAAATGGGAGTTTATTTTGATGGATTTTATTGTTGGATTGCCACTGACGACAAGGAGACATCACTCGATTTTCGTAGTAGTAGACACTCTAATGAAGAGTGCTCACTTTATCCCTATGTGCATGATGTGTCAGGCACCTGACAGAGCTAGAGTTTTCATTAGTGAGATTGTGATGCTGCATGGTGTGCCTAAGAGGATTATATCTGATCGAGGATCGGTGTTTACTGGATGATTTTTGACGAGTTTCCAAGAGGCCTTGGGAACCCAACTTAACTTTAGTACTACGTATCACCTAGATACTGATGGGTAGACTGAACGAATGAACCAGACCTTGGAGGACATTTTACGCATGTACGTGATGGACCAACAAAAGTGTTGGGAAGAATTCTTGCCACTGGTGGAGTTCGCTTACAACAACAGTTACCAGAGCACCATTAAGATGGCTTCTTTCGATTTTCTTTACGGGCGACTCTGTCAGACGCCTTTGAGTTGGGATCAGCTTGAGGATAGGGTCTTGGTGGGACCAGAAGCAATCCAAGAAATGGAATATCAAATGCAAACAATAACACAAAGGATTAAGGAGGTGCGGGATCAACAAAAGAGATATATCGATGCGCATTGTGTCGACCGTAGTTACGAGGTCAGTGATCAAGTCTTCTTGCAGGTTAAACCGCATAAGAGTTCGATCAAGTTTGGGAAGGGATATAAACTCTCTCCTAGGTTCGTGGGACCTTTCAAAATTGTGGAGAGAAAGGGGTCTGTGGCCTATCGACTAGCCTTACTGGATTCTTTGAGGCGTATGCACGATGTTTCATGTATCTTTTTTGAGATATTATATTAGCGATCCTACACATGTTATTGACATGAGATCCTTCCAGGTATCGGATGAGGGGGTGCTCATAACTGAGCCAATATGCATCTTGGATCATCGCGTTCGACAGCTACGACATCGAACGATAGAGAAGGTCAAGCTCCAATGGGATAATTATAGTCCACACTCGGCGACCTGGGAGGACCCATATGATATGCACCAACAATTTCCATTTTTGTTTCATAGATAGACATATGATACTGTGATACACTTTATTTTGGCATATATACTGTGAAACTTCGGGACGAAGTTTAGACCAAGAGGGGGTTTATGTAACATCCCGCTCTGGTGCACTGAGTGAACTTATTTTTTAGGACACTTGCTCGCAAGTGATCCGGATTATTATGCTATTAAAACTTTTGATTTTGATTATGAGGCGTTATGGGTTGATGACATGTTGTTTTACTGCATTGCCATAGACAGGTGCTATTGACTCAGTTTTACTGAGTGTGTAGGATTTTGGACCTCGAGGATGCAGAGGCATCAATGGAACCCCTTGGACTCTAGATAGAGTCAGGGAGTGTACCGTTGGGGTTTGATTGTTTTACTGTGATATTAGTGCATCTGATTAGATGATATGATATGGATATGTTCTGACATGATTTGTTGATGATGTAGGATGATGATAGCTTGCCGACCAGACTCACATGTGGAGTAAAGGGGTCACGCATGACTACCAGAGATGTTGAGGGAGAGGTGTGGACAACAACCCTCCCATAGCCTACTGGCACTCTCGCCGTGGCTCAAACTGTAGGTTAATGATTACCTAGTTCGAGAGGACCCACGATGTCATGAGGTCAGAATGTGACAGTCGCTCACGATGATTCTAAGGGGCATGAAATAAGGCGGGGGCCTTATTACTTAGAGGCCCTTAGTCTCCCACAAGTTCACCTGGTAGAGTATTGACTCTAGGGTTTATTGATGTCTACCAATTCAATCAAGAGGTGAGTGGCACCCTTGGAGCACGTAGTACGTCTTGAAGGGAACATCGTGCAAGGGAATAGATGAGGCGAGTGGCACCCTTGGAGAACCTAGTGCATCCTGAAGGGAATGTCGTGTTGTTGATGATAGAGGAATGAACCTAGATGGCCTTAGGACAAATAATAGGTCATGTATTTTAAAAAAACAATTTCCCTAATTAAATGTCGCCCAGTACAAAATTTAAGGTCTAAGTCTAAATTACGCTAGTGCTAAAATTTTGTCTTTCTATAAAAAAAAAATTAATAATAATAATAATAATAAACTTAAATAATAATTATGATCTTCGTTAAATCTTGAACATGGAGGGAGTAAGAAATTTAATTTATTCATAAAAAAAAAAAAAAAAAAACTGTTGAAATAAAATTTAAAAAAGGGAATTAACTGTTTATTATTTTTGATAATTTAATTATATTAATTAAAAGGTAAAAGGGAAAAAGGGAAACATAAGGGAAAAAGCGGAAGGTCAAACTTAATAAATCATCTACCATTTAAGAGATTTTTAATTTAAACTGAACTAGCAATTTAATAAAAGGGAAAGTTATTAAAAACCTGTAAGAGAATTTGGGGACACCTAGGAGTGATTCTAGGAGTAAATCTAGTTGGGTGAAGGAAATAAAGATAGTTAATTATTTAAAGAAGTTAATTTATGGAGGAATGAAGGGGATAGGTGACACTTGTATGGGGAGGAATTTTTAGGAATTAAATTTTAAAAAACTTAATTAAACAAGATTTTAGGAAAGTAAGGAACCACCAAACTCTATATAATGAAGGGAGGAGATGGAGGTTGGATCATCTTCTGTTTGCATAATGCTACACTGCAGAAATATCTTCTTGAATGATTTATATTGTGGGAGTTGGGATACCCAACTTGGTGAGTGGTAGCTCGGCCTTACGAGGCGAGCTGGGAGCTAGTCAAAATCTCTGGAGAGTGTGTGTGTGGCCCCTTTGCGGCTCGAGGAGCTAAGGGGCAAGAAGAGTACCCCTAGAATTGGCTGGGAGGTACCGGTGAAGTCTCGTCAGTCGACAAGCGGAAGTGGCACGGAGCGCATGGGACGTCATTCAGAGTGGGCGCTCAGGCAACGGTACGCTCTCTTAATTTTATTAGGACTTATGCTTGGATCTGCTTGTTTATTGGAAAAGTAAACTGATGTCTTTTAAAGTTGATGACAAAACCTTTCTTAGCTTAGTTCGATGGTTGTTGTCTCCCATGGCCTTTGTTTTCTTGCATGTCTTCACCACCTGGCTGTGATTGATTGTGTCCTTCATGGTTGCTTAGATTTTGTCCCTAGATCGCCAGTCCTTGCCTGAGCAGTCATCCAAGAGTTTGATCTACGGTCATCACCTTAGCGTTAAAATACCTATGGATCTCAATGCCCTTCTTTTCTGTGCGAGGATGTTGAGCGAAGGATGAACCTGTTAGTCGGTTACCCTTGATGTTTGTCCCTAGATAATTGTTGATTCCACCATCTGGAAACGACCTCTGCGTATGGAATTCTTGAGTCCATGTTGGTTGTCCCTGCGATCATTTCAATAACTTATCTTAGTGAATCCTTGCGTTCTCTTTCGGTTGGCTTTGTTGGATTGGTAACCGGTGAAGTAAAAGATTTGAATTCAGTCTGAAATTTTTATTGGTGTCATGATCATTCAACAGATATAATTTCGGTCAACAAATTCTATTGATATCCTGGTAATGTAAATTATTTTAATCAAGTCTTCATCTTATAATTTGTATCATGGAAATGGTTAAGTCTGCGTTCTTGGCTTCTCCTGATGAATTGTTGTGTGTTTTTGTTTTCTTCTGATATGCCATTTTACTCTGCCAAATTTTACCGTACATTTACATCCTTGGCCTGCAACTTACTCTGTCCTTGGCCACTAGATTCTTATTTATTAATACTTGGCATTAAACCCTTCTATCTACTTGATCGTGTTGTCAATCATTTATTTACTTGACTGCATTCCAACTCTTGTTGTTGCATTTCTGATTGGTATTTAATAGTATGCAGTGTGACTGCATTTTAAATTGAGGCTCGACAACAAGTTGTGTATGCCTCGGTAATGATCTTGTGAGTTTAGTCTTGTAGAAATTTCCCTCCTACTTTCTGATTCCAGATCCTCTGTTGAAAAAAAAAGAAAAAAAATGCGTTTATGTGTTATATAATGGTTGATTGAACGATTGATGCAACCAGACAATTCTTACTCATCCTTCCTACTTCTGTCGCGCATGCAAACAGAACCCATTATTTTTTTTACCACTCACACCATAGGCGTAACTTCCTCATGCCCTCTCCTCTTCCCATTTATTTTGGCCTCCTAACATTCAACCTCTGACCTTTGTATTGACGGCACAAGGAACGCAATTTTTGCAGTATCCATTTCTGGTGTTCCTGCCTTAGTCTATTATGGGTACGGTTAAATCTCCAAGGAGCCTGGTTTCTTTTGCTCTGATTTTGGTGTGGCTTCACTCTCTTCCTGTGCAATGAGGGGTGTCTTTACCCTGACTACGTTTTACACTCTTTCTCAACGTTTCTTTTATCACTCTGTGCATCCCTTACCCATTTCTTTCTTAGATCCTTTTGGTGACTTGTGCGTCCTTTACCACACTCTTCCTAGAAAATGTGATTGAGATTGCTTTAAAAAACTTTTATTGGTGTTGCCCTTGATACCTAGCGTTGGGCCTGTAGCTAAAAACTGCCACTCCCATTTGTCGGGACGAAAATTGTTGCTTGATTCCTACGATTTCCATTTTCCTGAATATCACCTGCTTTCCATTTTAATGACGACATTCAAATTTTGGCAGTTTACCTTTTTTTTTCCAGGGCCTAAATAAGTTCTAAAATTATTGAATGCACCAAAAAGGATGAATGATACAACTCTGTCAAAAATGAAATTGTATATTTTTCTAGAATTCTTATATTTTAATTATTGATAATGATGGACATATATCGAAGGGTAAAAGTAGGAACTAACTATATCTACATAGTGTTGGAAAACTAGGAGAATGTCCTTAAGGGCTATGCATTACTATGATGGAATCCTTCTCATGTTTTTCTACATTTAAGATGCATTTTTTTTTTATGTTTCCCCTTATATTCTACATGGGTTCCTATTGATTGAAATGAAACTATCTCATCTTTCCTCCTGATAACTAAAATGGTGTTGAGGTGGGGAATTTAGTGCCTAGTCTCTTGGTGTGGATCTACCCTTTAAAAATGACCTATATGTTTCAATGTTGGATAAATTTGGAAGTGTTTTTATTAAAAGAAGGTGGTTTCATATGTGGAGAGGAGAGGATACAATTTCATATAAACATAGGAATTACCTTATTCCATATAGTGAGTGAAAAATACTTTAAGATTGTTAATATGATTATTCAAGTAAATAGCTAGTTGGACGAAGATGTGGATTAATATAGAATTGTCCATTTAGGTGGTAATAATATTAAAATTAGTAAGGATAATAAAGACTATATTGCAAACTTTAGACTTGCTAAATTAGATATGTAATTGATGTTAGTTGGATTCATAGATATTTCCTAACTGGTACTCAGGCTCGCTAAATTTGAGTCGTAATTCATGTCAAGTTCGAATGGTAACTCGTTGACTAATGGAAATTTAGACTGGTTAATTGATTTGTAATTAACACCAATTTAAACCATAGATATTGACCTTTCAGCCTTGATTAATGGTTGGTTGTTAACAAAGTCGTTTTTAGCTGGCACTTCCCGTTGAGGGTGTGGTTGTTCATTATAAATAATGTTTGTACTTGGTTTTGTAAAAATTTAATGTGCTTGGTTTGCTCACTGTAAGTGATTCTAGTTACTTGTGTAATTAATTTTGGGGGTGTGGGGTTATTAGGATGATTGTCCTTAGCTTAGTAGGCTTGGTCTGCTTGTGTTGGGCAGGATGTAGACACCTCCTTGTTCCTCAGAATAGTCACCAGCCTTGAGACCTTAAATGGTTAAAATCGATGGGAACCTGGGCTTGAGCATTGCTTATGTGTCCTTGAGGTCCTAACCATTGCAGGGTAGGATGGGCAGGTAGTCATTCTTATTCGTCATCAGTTGAATGTCGTACATTGCTTCTAGGTTCTTGATGTGATTTTATGTCAGGTCGTTATGTTGTTGTTGCATGAGTTTCATGCATTGTGTTCATCGTCGTGTTGCGATGTTGAGTATAATGTCATTATTACCTTCCTACACACACCAAAAAAAAAAAAAATCAAGGGTGCTTTTACCAGTTGTACATCGTAGGAGTCGTACCGGATGGGGATGTCACATAATGTGAGTTTTAATGGCTTATATATTTTGAAGAAGATGCAATTGAGTGAGTCTTAATTGTCACAAAATTAATGGTTCCAAATGGTAATGTGTACAATGATGCTAATGGAGTAATTTAGGTGATATTCTTACATTATCTTTGTGATCTAGCAAATGCTTTTCTAGGATGTTTTGTTTTGAAATTTGATCATTTAATATATTTTCCATATTTTCCAACATGCATAGTTTACCTGTTATAGTGTATAATATATGATGGTTGGTTGGGATACTGCATGGGATCTTCTCGATAAATATGATAAATATTATAGTGAGCTAAGGGTTAAATATTTAGTAATAATATTGTTTTTACCTAAAGCAGGTCATTATTTCTAATTCTAAGACTTTGAAAAATTGGTGATATTTTGAAAGGGGCATATAAATAAGCTGAAAATAATGGTAGAAGTGTAGAATTATGGATTTTGAAAACTCTAGAAACTTATTGACATTTTAACTATCAGAACTTATCCTATGTTATACAAAAATAAAAGATGACTAAACAAAGATTAAAATTGTTTTCAAAATGATAGTATATCAAATTATCCAAACACCGATATATATTTTCTTCTAAAAACAAAAGTGACTTATCTAATCACACCTTGGATAATGAAACAACTTCCTAATCCTGGAATTCATTTTTTATTGTACAACAACTTGTTATGCCTTTAATCTTGGCACATAAGAAATCTTTCTTTATTAAGTGTTGCACTCTTATCTCATCATAGATTTGATAATGTTATATTATATAACATATGAACTGTGCAAATATTATATTATATAACATATGCACAATGCATATGTTATATAATATAACATATGCATAATGCATATGTTATATAATATAACATATGCACTGTGCATATGTTATATCTAAACACTTATATATATTTTCTTCTAGAAACAAAATCATTTAAACTCAAACAGACTTCAAAGACTCAAAACAAATATTACAAAGGGAGACATAATTAGAACTTCAACAAAACGTGTTTGACGACAGTGAAAAATCCTAAAATTTAAGCCATGTTGGGAAAAGGAAACATAAGTAGTTGAATTTTTGTAGGAATTATACAAACAATTGAAGATGAAAATATAATCTTTCGATCAAATGAAAATCCATTTTCTAAATTCATATGGCCGACTGCTCAAGCACAAACTGGTGACTAAAGGGATAAGGGTCGGAATATAAAAACACAATCTTTTCATAATAATCAATAAAACACACACAAAGAAGTCATTGAAATCATAAGTTGGGTTCGCCAAGGGATTTTCATTCAACTCATAGGTTTATCATTCAAAATGCAGAGTTTATCATTAAAATTGCAGAGATGTATCCAAGTTAAAGAAATTAAAAATGCAGAGAGAAATCGAAGTTTTAATCAATCAAGATGCAGAGGTACTCGTTCATAATAAGTCACAAAGACTAAACATTTAGGCATGAATCAATCAATTCAAAGATAAGTAAGGGATATACAACGGGGAAAATTTGTATCCTTCACTCATCATCCATGCACAGAAAAGAAGGGCATCTGAATCTAAATGGCTTTAAACATTGAAGTGACGATCGTCGATTCCTCTCCTAGCCAACTGCTCAGGCACAGACTGATTAGTAAAGGGATAAGGGACAAAATATAAAACCACAATATTTTCATAATAATCAATAAAACCCACACATAGAAGTCATTGAAATCAGAAGTTGGGTTAGCCAAGGGAAATCAATTCTGAAAAGCATCAAGCAAGGGGATTACAAATACAAGTTAAATCTATTATATAATATAACATATGCACTATGCATATGTTATATCTAAACACTGATATATATTTTCTTCTAAAAACAAAAGAATTTAAACTCAAACAGACTTCAAAGACTCAAAACAAAGATTACAAAGGGAACCATAATTAGAACTTCAACAAAAAGTGTTTGACGACAGTGAAAATTCATAAAATTTCAGCCATGTTGGGAAAAGTAAACATAAGTAGTTGAATTGTTGTAGGAATTATACTAATAATTGAAGTTGAAAATATAATCTTTCAATCAGATGAAAATCCATTTTCTAAACTCTTTTGGCATAGAAAGATGAAAATCTTGGCTTAGCTCTCAATGAGAATTCTGATCTTATATTGTAAATGTTGTTGTATCATTCTCCCCAGTAGCTTGGATAGAGGGCTGGTCTCCCACGACCAAGTCATAGTCTAGTGGACTGTGACTTGGCCACGAGGGGGCAACTTTGTGGCCAAGCCATTAGTGTGTCGATGGCTTGGCCATAGGGATAGCCCCCCATGACCAAGTCATAGTCCAGTGGAATGTGACTTGGCCGTGGGGGCCCAGCCCTGTGGCCAAGACGTTGGCATGCCCATGGATTAGCTACAGGGGTCTCCATTTAACTTAAAATTAAAATTAAAAATTAAAATTACAAATGGAATTTTAGGGTTACCTGAAGCACGGCCCGCCTGATCGCTCACAAACACAACGAAATGATCTCCCACCAACACGGCGTCTGCGCCACCACCATGTCCACACCAACACCACTCACATTCACTCACTATCACAGTTGAGAAGAGCTGGTAAAATAGTTACATTTACGATGTTTGGTTAATATATATATTGTTTTTTGGCCGAAACAATAGTTTGGTCGAAAGATTATTTCGTCTGAAATATTAGTTCAAACAAAATAATCTTTTGGCCGAAAGAAGTTTTTGGTCAGAATATCTTTCGGTTGAAAAGATATTTTCAGATGGAAAACATCCGTCCGACTAAATTTCTACATGAAAATCGAGGGCACTGTCACTGTACCATTCGATTTGATGTTCCAGGTTTCATTCGAAAATTAGTTCGACCGAAAAAAGTATCTTTCATCCGAAAAAAAATATTTGTTCGACCGAAACAATGTTTTTCAGAATTTTGGAGATCAGATTCTCACGAAAGTGTTACCCACCTCCGTGAATTTACCCTACTACAAACAAATTTTCTATAAAAGAATAGAAAATATACAATGGCAAATACAAACATTACACATATATTTTTCCCCTAGAAACCCGAACCGGGAAAACCAACATATTCTATATTCATTCATAGTGATACATTGTTTACAATACAATATACATATAGGAGCTAGATACATCCAAAACCATAACCCAATGAATTGGATTAGTCAACAAACCTAATTCCTTAATCGAAAATAGAAAACCATTTGCAAAAAACAATGTGCCAAAAAACTGCCCAACAATGGATATGAAAATCGAGGCAACATGAAAAACGAGGCAAAAATGTGACATGTTTCATAAGGTAAGGAATATAACACATACCCAAAATTCTCCCACTTGTTGTTTTCTTTGCATGCAAGGGGTTACAGGGTTACATAGTCAACAATATAGGGCAACAATACCCATGGATCCTCTACACCAAGAGAACTTCTTAGTGCTCACATATTTTGTTAATGAATCTGCAACATTCTTCAAAGTATCCACCTTCATCAACAACACTTTCTTTTCTTCAACCATGTCTCTCACAAAGTGATATTGAATATCAATATGATTTTTATTTGAATGATAAGTTGAGTTCTTCGCCAGAAAAATTGCACTCTGACTGTCACAATCTATCCTTACAACTTGTTGTACCAACCCAATACCTGAACACAATATTTGTAACCATATTGCTTCCTTACTTGCATGAGTGACTAACATGTATTCAACTTCTGTAGTTGAAAGTGCCACTACATCCTATCTTTTTCTCATCCAAACAGGTTAAACACATACCCACTTGTAGATCTCCTATGATCTAGATATCCCACCTAGTATTTACCCACAAAGCCATGTATATCCAATACTCTGTTCAATATCGATCTTCCATGGTAGCAAAATCCATAGCTATCAGTACCACAAAATAATTGAAAACCCTTTTTAGTGTTTTACAATGCTCCTTCCCTGGTTTTGACATATAATTGCTCAAAAATCCCACTTCATGTGGAATGTCCAGTCTAGTACATACCATTGCATACATCAAATTTCCAATTGTACTCGCATATGGAACATGAGACATGTCCTCCTCCTCTTCCTGTGTCTTGCGACACTGATCTGCAGATAAATTTACACCAACAGGAATAGGAACCTTAACCAATTTAGATTCCTACATATTAAACCTGTGCAATATTTTCTCGACATATTTTCTCTGATTTAACCAGAGTTTCCTCTTTTTTTGATCTCTTTTAATTTCCTTTGGAACATGAACATATGCATCACAACCAAGATGATCACAACCAACATGAACATATGCATCACAACCAACATATTCATGTGTTCAAACTCTTGTTTTCCTTTGGAACATGAACATATGCATCACAACCAAATACCTTGAGATGTGTGAGAGAAGGTTTCTTATCAGTCCATACCTCTTGTGTATTCTTGTCATCTAGCATTGATGAGTGTGATTTGTTGACCATGTAACATGTAGTACCCACTGCCTCTACCCAGAATTCTTGCCATAACCCAACACCACTGAGCATGGACCTTTCTTTTTCCATCAACGTCGTGTTCATACTTTCTGCAACTCCATTTTTTTGGGGTGTATATGGAGTAGTCTTATGCCTTGCTATACCGCATTTCTTATAGAATTCTTCAAATTCATTCTCGTAGAACTCTCTGCCATTATCTATCTTAAACACCTTAATTATTTTCTCTGTTTGATTCTCAATAAGAGCCTTAAACTCTTTAAACCTTTCAAAGGCTTCATATTTCTCCCTGAGGAAATATATCCAAGTATTCCTTGAGAATTCATCTATCAATGAGACATAGTACATAGATTTTCCCAATGATGGGACCGACACAGATTCAAAAACATCACTGTGAACTAGCTGTAAAATTCCTTCTTCCCTCGTTACACCCGAGGGTAATCTTACCCGATTCTTCTTCCCATATACACAATGTTCACATATATAAAAATCTAGAGAGTAGTTAGACATACATTCAACCATACATTTACCATGTAGTAGTTGAAGACCCTTCTCTCCGATATTCTCCAATACTTGATGCCACAACATAACCTTTTCTCCATAGACTATAGGAGTTCTTTCTTCTTCAACTCCAATATTAGGAACAATAGAAATATTACACCCATCACTAATAGTGCTTCCTTGCAGCTTATACAGAGTTCCAAACCGAACTCCCTCCAACAACACCATTTCTCCTCGAACCATCCTATAGGTTTCCTTTTCAAATATTTTTTTTACCCCTGCATCGTCCATTTTTCTTACAGAAACCAAACTTCTGGCCAATCCTGGGATGTGAAGAACACCATGTAGTTTTCTAATCCTTCCATCTATGAGCCTCAACTTCAATTTTCCTTGACCTATGATTTTTATTGTTGAGTCATCACCTAGGAAAACATTACCTCCATCATATCTTTCATATTCACAGAACCGCTCCCTGTGGGGAGTCATATTAAAGGATGCACCTGATTCAACCAACCATGCCTCATGATCTGCATGTGTTCTTGAAGAATCCAAGTACACATCCCCTCCTTCTTCCTTGGAGGTATTTTCTTTTGTAGAAGGATATTCTTCAGATCCCTCATTTTTTTCAACTTTGGATCTACACTGCTTCTTGTAGTGCCCTTGTTTTTCACATCTCGAACATACCTTTACAAAATTTCTAGGATATTTACATATACCCTTAGACTTTTCTCTACCACTTGAGAACTTACTTCTATTTCATTCCTGGGAGCATCCTCTTACGAATAATGTGTCTATGCTTTGTCCTTTCATATTATTCTATCTCATCTCCTCTGACAACAAGGATGAGACCACTTCATAAAACATCAAGGAAGTTGTTGTTAGGGACCTAACCCCTCACATAGGGAGAATAATATATTTGCATGTAATAAAGGTCAATATTAATAAGGCCTAGCAATAAGAAATAATAAGTCCAATGTAAGAAGACCTAATAGAAGCTTTGTCTTCTAGAAGGATCTTCCTCTAGATTGTTCTTTTGATAGATATATTTAGTATACATAGGATTCGAGGGTATGATCATTTTTATCTTGGATATTATTGTAATAAAGCTCTTCTTTGCTGGAGGTTTCCCCCTCGAAAAGGCAAGTGAAAATTTCTCTCAGTAATCAATGTGTTCTTTCTGGTGTTATTCTGGTATCATTTTGTTATTATTGTGGTGCTGTTATGGTTATATGGTTGTTCATCTACCATTTATAGCTAATTATTTTTGTTTTTCATACTATTTTATATCTAGAATATTACAAGTGGTATCAGAGCACCTTCCTCAGCAAACAAGTATGGATTAATTTTTTTTCAAGGTAGAGACGTATTCCGGTGTAATTAAGCTACAAAGATTTTTTGTTATGCGCATAAACCCACAGTCAGGGATTCATACATGCAGGAAATACAAGTGGTACTTAAGTGTACATCTATTGGTCACCCTTGTAACCCATGATGGTACCCCTTTGATTGGTAGCACATCAGAAAACACTTGTATACATATCGACCTAGATCTCCTAAATCCCCCAATATATAAATCGATCGGTCACTTGAATTTTATAGTTCCACTGAGAAAAACACTCAGGAAGATACTCTCTAGTACCTCGGTAGTTGGGTAGTACAGCTAAGGGCATGGTCTAGCATCCTTAGTTGGTTCCCTGAGATATTGGGCTGAGTACTACTGTTGGACCCCACACATATATCAAAGAGCTATAGCATAGGGAAAACCCTTGTCTATAGAACCCTTGAATACCCTAACCTTTGGGACATAAAAAAAAATAGAATAGACAAGATATATTGTTGCATAATTGTGTATCCTGCATTCGGGTTGCGAAATTACTACAAATTTATTCCTGTTAATCATTTGGGAATTTCATCACTGCAGTATTCTTCAGAATGGAGTATAACTCTACAGGATTAAAAAAAAAAAATGAATCTGGATCCTGTTGGAACCATTATTTGAGACATATCCCATTGGATTTCTCTCTTCTCCCTTATCGCAGTCATACCTATCATTTTTCAGCAAAAAACTATTTATCGTGGACCCGACCCTCTTCCAACACCCTTATTTGGGCTTTATCCCATTGGATTCAACTCATCGCCCTGATTGTTGTGATACACTTCATTGATAGCCCATTTTTTGTGTGGTCCCACCCGCTCCTTTTCTTTTTCCCTCTTCATCATGGCCCATACCCATAGACAAGACTTGGAAGCTCGTTTCAATACCTTGCACTCTAATTTCACAGAAACCCAACAAGAAGTGAGACAACTCAGTGCCAATACTTCCACCATCAATAAAAACATGCATTCCTCCATCACCACCACAATCGAGGAACTCAAACAAGACCTTAAAAAAGACATTGTTAGCATCTTGACTCCATCACTACGATAATCTGCACCAAGCTTCATATCCCTGCATATCTTCCCTCATCTGAACCGCGTTTTCATACCTAAGGTGAAACTTCCTCTCATTCATAGAATTTTTATCCCCATCACTTTCAACATGACCTATGCCTTCCACATGTGGATGTGACCAAATTTGATGGCTTAGATCCCACTGGTTGGTTAACTCAAATGGAACATTATTTCTCTTTGTATGGAATTACGGATGAGTTGGCCAAACTTCGGTATGGTGTTCTCCATCTAGATCAAGAGTGTTGGAAATGGTGACAATGGAGAAAAAATGCCTGCCAAGGGTATGTGGCTTGGACACACTTTGTGGAAGATATTTATGAACGCTTTGACACTGACACCAACCATTTAGGTCATTTGACAAAGTTGAAACAATATGACATAGTGGAAGACTTTATAGTTTCTTTTTAGCGAATGGATTTTCGTACAGAGGGAATATTTGATGCTTTTTTCTGAGAATGTTTTATCAGTGGCCTCAAGGATGATATTTTTGCCCATGTCCTCATGGCTCGGCCTCAGAGTTGTGTGGATGCTACTAAAATAGATAAGAAAACACAACAGGTTGTCTCTTCTCAAAACTGAAAAACCTCCTTTATTTCTCGCACTAAAAAAGTCACTCCCAGTCCTCCTTCTACTCCACTAAAGATCCAAAAATTGACCAGGGATGAAATTGATAAACGCCAACTCAAAGGCCTTTGTTATAATTTTGATGAAAAACATTTTCTTGGGCACAAGTGTGAGGAACAAAATATTTTTATGGCCATATCGAAGGATGTTTCGGACGAGGATGTTGAGGTTCCCCTTGAGTTTGTGTCACCTGAACCCATTGACATGACCCCTCCCTCAAACCCTCCCGAAGTATAACAAGGGATTTATTTAAATGCTCTCACTAGCTTCTCTACTCCCCAAACCCTTAAGATAATTGGTTACATTAAGCATATGAAGGTCATCATTCTTGTTGATAGTGGAAGAACCCATAATGTTATTCATCGTTGCATTCCCCAAGAAACTAATTTCTATATATGTGCCTTCAATAATTTTCAAATCATGATTGCCAATGGCAGGTCCATGAAATGTGGAGGGCATTGTGAAAATGTGCGTCTCCAAATTGGTGAATACCACCTGAAATATCATATGTTTGTTATCAACATGGCAGGTTGTGACATTGTGTTGGGTGCAGAATGGATAAGGACTTTGGGTCCCATTCTCATGGATTTTAAGGAATTAACCACACAATTCGACCAACAGGGCCAACAATATAAGTTCCAAGGAATCACCGGCGGTTCCCTGAAGAACATTAGTTCCCATCACATGGAAAATCTTCTCAAAAAAGGTCATTTTGGCATTATTTCCCAACTCCATGCCATACAAGAAACTAATACACCCTCTATGTCATAGGACCTCCAATCCATCCTCTCTAAACATCAAGTGGTTTTTACCACTCCCAAGGGACTCCTTCCTTCCCATGGTGTTCATGATCATTCCATTCCCCTTGTCTCAGCAATCCTTCCTCCCAATATCCGTCCCTATCATCACTCTTTTTGCCAAAAAAATGAAATTAAGAAAATTGTTCAAGAACTTCTCAACGCAGGTGTTATCCACCCTAGTGTGAGCCCCTACTCTTCTTTTGTGGTCATGGTCCTTAAGAAAGAAGGTTATTGACGCATGTTTCATGACTTTCACACCCTCAACAAACTCACCATTAAATACAAATTTCCCATTCCTATCATTGATGACCTCTTGGATGAATTGAGTGGCACCCAGTTCTTTACTAAACTTGATCTTCTTTTTGGCTACCACCGGATCCGTATGAAAGAGACAAACATTCCTAAGACTATATTAATAAATCATGAGGGCCACTATGAGTTTTTGGTCATTCCCTTTGGCTTGTGTAATGCTCCCTCCACTTTCCAAAGCCTCATGAATCATGACTTCCATCTTTTTCTCCATCATTTTGTATTATTTTTCTTTGGTGATATCCTCATCTATAGTAAAACGTATACAACCCATCTTTCTCGTGTGGATCGAGTTCTCCATCTACTCTCTTAGCACCAACTTTTCATCAAACAATCTAAATGTTCTTTTGGCGCCTTAGAATTCAAGTACTTGGGTCATGTTGTTAGAAAGGCCAGTGTCAGGGTGGATCCTAAAAATATTAAAGCTATGCAATATTGACCTCTCCCAAAGACTCACAAAATTTTGCATGGATTTGTAGGTTTAACAGGTTATTATTGGAAGTTTTTTAAGAATTATGGAAATATTGTGGCACCTCTCACTGCTCTCCTTAAAAATAATTCTTTCACTTGGAATCCAGCAGTTTCTCAGGATTTTCGAACCTTGAACATTTCCATGTGCACCACTCCAGTCCTGGCCCTTCCTGATTTCACAAAGACCTTTGTCCTGGAATGTGATGCTTCCGGGAAAGGAATTGGGGTCGTCCTTATACAAGAGGGTTGGCCTTTGGCCTTTACCAACAAACAATTGTTAGAGAAAAATTTGGTCAAATCAATATATGAAAATGAAATGTTGTCTATTTTTCATGTCATGGATCTTTGGCGCCCTTATCTATTGGGCAAACACTTCCAAATTAAGAAATATCATCAAAGCTTCAATTATTTTCTAGAACAACACCTTTCCTCCCCAGAGAAACAAAAATGGGTGACTAAGCTCTTTGGATATAATTATGATATCATTTATAAGAAAATAAAATACAATGTGGTTGTTCATGCACTTTCGAAAAAATATGAAGATGAAGTGTCCCTTTTTTCTCTCTCCTTCATTGTACCATATTGGCTCCAAGTTGTTCACCAAGAATGGATACACGATCCAA
This sequence comes from Picea glauca, assembly GCA_000966675.3. Lineage (NCBI taxonomy): Eukaryota > Viridiplantae > Streptophyta > Pinopsida > Pinales > Pinaceae > Picea > Picea glauca. The sequence goes on from JZKD02S0146216.1 coordinate 55,594, forward strand.
AAAGTTTGCATCGGATAGAACAATTTCAGCCCAATTCTCTAGTCTCCCCATGGTACTCTTGGCTCAATGATGAGCTTCGATACAAAGTCCATTTTTATTTAAGTAAACAGTAAAAATTTAAATCCACGGTACTTTCTGAGCTTCATGCTACACCCACCACTGGGCACTCTAGTTTTACCAAAACATATGACTGGGTCAAATGTTCTTTTTTTCTGGTTCAGTGTGATGTGTGTCAATGCAACAAGGTCAAAAAATTCAATTCTCTTGGCACACTACAACCGCTTTCGATTCCACTTGCGATTTCACAGGATATTTCTATGGATTTTATTGTAGGCTTACCTAAATCAAACAATAAATCAGTCATCATGGTGGTATTTGATCATATTTCCAAGTATGCTCATTTATGTTCTCTTCAACACCCATTTAAAGCATCCAATGTGGCTCAAATTTCCATGGATCGGGTCTTCAAGCTTCATGGCATGTCACATTCTATTGTTTCTGATCGTGACCCAACTTTCACCATCAATTTTTGGCAAGAGTTTCTCAAGCTCCAAGGCACCCAATTGCATCTCAACACATATTGTCATCCCCATACTACTGGTCAAACTGAAGTTGTCAACAAGTGTTTGGAAACATATTTGAGGTGTTTTTCATCGGAAAGGAAAAATTAGTGGGCTCAATGGTTACCACTAGCTGAATGGTGGTACAACACTTCTTTCCATACAGATACCCACATGAATCCTTTTGAAGCAATATAGGGACAAAATCTACCTTCAGTTCTCTTATTTTTTCCAGGTGTATCAAAGGTCCAGGTGGTTTACCAAATTCTTACAGTTCGAGAGGCTATTCTTCGTACCCTCAAAGAAAATTTGTTCATGGCCCAGAATCGCAGGAAGCAATAAGCATATCAAGGTCACTTTGAACATCAATTTTTAGAAGGGGATTAGGTGTTTCTTTGACTGCAACCTTACAAGAAAAATTCCCTCAAGGATGACCATTGTCAGAAAATGGCACCCAAACTTTATGTTCCTTATACTACTCTCAAGTGTGTGGGACAAGTGGCCTATCAGTTATCTTTTCCCAATCATTCTAAGCTCCATCCTGTTTTTCATGTTTCTTGCTTAAAGAAGGTGGTTGGAACTAAGTGTCAAACTCAAACTAATCTTCCCGAGTTGGATGAAGAAGGCTCCATTTGGTTACGACCACAAGCCTTTTTGGACTAGCGTGAGCATCGTCTGCGTCAGTGACCCATCAAGGAAGTGTTAGTCCAGTGGAAAGATATTGTTTGTTGTGGCGCCTGATTATCTTCCTGATTCAGAGTTCTTTTGTTTTCAGCTGTGTTTATACCCCATGAAGTATTTACACCCCAGAAGTATGTACACTCTTCCACATGGGGGAGTGTAGAGGGGGGTTACCCCCTCTACGGGGTCCGATGGAAAGCAGGCCCCCGACGGGGGTTCAATGGAGAAGCCCCTGAAGGAAAAATTTTCTTGTAAAAGTATATTGTAATTTCATTGTAAATCTGGACCATTCATTATAAGGTCACAAATCTAATGGTAGAAGTTGTGTTAGGGTTTTTTTCCCTAGAAGGAAACCCTCTCTTATGATGGAAATGTATTGTGGTTGTGTATCATAGCGAATATTGTATTCTGAGATAGGAGACTATGAGAGAAAGAAGAGGAAGGTAAATTGGGTTTGTTGTAGGTTTTATCCCTTCATATGCTAGATAATAATAAAGGAAGGACCTGCAATTTCTCTGGTGGATGTAGCCCACACTAGGTGAACCACATAACTTTGTCTCTCTATTGTATTGTGTATCTTCTATGTTTTTTTTCCGCATTTGTTTTATTTTATTACTCCATGACCCTGTTTGTTCTAACAACTGGTATCATAGAGAAAGGTAACTTGTAGGAAAAGAGGGTCCTGGTTCGAGTGGGAGCAATGTCAGAAGATGGAAAGTTTAGGGTTGAAAACTTTAACGACCAAAACTACCAATTATGGACGATGAAGATGGAAGATTATTTATATCAGAAGGATCTAATCCTACCATTGGGTAGAATAGCAAAGAAACCAATGGCTATGAAGGACGAACAATGGGAGATTCTTGACATAAAGGCTCTAGGAATGATACGACTGAGCCTGATAGCGTTGATGGATTTCAATATTTCGAAAGAAAACACAACGAAGGGTTTGATGGATGCATTGGGTAAATTTTATGAAAAAACCTCGGCGTCCATTACAGTATTTATAATGAAGAGATTATTTAATATGAAGATGTCAGAAGGTGGTTTTGTTGAAGATCATTTAAATGATTTTAATATGGTTACTAATCAACTAAGTTCTGTAAAAGTGGATTTTGATGATGAGGTCAGGGCTATTCTAATCTTTTTCTCATTGCCAGAAAGTTGGAATGGCTTGGTCATGGTTGTAAGTAACTCTGTATCTCATTCAAATACTTCAAAATTTGATGATGTTGTTGGTGTTATCCTTAGTGAGGAAATGTGATGGAAAAGCATGGGTGAGACATCAGGTAATGCGTTGAACATGGAGAATAGGGGAAGATAAAAGGATAGAGGAAAGGGATCAAGGAACCATGGGAATTCTAGGAAGGGCAGATCCAAATCCAGACTTGGAAAGATAGAGTGTTGGAATTGTGGGAAGAAAGGACATCTAAAGAAAGACTGCAAAGCTCCAAAGAAACAAAGAGATGGACAACATGAGAGAAATAAGGAAGCAAATGTAACAGGTGATGTGTTACAAGATGATTTGATTCTTTCTGTAGATAATATTTATGAGTCTTGGGTGGTATATTAAAGGGATTCATTTCATGCCACACCCCATAGGAAACATTTTCTAGATTATGTTCAAGGTGATTTTCGACAGGTTAATTTGGGTGTTGGTGCACCATGCAAAATTGTTGGAATGGGAAGGGTAAAAATAAAACAAACCAATGGTTGTTGAAAGAGGTAAGACATGTTCCATATCTAAGGAAAAATCTAATTTCAACAGGACATTTGGCAAGTGAAGGTTGTATATCCATATTTACATATAAGACATGGAAGGTCATCAAAGGATCATTGGTGATAGCAAAAGGAGAGAAGGTAGGTACATTGTATTTATGTACTAGTAGTATTGAATATTATATATCTTTATCTTCTACAGGAGTGGATACAACATTGTGGCATTATAGGCTTGGACATGTGAGTGAGAAGGGGACGTAAATATTTCAAAAAATAAATTTGTTGCCAGATCTTAAACAAATTGATTTGGACTTCTGTGAGAATTGTGTTTATGGAAAAGAAAAGAGAGTCATATTTCTCAGAGTCAGAAAAGAAAAGAAGAGTGAAAGGTTAGAGCTTGTGCATACATATGTATGGGGACCATATCAGGTATCATCTCTTGGTGGCTCTTGTTACTATTTTACTTTTATTGATGATGCAACTAGAAAAACATGGGTTTATTGTATTCGACAAAAATCTCATGTTTTTTATACTTTTAAGAAATGGAAAGCTTTGGTTGAGAATGAGACAAGAAAAAGGTTGAAGTGTCTCATATCAGATAATGGAGGTGAATATTGCAGCAATGATTTTGATGATTACTATTCATACCATGGGATTCATAGAGAGAAGACAGTTCCAAGAACACCATAAGAAAATGGTGTGTCAAAAAGGATGAACAAGACAATCATGGAGTGTGCAAGGACTATGAGATTGCATGTTGGTTTTCCTTACAGTTCTCGGAAGATGTTGTAGATATTGTTGTTTACTTAATAAAGAGAGGACCTTCAAGATCTTTGGATGGTATAATTCCATAGGAGGAATGGACAGAAAAAAAGGTAAACTATTCTTTTTTGAAGACTTTCGGTTGTGAAGCATTTGTCCATATTGATAAAGAAAATAGAACAAATCTTGGGGGAAAATCCAAGAAGTGTACCTTTATTGGATATGGTTTTAATGATTTTGGTTATCGCTTATGGGATTATGAAAATAAAAAAATCATTAGAACTAGAGATGTTAAATTCAATGAGAAGGTCATTTACAAAGATCAGTTGCAGGGAAAGAAACAAGAAAAAGAAAAACAAGAATACATAGTGCTTGATGAGGTCACTGAAAAAGAAATTCGAAAGGAACCAGAAAATCAAAATGTACAACAATGGGAGCAACATCAAACATCAACAACTGTTGTTAGAAAATCTACCAGGCTAAGTATACCCCCTGAACGATACTCTCCTTCATTGTATTATTTATTGTTGATTGATTCTGGTGAACCAGAATGTTATGAAGAGGCAATGCAAGTAGAAACCAAAAAGAAGTGGGTGCAAGGCATGAAAGAGGAAATGGATTCCTTGGTAAATAACCATACCAAGATTTGTTCAATTTCCTACAGGAAAAAGAGCATTGCATAATAAATGGGTTTACAAGTTGAAGGAAGAAGATGGAAGAATAAAGTGGTACAAGGCTAGACTTGTTGTAAAGCGGTTTGCACAAAAGAAGGGTATAGATTTTGATGAAATATTTTCTCCTGTTGTTAAAATGACTTCAATTAGGACTATTTAAAGTCTTGTGGCAGTAGAATATTTGCATCTTGAACAATAAGATTTTAAAATAGCTTTTCTCCATGGGGATTTGAAGGAAGAGATTTATATGCAGTAGCCATAGGGGTATGAGGTGAAAGGGAAGGAAAATTTGGTATGCAGGTTGAAGAAGAGCTTGTATGGCCTAAAGCAAGCTCCAAGTTAGTGGTATTTGAAGTTTTACAGGTTTATGATAGAACAACGTTATAGTAGATGTCATTCTGATCACTGTGTTTATTTCAAAAGGCTAGAAAATGGAAGCTATATTATCTTGATATTGTATGTAGATGACATTCTTGTTGTAGGGTCTAATGTGCAGGATATAAATGTGCTCAAGAATAAATTATCTACTTCATTTGCAATGAAGGATTTGGGTTCTGCAAAGAAAATCCTTGGTATGAGAATAACAAGAGAAAGGAAAAATTGCAAATTTACATTGTCCGACGGTGAGTACATAGAGAAGGTGTTGGAGAGGTTTATAATGCAGAATGCAAAACCAGTTAGTACACCTTTAGCCAGCCATTTCAAATTAACTAAGGAAATGTGTCCCAAAACATAGGAGGAGATAAAATACATGTCCAGGGTCCCTTATTCATCAGCAGTTGCCAGCTTGATGTATGCAATGATTTGCACAATACCATATATTGGACATGCAGTGGGATTTGTGAGAAGGTATATGAATAATCAAGGTAAAGAACATTGGGAGGCAGTAAAGTGGATTCTAGGGTATTTGAGAGGTATTGCTATTCATAAATTATGTTTTGGAGGTTCAGACACCTTTCTACAGGGATATGTTGATTCAGATATGGAAGGTGATAAAGATAGTAGGAGGAGCACCAGAGGGTATGTTTTTACTATAGGTGGAATAATAGTAAGTTGGATTTCAAAACTGCAAAAGGTTGTTTCACTTTCAACAACAGAGGCAGAGTATGTTACTGCTCCAGAAGATAGTAAATAGATGATTTGGTTGCAGAGGTTTATGGAGGAATTGGGAAAGAAGCGGGATAATAACAGGTTGTACTGTGACAGTCAGAGTGTCATTCATATTGCAAATAATTCATCCTTCCATTTGAATACTAAGCATATACATCTAAGGTACCATTTCATATGATCTGTCTTGGAAGATGGAGATTTGAAGTTGGAAAAGATACACACTAGATAGAATCCTGCAGACATGTTAACAAAGGGAGTAACCAGGGAGAAACTGAGTTCTTGCTCAGTTTCAGTTTGTCTTCAAGAATGAATATGAAAATGAGAAATTTTCCAGGTCCAAGAAGGTTCCAATTCTAGCATATACAGCAGCGGTGGAGTTGTTGAGATCAGTCTCCACATGGAAGATTGTTGGTTGTGGATCCTGATTATCTTCCTGATTCAGAGGTCTTTTGTTTTCAGTTGTGTTTACACCCCATGAAGTATTTACACCCCAAAAGTATGTACACTCTACCACGAGGGGGGTTACCCCCTCTGCAGGGTCCAGGGGGGCTATTCCACCAGTTGAGGGGTCCAGAGGAAAGCAGGCCCCCAGGCAGGGGTTCAGGAGCGAAGCCCTAGAAGGAAAAATTTCCTTGTAAAAGTATATTTTAATTTCATTGTAAATATGGACCGTTCATTATAAGGTCACATATATAACGATAGAAGTTATGTTAGGGTTTTTTTTCCTATAAGGAAACCCTCTCTTATGAGGGAAATGTATTGTGGTTGTGTATCATAGAGAATATTATATTCTGAGATAGGATATTGTGAGAGAAAGAAGAGGAAGTTGCAACGGGTTTGATGTAGGTTGTATCCCTTCATATGTTGGATAATAATAAAGGAAGGACCTGGAAATTTCTCTGGTGCATGTAGCCCACACTAGGTGAGCCACGTAAATATGTGTCTCTATTGTATTGTGTATCTTTTTTGTTTTGTTTCCACATTTCTTTTATTTTATTGCTCCACGGTCCTGTTTTTCTAACATATACAACTCCAACAGATGCCACTTGGGAACTAACTACCATTCTGCAACAATTTCCTCATCTCAATCCTTGAGGACAAGGTTGTTTTTAAGGGGTAGGAAATGTTATCGACCTAACCCCTCACGTAGGTATAATAATCTATTTCCATGTAATAAAGGTCAATATTAATAAGGCCTACAATAAGGAAGAATAATTCCAATGTAAGAAGATCTAATAGAAGCTTCCTCTTCTAGAAGGATATTCCTCTAGATTGTTCTTTTGATAAACATATTTAGTATAAATAGGAGTCGAGGGTATGAGAAGTTTTATCTTGGATATTATTGTAATAGAGCTCTTCTTTGTTGGAGGTTTACCCATCGAAGAGGCAAGTGAACATTGCTCTCAGTAATCAAACTACTCTTTCTGGTGTTATTCTGGTATCATTTTGGTATTATTGTGGTGTTTTTCTCGTTATATTGTTGTTCATCTGCCATTTCTAGATAATTATTTTTGTTCTGCGTACTGTTTATATCTGGAATATTACAATTGTATTACTACCTATGGTCACAACCAGACTATCCCATAAGTCTAGTAAAGAACACAGTAAACTGATACACTTATCTTCATCTGAAATTTTAATCTCAACAGATACTAACTGACTTACCATAGTATTGAATGAATTCAAATGCTTTGTAATGGATTCTCCATCTCTCATCCTCAGGTTATACTTCTTTATCAGGAATAGTTTATTTACTAGGTACTTAGACTGATACAAATTCCCCAACTTATCCCATAAATCCTTGGTTGTAGATTCTTCTAACACATTCAGTAATACTGAATCTAAGAGACACGGTCGGATTGTGCTCTTCAACTTCTGATCCAATTTTTTTGACTCATCTGTTGAAGTTGTTGTGGGTGTAGTACCTGGATCTACCATGATCCACTAATCTCTGTCCACCAACATATATTCCATCTTGAGCTTCCACAACTCAAAACTTTTCCCATTAAAATTCTTGATCTCCATTTTCTAATTGCTCGCCATTTATTTTCACCTGAAAAATCAATACCACATATCTCCCACTGTAACAAGGATTATCCTAGTCCCAAACCAAACCCTTGAACAAAAATACATCCCACTGAAGACAACAAATCTCTAATACTAAATGTAAATTTAAACCTTGTACTATATTTACTTCAAACAAATTTTCAGTAAAATAATAGAAAAGATACAATGGAAAATACAAACATTACACATAGATTTTTCCCCTGGAAACCCAAACTGGGAAAACTAACATATTTTATATTCATTCATAGTGATACATTATTTACAATACAATATACATATAAGAGCTAGTGGCATCCAAAACCCTAACCCAATTACCTGGGTTAGTCAACAACCCTAATTTCTTAACCAGAAATAGAAAACCATCGGCAAAAAAACATGTACCAAAAAACTGTCCAAAAATTGACATGAAAATTGAGGCAACACGAAAAACGAGGAAAATGCAACACTTTTCTCAAGGAAAAAAAAAATCTTGGGGTTGGTGTCGCCCCTTGCAGGGCCTAACGCGCCCCCCCCCCCCTCAAACCCCATTGCATGCCCGACGCAATGTAGACAATACTACTCGTGCAAAGAATATAACACATACCCAACAAATCTAGGGTGAGGTTTGAGAATGGAGAATGCATTATTTTTTATAGAAATGGTATTGATTGTCAAAATATAGTAGTGAAGAAGACAAACACAATAATATTTCCTTAAACCATGAAGAATGAAATTTTCATTGCATTTGAAATTGATACAATAGACCAATCTATGCTATGAAATCTAAGATATGGTCACTTGATCTTCAATGGAATGAGTTTTTTGTATAAGTGGAAAATCGTAAGAGGACTACCTTTAATTAAACAACCTACTAAAATATGTGAGGGATGCATTTTGGGAAAACAACATAGAAATGATTTTCCCTCTGGTAAATCATGGAGAGAAACAACTCCAATTGAGTTGATTAATTTAGATCTATGTGGTTCTATGCAAACCCCTATTGGAACATCGGGTTCATTAACAAACCTCACCTTCTTGGATTAAGGGAGTTGACCAATTCTTGGGCCTGAATATTGAATAAACTAATGATTGATCATGTCCACTTTAGATTCGAGATCCACTTTTTAGGGATAGGTACATCATGATTATTGGTTTGGTCCATGACCAAACCTATTTATATATTAGCCTTATGGCTCAATATATCATCATTAGGTACTCTCATGCATTCTCTTGACTTGATCAAGCTTGTTGGGTATGTGTTATATTATTTCCATGACCAAATTTAGTAATTATGTTTCACCGAGCACACGGGGGGTTCATAGTGGGGGGGTTGATAACCCTCCCTATCCAAGAGGTTGCAAGGGGGTGGAGCCCCTGAAAAAAAATGGTGTTTTTTTGTGTTTTTTGACACATGGTTTTTGTTGATGTTTTTCTAATTTTTCTTAAGGAATTAGCGTTGTTGACTAATATGAGTCAATGGAT
>JZKD02S0146216.1:64707-123631 GCA_000966675.3 Picea glauca
TATATATATATATATATATATATATTGTATTGTAAACAATGAATGTGTATGGGGAATAAAGAATTAAAGGTGCAACTCTAAATAGATTGTTGGTTTACTTACTTTGGGTTTCTAGGTTAAAATCTATGTGGGATGTGTATGTAAGCCATTGTGTCTTTTCTTTTAATAAATAATCAATTTGTAGTAATTAATTGTACAATATTAAAAATCACATATGGTATCAAAGAAATTATTGGCTTCAAGGGGACGCCTTTATGGTCATGGGTTTAGATCAGGTCTGTGATAAACCTTCTTACAGTGGGAGCTCTGTGGTATCGATTCTTGCAATGAAAATAAATGGAAATAATTTCAAAAATATATATCGATAAATTTAACGGGAAAATCTTGTTGGCCCACATTTGTCATTAAACTAAAAGGTCAACCTTTTAGTTTACAATACAACCCTCAAATTTAATGGATGGACAAGAGGATTTTAAACCATGTCACAAGTCCTGAAGGAGGTGCTAACCACCAATTAAAAAATCTCCTCCTCATCACCAACCAAGTTACTCGGCACCAACTAAGAAGACTCGAACCCATGACCTTTCTCTCTAATACAAATTGTTTGCTCACATTTTTCGTTAAACCAAAAGGCCAAAATTTTAGTTTTTGATACAACCGTCAGAGTTAATAGATCCATAAGAGGATGTTGAACCATGTCATGAGTCTCAAAGGAGGTGTTTATCACCAAATCAACAATGTTTTGATCTATGGAATATGGAAGATATTTTGGTGAAAAAATATTAATGGATCACTATGAATCCAAGTACTACACCTACATGAATGTCAACATAAGACTAGGAAATGTTGGATCAGAAGGTCAAGAGAAAAATCTGTTTATGTCTCTTAGATTCAATATTATTGAATATGTCAAGGGAAAATACAACTAAGGAATTATGGAATAATTTATGGTCTTTGTGTCAATCTAAGTCCCTAGTAAACAAATTGTTCTGGCTGAAGAAGCTGTACAACCAAAGGATGAAATATGGAGCTCATTGACAGAGCATCTAAACACCTTCAATAATGTGGTAAGATAGCTATTATATATTGATATTAAGACTTATGATGAATATAAGTGTATTGTTTTATTGTGTTTTTTACCATAGTCATGGGATTTTCTAGTTGTGGCCATAGGTATTAATGAAACTACTTTAAGTTTTGTTGATGTAGTCTCATCCTTGTTGTTGGAGGAGATGAGGTGGAAAAATATGGAAAGTCAGGGAATAGATGCCTTATTTGAAGGAGGACACTCCTTGGAAAGAAAGATAAATAAGTTCTCAAGTGGGATATCTAAATCTCCCTGAAAATTTGTCAAGGTATGCTGGATTATATATGGAAAAGAAGGGAAATACAAGAAACAATGTAGATCCAAAAGTGTTGAGAGAGGGAAGGTATCTCATTATGCTTCTTATACAAAAGAAAAATAATCCATGAATAAAGGATAGGATATGTGCATGGCTTCTTCAATATCACATGCATATCATAAGGCATTGTTGGTCGACTCAGGTGCATCCTTTCATATGACTCCTCACAAGAAGTGGTTCTACGAATATGAAAGGTATGATGGAGGTAACCTTTTTCTAGGAGATGAATCAACAAACAAAATCATAGGACAATAAAAATTCAATTTGAAGTACATGGATTGAAGGATTGGAACACTCCTTGGTGTTCTTCACATCCTAGGATTGTCCAAAAATTTGATTTCTATAAGCAAAATGGATGATGCAAGTGTAAAAATAGTGTTTTAAAAGGGAACCTCGGATGATTTGAGGAGAAATGGTGTTGTTGAAGGGAGTTAAGATTGGAAGTCTATATAATCTTTTGGGAAGAACTATTAGTGATGGATGAAATATTTTTGATGTTCCTAAGATTGGAGATGAATAAGAAAAAACTTCTATATTCTTTGGGGAAGAGACTATGTTTTGGAATCAAAGACAGTGACATATAAAAGAGAATAACCTTTGATTATTACGCAGTAAAGGTATGGTTGAAGGTATGTCCAACTTATCTTTGGATTTTGATTTCTATGAACATTTCTTATATGGGAAGAAGAACCGTGTAAGATTAGCATTGGGTGCTACGAGGGAAGAGGAAATTTTATAGTTGGTGCAAAGTGATGTGTTTGGACCTATGTCGGTTCCATCACTACGAAAGTTAGTGTACTATGTATAATTTATAGATGAATTCTCGAGGAATACATGGATTTGTTTCCTCAAGAATAAATGTTAAGTCTTTGACAAATTCAAAGAGTTTAAGGCTCTTATGGAGAATTTTACAGAGAAGAGAATTAAGGCATTTAGGACAAATAATGGTGGAGAATTACTCATAAATAAATTTGAATAATTATGTAATAAGTGAGGTATAGAAAGGAAGAAGATTAATCCATACACACCTCAACGGAATGGAGTTCCAGGAAGGATGAACACGACACTGATGGAAAAATAAAGGAACATTCTTAGTGGTGTTGGATTAGTACAAAAATTATGGGAAAAGGTAGTGGGTACTTCATGTTACTTGGTCAATCGATCACCCTCATTATCACTTTATGATAAGACTCCACATGAGGCATAGACTAGTAATAAAACATCTCACACACATCTTAGAGTAGTTGGTTGTGATGCCTATGTTCATATTCCATTTAGGAAATATGGTATAGATGTTTATAAACTTTGGAACCTAGAAGCTAAGAAGGTAGTGTATAGTTGAGATGTGGTAATTAGAGAAATAAAAGATGTTTTCAAACATGAATTAGTACCAAGGGAAAAAGAACTAGATAAAATAGAGTTTGACTTGAAGGATAATGAAGCAAACTCTACAAAAAAATGGGAATTAGAAGAATAAGATCCTCATACTCAAGAATTGAGGAGATTGGTTCAGGAAATAAGGCAACTAGAAAGGTAAACTCCACCTGATTTCCATTCAAATTTTCCTTTGTGTATTACTAATGCTGATCCTAGAATTGTTAGGGACGCAGTGGATTCAAAGGATGGAAAAATCAAGGAAAAGGCCATGGTGGAATAAATTGTAGCATTGGACAAGGATGAGGCTTGGGATCTACTAGAGTTTCCGAATGGAAGAAATCCCATTAGCATCATATGGGTGTTTAAGAAGAATTTGAATATAGAAGGAAAAGTTTAGAAATACAAAGCTAGGATAGTAGGAAAAAAGTATTCCCAGGTAGAAGGGATTGATTTTAGTGAAATTTTTTCTCTTGTTTCCAAGTTTACCTCTGTTAGATTTATTTTATGTGTTGTTGGTGGTTTTTATTTTGAAGTAGAACATATAGATGTGAATATAGAATTCCCACATGGGGATCTGGAGGAACAAATCTACATGAAGCAACCAAAAGGATTTGTAGTGAATGGAAAGAAGGAGTTGGTATGCAAGATGAAAAATCCCCTTATAGGTTAAAACAATCACCAAGGATGTGGTTACTGGTATCAAAAGTTTGATACTTATATTTTGGGACTTCACTTAGAAAGGAGTAAAGCTGATCACTATGTGTATTTCCAATTAATTGGTGATCGTCTTATTTATTTGGTCTTGAATGTGATGATATGTTGCTGATAGGAAACGACAGACAAATTATTAAAGATTTGAAAACTCAATTGTCCTAGAAATTTGACATGAAGAATATTGGTTCTATAAATTTTAATTTGGGCATGGAAATTAAAAGAGATCGAAAAAATAGGAATTTTTGGTTAAATCAAAGGAAACATATTGAGACAATATTGTAGAGGTTTAGTATGCATGAATGTAAACCGGTAAGGGTTCCTATTCTTATAGGTGTAAAGTTATCTGCAAATCAATGTCCCAAGACATAGGAAGAGGAAGAGGACATGTCCCATGTTCTATATGCTAGTGTGATTGAAAAAATGATGTATGCAATGATCTGTAATAGACCATACATTACACATGCAATGGTATTTTTGAGAAGGTATATGTTAAACCCAGGGAAGGAGCATTGGGCATCAGTAAACAATGTTTTTAAGTATTTGTGTGGGAATACTACTAATGGATTATGATACCAAGGAAGAATAGGATTGGATGTATTGTTGGAAATAAATGTATTTAGTGATGCAGATTGGGTTGGACATTTGGATCGTGGAATATCTACAAATAGGTATGTGTTTAACCTATTTTGAGGAGAAATTAGTCGGATAAGAAAAAGATAGGCTATAGTGGCACTCTCAACTACATAAATTAAACACATGGAATCCATTCATACAAGAAAGGATGTAGTATGGTTATAGATATTGTGTTTAGGTATTGGGTTGGAAAATCAAGAACTAAGGATTGATTGTGACAGTTAGAGTCCAATATTCCTAGTGAAGAACCCGACTTATCATTGAAAGAGAAAGCATATTGATGTTCAGTATAACTTTTTGAGAGACATGGTTGAAGAAACAAAGGTGTTTATAATGAAGGTGGACACTTTGAAGAATGTTGGAGACTCAATAACAAAGTCTATGAGCACCAAGAATTTATCTTGGTGGAGAGAAACAATGGGTATTGTTGACCTCGATTGTTGACTATATAATTGTGTGAGCCCCTGTATGCAAAGAAACAAAGTGGGAGAATGTATATGTTTTATATTCTTTTCATTACCAAAAATATTCATTTTGTTGTGTTAGGAACATGTGGTGGGGTTCATAGGAGGGTGGAGCCCCCCCCAAAAAAAAATGTTGGATTTTTTCATTCATTTTAGCGGTTTTTCGACACATGGATTTCGTTGATGGTTTTCTAATTTTGGTTAAGAAATTAGGGTTGTTGAATAATACAATTCAATCGATTAGGGGTTTTTCATTCCACAAGATCCTATATATATTGTATTGTAAACAATGAATATCTATGATGAATAAAGAATTAGAGGTGAAACTCCAAATAGGTTATTGGTTTTCTTGATTTGAGTTTCTAGTGTAAAATCATTGTGTAATGTATGTGTGTGATTATAGATTTTCTATTTTTATTAAGAATCCCTATGCATTAATTAATTGCACAATGTTAAAATATACAAATATCACAACTCTCTTGCTTGAATAAGTTTTATTGTCTCAACTAACAAAAGGAGACTTGTCTAACCGACGACTAGACATACACATTAGTTTCAATTGGAAATCAACTTGGCCTATAGTCAACTAGAATCGACTAACTCTCCAACTTGAATCAGCCTACCATAGACCATAATTGGCTCCTCTTCAACTCAATCATGTGGGTAGATTCCCTAACTCCCATGGATACCCTAACGTTCTTCAACCTGACTCAACAATTTGTTTGGTTGACTTTGAGTTTAACCAACCTATATAGTCTCTTGCCAATATGGGAAATATGCCATTAAACTCTTTGTTTCGTTTCCCTACTTGATTAAAAAATCATGTGGAGTGCACTCGGTACCAACCATAGATACGTTCAACCAGGACCCTCATTTGTCGCCTGGTGGTGCTTTATTGGCATGGATAACTGGATACGTACAATTGGTATCCTATATGTGTGGTTGGTACTACATTAATGACTCTATTCAGGTTGATTACTTATTGGAGGTAGCATACCAAAAGATGAACTTAGTATAATTCAATTGATGAAGTTTGACTTTTTGTTTGTGGTTGAATTCCTATCAAACCATTTCCTTTTCAAACCAAGATTTGAAAATTTGGTGGTTTGAATCCTTCCTTCTATAAATAATGTGTATTATTGATGAATATGAATTCTCATTTCTTCATAAATTGTAGGAGATTCATAATAAAAATGCCATTTCCTTGGAAGAATATCATAATCGACTTCATATACGGGTAACTAAATTGCATATTGTCATTGCAAAAATGTAGTCTGAGAATCAATGATTGCATAATGAACTAGAGATAGTCCATACCTAGATGGAATATGAGGTTACCGTCTTTCAAACTCATATTTTGTTGTGATTTGATGAGAAATCTAGGAAATTTTATGACCTAGAAAAAACAAGGGAGACTATTTTCTAGGATGTTGTAGATGATTTTGGAAATAAAGTAGATATTTTCAATGATCTATAGAATTAAGTGAAAACTCATTCTCATACAAAAAAAATTGTCTTGAAGACAAACATTTGTATATTGGAAGAATCCAATACCCAACTAGAAAAAGATGTTGCCCATTTATATGCCTTTATTAATGAGCTTCATGAATAAGTTAATCCTCTTAAAGAATATCATAACCACCTATTTGATGAATGGCAGGCTTTGAATGCATAGTATGATTCCTTATTATTGTAGCTGACTCTTAAAGATAATATTATTCATGGTTTGTAGGACTACAAACGGAACCTTGAAGAACAATTTTGTTGACTATAGAATGCTAAGAAGAAGACTGATGCGATTGAGATGCCATTATCACCTATTCCTTCTTCCACCCTTGATACTCCTCACTATAATCCAGTTGTTTGTGAAAATACTAATGATTGTGTTGTTCCACCCAACTTTGAAAAAGACATTACACATTTTGGGTCATGACTACTCAGCAAGATGGGATATATCAGAGGCAGACTTGGGAAAAATGGATATGGTATTGTTGGCCCTATTACAGCTAATTTAAAGTCACCAAGAACATTTCTTAGATATTATTTTGTTTTTTCCTCCCATCCTACACCTAGTATTACTAAAACAAAGGAAGTTGTATTTGTTGCAGGTGTAGTTCAGACTGGTTTGCAACCTTCTTCTAATTGCACTGAATAGATTGATGAGATGGTTGTTCCTAACACGCTAGAATTTGAGCATGTTGTTATTAATGACATTGTTTTCAATATGTGGGGTTTTTCTACTCCTATAAGTGAACCAGACCCCGAACCTCTTCCTTTGATCATCCAACACATGATTATGTTCCCTATAGTCACCGTCTCCATAAAAATCGAAGGGAGGGAAATAATTCTTTTAGATATTTGTAGAAGATACATGAAACAAAAAACCATGGACCAGTACTGACTACCAGGATAGACACTGGTTGTATTGATGAATGGTCATTGGATAATTTGAACAAATGCTTGAGGATTTTTTATCTCTTTGTATCATCAATTGTACAGTCGTGCAATGTTCCTCTTCCTTACCAATTTTCTTGGAATTGGTTGATCGAGGATCAAACTGAAATAAAAATTGATTAGAGTTTGACTAGCATATTGGTTGACTAAGGTTAGACCAGAGATGAAAGTTGATCAAATTTCGACTGATTTTCTAGTGTTTTTTATGAGATATGTTTTTTATACTTATCGATCCCTTAGTTGTGTTTAATGGGGGGAGTACTTCATGTTGTTGATGTGTAAACCCAATTTAACTTTTCTTGTTGACTAGATTGTTTATTATTGAATTGACTCGGAGTTGTTGAGACTTATCAAACCATGTTCAGTTGTGTTGTTGGGATTTTTACTATTGTTTATTGTACCTAATACAAATACGTTTTGGATTGATAGAGACCAATTATTGTGGTGTGTTTCTTGTATAGTCAACTAAAAGATTGAATTTTGATATCTTGTTGTCTAGTTGACAAATTGAAAAACTTGTTTTGTCTTTTTGTCTATTCGACTGACCAACTGGGACTGTGTTTTTGGACAATAGTTTTGCAACCATATTTCCATTGGATTACTACCTTTTTTCTTTGATCAACATTATTGGTGATAGTGTTCATACCTTCTTCAGGAGTGTTTCTATACCATGTTTTTATCACCTTTTGTAGTAAGAAAAAAATCGGGGGGGGAAGTTGTGTGCTACGTAAAACAATTTCCTCCAAGACAAGTTTACAAGGGGGTGTTGGAACATTGAGTTCCTTGGCAAACCTCACCTTGTTGTATTAAGGGAGTTTACTAATTCTTGGGTATGACCACCAACTCAATGAGTGGTTGACCATGTCCACTTTGGATTCTATATCCACTTTTTATGGACATGTATGAACAAGGGACACTATTTTATAGGATCTTGTAGATGATTTTGGAAATAAATAAGATATTGTCAATGATCTAGAGAAGTAAGTGAAAAATATTTTTCATATAGAAAATGTTGTCTTGAAGACAAACATTTGTATATTGGAAGAATTCAATACCCAACTAGAAAATGAAATTTCCCATTTACATGACTCTATTAATGATCTACATGGATGTTAGTGGCCTCCCACCTATTCTTGTCAGTGTTTCATGGAAACCTGCATAAGAGATCTAGCTAAAGAAAGTACAAACAAATCTTATCAAGAAAGGAAGAGAGATTAAATATGGAATAATGAGAAAATATATTCACACTACTCCAATGAGTTGAGGATTGATACATAGATCATGATCAATATGATACAATGAATGAGAGGAATACACCCATATATAGGGAAAGACACTCCATAATTAAGAAAAGCAATCAAGAAGTTAGATTTCCCTAGGAATGCATGCATGCATAATAGTGATGGTAAAAATAGAACTAATCAGATAACTCCCACTGAACTAGTGTGTTGAAAATAAAAATTTCTCCAACACCCCCCTTGAACATCACTATGGAGTAAAAAATGAGTCCCAGCTACTAGGCCATTTTAGGTACTCATGTACAATGCAACTAATGAACACTGAATAAAAGTGAGGAAAGAGGGAAAACTATGTGGGAACAAAACCCCCCCTTTAGAAGATAATGTATCAAAAGAAGAAAATGGCAGATGCTAGGCAACTATATTCTTCACCGCAAGATGATCCCGCAAAGTCTGAAACTTCTTCTCATTGAAATTCTTCATGAAGATGTAGAAATCTTTATGGATCTGATGAAGTCCTTTGGAAACCTGTCGAGCCTTATACCTCTTGATCCCATGGACCCATCTGCACCTGGAAATATTCCTTTCTAGTGGACGTGGAACTAGATTCCAAGTCTGGTTCTGTAGGAGTGAGTCATACTCCTTCTACATGGATTCTTTCCATAATAGATTTCCCAGAACCCTATTGTAGTTTTGTGGATTAGTAGATTGAACCATATAGCAATGCATGGGCATCACAGGTTCTGAAGATGAAAGTACATGAGAAGGCTCCTCATGCTGAGATCAAATCATCCTCGAATCCAATGGATTCCCTACAAAGTTTCCTAATGCCTGAAGTGTGGTTTGTGCCTTCTTGGGCATCTGTTGAAGCTTCGACATTGGATTGTTATCTGGTTGTACTACCCTCTTATTTCCATGTAAAAAATCTGAGTGTATCAAATCATCTTTGATGTTTCAAACTGATGGAAGCACAAGAGTATATGCATATTGTACTGGAGGTGCATGAAAAGTACTCTCCTTATGTGTAAGTAGAATAGAGGAGTCATCGTCAAAAAAATTAGTGAAATTATACAACCTCGACTTGTGATCCACCTCACCAATTGCAATGATGGAATTGTCATGCATGTCAATTCATGAAACTGAATCTTATGTAAATTCAACCCTTATACCTTTCTAAGCGATCTGATAAACTGAGAGAAGATTCATAGAAAGACTTGGAACATGTAAAACATTCTCAAAACTGCCATTGTGGAGTTTCACTCTCCCTTCTCCTGCTACTTCTACTGGAGTGTCATTTCCCATGAGAATAGGGGGTCTTGAGCATGGACTCAAGGAAGAGAAAACTTCCTCTTTAGCTGCCATATGATGCGATGCACCAGAATCTATAATCCACAAATCAGATGAGGAATTAATTGCAACTAGAGCGTGATGATTACCTTTATTAGCCCCATGGTCTTCTTCCTTCTTCTTCTTGGATCCTTCAGGAATGAAGTCTCCAATTTTATTCCTCTGAAGTACCTGTGGCATAAGATCGATTTTCTTCTTCATGCATATGGATTCTTCATGATTCGGTTTATTGCAATATGTGCACTTCTCTCCCTTCTTCTTCCCTTTGGAATTTGAAGAATCTTTGGAACCTGAAGAATCCTTGAAGGGTTTGGAATATCCCTCCTTCTTTGACTTTGGAATGTATGACCCTTTTCCATCATGCATTGTGAGTGCATGTGCTTTGGGATCTTTCATGAGGCCCATTTGTATGAGTTTTGTCTGCTCTTGTGTAAGAGACTCGATGAACTGAACCAACGTAGTCATTTTCGAATTTGTTCCAAAAAGACATCTGCCAGAATGGAAATTGGAGACATATACACCGTATTCTGGTCCTAGCTTGGCCAAGATTGTTAGAATAAGTTGGTTCTCTTGTGTATACTTATCAATACCACATTCACCCAAGCTTAATAGAAAATATTTAAATTTAGTAAAAAAATCTTGTATATTATCAAAACTTTTAGGGTCTAAGGTATTCAACTCTACCTCAAGCATATGAACTCGCATCTCATCCTACTTTCCAAAGAGTCCTTCCAAGGTGGTCCAAATATCATTTGGAGCCTTTCATGCAACAACATGAAACCACAAATCAATGGATATTAGCTCAAGAAGTAGTCATGTGGCCTCATCCTTATGGTTCTCCCATCTAATCTTCTCAATCGCTGATGTAGGTTCTTTTTCCGTCGCCATCATCAAATTATATAGTGCTTTTATTTTGGGTTGGAATGTCGCCTTGGGCTTCCAATCAAAATCATTTTATGGTGTGAGGATTACCATCAAGTTTGACTGTATAATAGTTGTCATATCCATCTCTCCCACTATTTCTAAGAACCCTAAAAATTTACTCTCAATCTGCAAGTGAAAAATTAAGATATCACAACAGAAATGGCACTTTAAGTGAAAATTCGTATTAGTTTCAAGAGATGATCTTGCGACTTACGTTCTAAGAAAACAGTGAGGAATCTTTCCAAATGGCTGAAAACCCACTTCCAAAATGGGAGAATTTACTTTTAAAGCAGGTTGCTTCCTCCAAAACGTAATATTTTGGGAGCAATGAATGTAGAAAGGTATGGTCACAAATTCGTATAAGTTTCAGGAGGCTATCTTGCGGCTTACTTTCTGAGCAAATGGTGAGGAATCTCGCCAAACGTTTGAAAACCCACTTCCAACATGGGCCGATTTACTCACTCGTGGAGGGTCGTTTCCTCAAAAACGTAATATTTTGGGAGGAATAACTGTTGAAAGGTATGACCACGGATTTATCTTGTCGAAACCCCGATTTTCCTTATTCTTTGGTTTGTTTAGCTTGCTCCAAGAAACATAGCTCTAATACCATGTCAGTGTTTCAAGGAAACCTGCACATGATATCTAGATAAAGCAATTACAAACAAACCTTATCAAGAAAGGAAGAGAGATTCAATATGGAAGAATGAGAAAATATATTCACACTACTCCAATGAGTTGATGATTGATACATAGATCATGATCAATATGATACAATGAATGAGTGGAATACACTCATATATAGGGCAAGACATTCCATAATTAAGAAAAGCAATCAAGCAGTTAAATTTCCTTAGGAATGCATGCATGCATAATAGTGATGGTAAAAATAGAACTAGTCAGATAACTCCCATTGAACTAGTGTGTTGAAAATAGAAATTTCTCCAACAATTCCAACTGGCTTATTTTGGTAGTTTTCCAATTTGGCAATTTTTTCCTAGTTTTCGGGTCCGTGACTTCTAGGGTCGTTTTGAGGCCCTAAACAAATACTTTAGGGCTCACCACAATTAGATTGTAGACTAAGTCAAATTATGATGACAACATGTGTAGTCCTCGGATAGACCTTTCCACCGGGATATCGTGTGCTTAAAATGAAGATCGTATGAAAAAGTTACGACCCCAAGAAGTTGATGTACTAACATACCCAAATAGGGCCCACATGACTTTTGGACCGCCTCATGACAACTAGTCCAAACCACAAGCAAAGAAGGAGACCGAAAAGATAAACAAAGATATCGAGAAGTGGTGTGACTTCCATAAGAGCCCCTGGCATAACACTATTGATTGTCTCTCAAAGAAGTCATTGGTGGATGAGATGAAAGCCTATGAATTAAAATCGGGTTCTGAATCTAAGGAAGAACCAAAAAGGAGGAGAAGGATCATTGACGTAGAACCTAGTGCTACCATTGCTACCACCAAGCTCCATCTCGGTGAACCAGAAGATCCAGAGGATGGTGAGCGCGTTTTTCATTCATAGATGTGGGTGAAGGGTACCCTGTTGCACTTCATCATTGATAGAGGTAGCCAAAAGAACCTCATCTCAGCAGAGGTTGTCAATAAACTCTCCCTGCCGACAATGCCACACCCGCAACCCTACACCATCGAATGTCTCTGCCAAGGAAGTGACCTTCGCATCAGCCAACAATGTCACATTCCATACATCATCAAGCCCTTCAAAGATGAGGTATCGTGTGATGATTCCCCTCTCGAAGTTTTTAATGTTATTTTGGTCCAACCATATTTATTAAAACACCATGTTGTATATGAGTCTAGGCCTCACAATGTTATTATTACTTTGAAAAATAAATTGTACACGATACCCAAGGCAGTCCCACCTACTGTTATTTCCTTGATCTCTACCAATCAATGCAGGAAGTTCATCTCTTCGACTGGAAATTTTTTCTTCTTCGTGATTCATTCTGAAAAAAGAGAAAAAGATCCCAGCCACATCCATGGTCTCTGCAAGTGACCTCTCCACACAGCTAAATAAAGTGGATAAGGTCATGGAAGAATACTTAGATATCTTCTCCTCACCTACCAGGGTAGCTCTTCACTTTCAGGTCAAGCACCCCATCGATATGACCCCCAACGCATCGCTTCCCAATGGGATAGTCTACCTCTGCTCTCTGTTAGAGAATGAGGAGATCAAGTGGAAGATCCAAAAACTACTCCACAAGGGGCACATCCATCCCATCTCATCACCTTCCAGGAGTCCAATCATGTTGGTACAGAAGAAAGATAAAACACTACGACTCTACGTTGATTACTGGGCCCTGAATAAAATCATAGTCAGAAATTGGTACATGATTCCTTGAATCGAAAACCTCCTTAATCAACTCATGAGGGCCAAATACTTCAGTAAGATTGATCTGAAGTATGGCTATCATGAGGTCCCGATAGAACAGACAGATGTATGGAAGTCCTCCTTTAGTCAAAGGAAGGTCTTTTTGAATGGTTGATCATTCTCTTTGGTTTGAGAAATGCTCTAACCACTTTCATGAGGATGACGGATGATATCCTGTGACTATTCACCAATAATTTTGTAGTGGTGTATCTGGATGACAATATTATTTACATAAAGACTTGGGCATAACACTTGCAACATATTTAGTAGGTTCTACACACCCTGCGGTAGCACAAACTATACGCCAACTTGGAAAAATTCATCTTGAGCATAGACAAGGTCCATTATATGAGCTACATCATTGATCAAGATGGCGTACATATGGATCCAACCAAGATCCAATTCATCTGTGACTGACCAGCTCCAACCACACTCACTAAGCTTCGAAGCTTCTTGGGCTTTGCCAATTTCTATTGTAGGTTCGTGTTGGGATTCTCCCATATTACATGGGCCCTCAGCCAAGTAACCAAAGATGGTGGTAAGGAAAACTTTGTGTGGGGTCGGTCCCAACAACAATCGTTCTATGATTTGAAGTACCGCTTGTGCTCAGCCCCATTAATTTCATTACCGGACCTACAACATCCCTTTGAGATTGAGACAGATGCTTTAGACAATGTTGTGAGTGTTGTTCTCACTTAGCACGGCCAACTCGTGGCCTATCATAGTGAGCCACTATCAGATGTTGTCTATAAGTACCTAACTTATGACAAAGAAATGTATTCCATTGTGAAATCATGTCGCCAGTGGAGACATTACATTCTTGGGAAGTAGAAATTCATCCACATTGATCATAAGCCACTCCAGTTCATGCAGACACAAGGAAAATTGCAGAATGACCACCATCAGAAGTGGTCCACATACTTGCAGCAATTCCACCTCAACATCAAGTATAAAATAGGAAGCACCAACTACATCATTGATTGTGTCAGTAGAACACCATCCGCGGCACTCACCATGGTGCTATACTATTGTGGACATGAGAACTTTGGATGGCCCGAAATAGATGAGACAGACTCAGACTTCACCACCACCTACCAAATGTTGGGCGCAAACGTAGTTGTCGCTAATTTTCATCTTCAGGATGGGTTGTTGTGTCATCTCGGCCATATCTACGTTCCATATAGTGAGTGAGCGAAGATGATATGGGAATCCCACCACAGTCTGGTGGAAGGACACTTCGATGTCGAAAATATAGTGGCAATGTTGCAGAAACATTTTTTTTGGCTGAAACTTTGACATGAGGTCAGCAAGTATATCAGGTCCTGCATTTCTTGCACTATTGCCAAACTGAACACTAATAAATAGGGCCTATACATCCTTCTTCCTACTCGGGACAAGCCATGGTAATCCATCTCAATGGACTACATGTTGGGCCTCCCATCCACCAAGCAGGGAAATGAACGTGTTTTTGTAGTTGTTGATCACCTTTCTAAGATGGAGATTTGGGTCGTCTGCAAGAAGAGCATCAAAAAAAAGTCCACTGCCAAGCTCTTCTTTGAACAAGTCTGGGTACATTTTGGAATCCCACAAATCATTGTCTCAGATCGGGATAGTTGATTTCTCAGTACATTCTGGTTGATCCTCTGGTCATTGCTAGACACCAAGCTCACCAAATCCACGACCTTCCATCCCCAGACAGATGGCCAAACCGAGGTCATAATTTGAATGATCGTGCATATCCTGCGCATGTATAATTCCAAGCACCCTCGCACATGGGATGAGAGTCTTCGATATGTACATCATAGCTACAACCAAGCCCTGCATAGCTCAATTTTCCACAACCCCTTTTAGGTGGGGTTGGGATTCCAACCATTGTGTCCATAGATGTTTCACTATCCATTGCGGTCACCTCGACCGACTCATCTCCTGCTCCAAATGAAGCTAACAAAGACACCTAGTTCATTGATCTGATCCAACACATTTTCCAATAGGTTCATGATATCCTACAGAAGTCTAATGACAAGTACAAGAAACATCATGATCAACACCGGGTGCCACATAAGTTTCAGGTGGGCGACAAATTTTGGTTTCACTTGCAAAAATAATTCCTTGAAGGACCTGATCGGAAGCTTCACCCACTTCATTATGGGTCGTACACCATCACCAAGGTTGTGGGTCATAATTATTTTGAGCTCAACATTCCTCTTTTCCTTGGCCTACACCCAGTGTTCAACGTGGATCTCCTTTGACCTTATTTCCCACCATTTTTGGACACCTTAGAGGTAACAGAACAACTAAAACCAACAGAGCTCAACCTCGACTGCATACAACATGAATCCAGTGATAAGATTGTGGAAAAATAGTTCAAGGGAACTTTCTATCAAAGGATCCATCTTTATCGAGTTTTCAAAGCAAGGCAACTCTTGCACCAAGGCAAGTGGCTCACCTGGGGACAAATTCAGTAGAAATTCCCTCATGTGATGGGGAACTCAATGCCATGGATAACATTTCTTCATAAAGGGGGAGGATTAATCCATATGGAATTCGGTATCCTCCCACCAATTCAAACTATCTCACTTTCGCAGTTTTCCAGTTTGGCAGTGTTTTCCTAGTTTTTGGGTCCCTAACTTCTGGGGCTTTTCTGAGGCCCTAAACAATGTTTTTAGGGATTTCCACATTCATATTATAGACATAGTTAGAGTCTAATGGAAACATGTTTAGTCCTCAAATAGACCTTTCCAATGGGCTATCGTGCCCCTAAAAAGGAGATCATATGCAAAAGTTATGACCCCAAGAAGTTGATGTACTAACTTACCCAAACGGGGCCCACATGACTTTTGGCGCTTCATCTCTTAGAATTAGATTTTTGGATTTATAGGGTTTTTGAAATTCCTGTTTATAGTAAAAATCCCTTCAAAGCCTCATTGTAATCATATTCTTTCGAATGAGAGCAACTGTCACATGTCTTCTCAAATATAAGCCACCACCATTCTAGCAAGCTTGTTTTCCACTGCATTTTACAGTTTCAGCTTATTTCCTTATTGAATAGAAACCAATTTTATTGTATATATGTCATTCTGTGTTGAGCATCTTTTGATAATAATATGTATTAATTTTGTTATGCTCATAAATTTTGGATCAAATAATGAGCTTCATGAAGAAGTTGATCCTCTTCAAGAAGGTCATAACAACCTATCTAATGAATATCAGGCTTTGAGAGAAGATTATGATTCCTTATTATTGTATATGACTGAGAAATATGAGACTATTTGGGGCTAGTAGGACTACAAATGTAACCTTGAAGAACAATTTTGTTGATTATAGAATGTTGAGAAGAAAACTAATGCGGTTGAGATGACAGGATCACCTATTCCTTCTTCCACCCTTGATACCCTTGATTGTAATCCAATTTGTTTTTTAAATACTAATGATTGTTTTGTTCCACCCAAATTTCAAAAACACATTACAGGTTTTGGGTCCTGACTAATGAGAAATATGGGATATATCAGAGACAGACTTGGGAAAAATAGACATGGTATTGTTGTCCCTATTACACCAAAGTTGAGGTCACCAACAACAGGTATTAGATATGATGTTTTTGTTTCCTCCCTTCCTACACCTGGTCTTACTACAACAAATGAAGTTTTTTTTGTTGCAGGTGGAGTTCAAATTGGTTTGCAACTTACTATTGATTTAACTAAACATATTTATGAGTTGGTTGTTCCTAACATGCTAGAATTTGAGCATGATGTTATCAATGACATTGTTGCTAATATGTCGGGTTGTTATACTCCTATAAGTGAACTAGACCCTGAGCCTCTTCTTTTTATCAACCAACACATAAATATGTCTTCTATATTCACCCTCTCCACAAAAATCAGAGGAAGAAAAATCTTTCTTTCATATATTTGTAGAATATACATGAAAGAAAAAACCATGGACCAATATCGACTACCAGGATAGACTGTTGTTGGATTGATGAATGTTCATCGAAGAATATGAACAGATGTTTGGGTAATTAGTATCATTGTGTATCATCAACCTTACTATCATGAAATGTTCCTCTTCCTTAAGGATTTCCTTGGAAGCGGTAGATCGAGGACTAACCTAGAATAACAATTGCTTAGAGTTTGACTGGGATATTGGTTGACTAAGGTTCGACTAGAAATGAAAGTCAATTGAAGTTTGACTAAGTATTCATCGATTGATTTTCTAATGTTTTCGATGAGATCTATTGCTGATATTTATCTATCCCTTAGTTGTGTTTGATGGGGGGAGTACTTGAATTTTTTGATGTGTAAACCCAAATGATGTCTTCTTGTTGACTTGACCATTTCTTGTTGAATTGACTTTGACTTTTTCAGACTGATCAAACCATGTTATGCTATGTTGTTGGGAGCTATGATTCTTCTTATTGTACCTAATACAAAGAATGTTTGTATTGATAGAGACTAATTATCTTGGTGTGTTTCTTGTCTAGTCAATTAATAGAATGAGTTTTGTTATCTTATTTTCTAGTTGACTAATCGATTGACTTATGTTGTCTTGTTGTCTATTTGAATGACCAAATAGGACTTTGTTTTTGGAGAATAGTTTTGCAACCAGCTTTGCATTGGCTTACTACCTTTTCTATTTGATCAACATTATTGGCGATAGTGTTTATACCTTCTTCAAGAGTGTGTCTATACAATGTTTTGATCACCTTTTGCAGTTAGAAACAACTCAAGGGGGCAATTTGTGTGATATGTAATTTTTTTTCTTTCAAGTTTAGTTTACAGGGAGGTGTTGGAACATCGGTTTCCTTGGTAAAACTCACCTTGTTAGATTAAGGGATGACCAATTCTTAGGTTTGGCCATGGACTAAACGAGTGGTTTATCGTGTCCACTTTGGATTCTAGATCCACATTTTATGGACATGTACAAATAACACTATCCCATGATTTTTTGTTTGGTCCATGACCAAACCTATTTATACATGACCCTTATGGATTGGTCTATCATCATTGGGAGAGATACCTTTGCGCTCTCGTCGAGCACGCATGTTTTGCTTCAGTGGAACAATGTATTTACACACCACCACTACTTTCATATGTTGAATAGTTCATTGTCATTGATGTCAAAAAATGTGGTTGTCCTTAATGTCAACATATGTGATGGGTGCATTTGAATAAGTCTACAAGAATCCCTATAGGTGTGGTCATGGAACCCAGTGTTTTTTTAGGAATGAGGACATGAAGACTGTGTAAATGCATGTAACACACTCATATATGGATAGTCCTTATCGTACCATTTGCAATGGTAGGTGGCACATCACATGGTTCCTCAAGGTTGAGGATATATTCCCTCATGAAGATGGAATCCCCTAAGAATGGTTAAGAAACCCCTAAATAGTTGCAAGTCATTAATTAAAGGGTAAAGTGGTTGTAACAAGAAAGTAATAACATCCATCAAGTTAAGGAGCGAAGTTACTTATAAAAAGTATAAATACAAAATAAAAAGTCTCACATAAGTACATTCACACATAAGTTCAATGATTATCTATCTTTCAAGTGATCTTTTGGTAAATATTTATGTAGCATCTCTAAGGTAGTGAAGTCTGAGGTATCAAAGGGAAAAGTATGCAAACTATCTTTCTAAGGTTATTCATAGGTCACAATAGAGCAAGGTGCGAACATCTGCAAGCCATAGTGGAGAAAAGAATGAACATTCATGGGTTGATAGTATGCAAGTCATAGATTTTAGAAAAGTTCTTGAAGAGAGATGCTAGTACCAAGTTGTTGATGCCCAGGTTAGTCTCTTTGTCTATGATATGAATCACCATGTTAGTTACACGTACTGAGGTATGTTTATATGCATGATTTGATTGATATATATTGGTGATAAGGTACATTCTTGAGGCATGGTGTGGTGATTTGGGAATATGCTAGAGACACATCTTTGTGTTGTTTGTACATCATTGAGGTACACACTTGGTATATGGTGGAACATGTATGAGGTATATTTCATGGTGATATTGAAGCATGTTTAAGTAACTTCTTGATGTTTTTATGACAAATTTTTGAGGTACATGCATTAGATTTTTTGGTACATGGTCTATGGCATGATTAAGACATATCATGAGTGATATGGTATATGGTTGAAGTACATTTAATAATAAATGGTTTATGTCACATGTTGGTAGATTGTACATGACATGGTATAGGTTTGATACATGGTATGGTACATTTTTTATACATGGTATGGTACAGGTTTAGTACATGGTATGGTACAGACTTTGTTACTTTGTATGGTACATGTTTTGGTACTTGGTTGATGTTGTGATACATGTTTGATGTTGGTACATGGTATATGGTTGGATGCATATCATTGGTATTTTGGTACATTCATCTTGTGATGGTATGATACATGTTAGTGATCATGGTATGTGCTTTCCACATGACTATAGGCACATTTTGGTGATATTGAGCATTTGGTTGAGATGTGTTCTTGGTGATTGTGGATCTAGTTTCGTTGATGTTGAGTATCAATGATAGTGACAGATTGGATACAGTGGTTGTTTGATAAATGATAGGTTGGATATAGTGACATGTTTATCACTGACATGTTGATGTGATAGTGCTAGGTTAATCAGTGACAGGTTGATGTGACACTAATGGTGACCGATTGATGTGACACTAATGGTGATCGGTTGATCTGACAATGATGGTGACACATTGACTGATATATCAGTGAAATTATCAGTGGTAGAAATAGTTTGGTCTACAATTATATTTTAGGAAGGTGGGATGGGGAAAGGAAAGGGAATTGTAGCCTCCTTTAGGTTGGTGTCGAAGAATCAGGGAGTTGGAGCTTCCATCAAGTTGGAACTTGAGAATAAGAGCGTTGTATCCTCCTTCTGGTTGGAACCAGAGAATTCAAGGAGTTGTAGCTTCCTTTCATTTGGAGCCTGTAAATAGGGGGTTGGAGCGTCCTTTGATTTTTATCTAGAGAATTGGAATGTTGGTGCTTTCTATGAATGAATTCTTGATATATATAACAAATCATTTTGTGGTTTTCTCCCATTTAGGTTTTCACATAAATTATGGTGTATTGTGTATTTGATATGATGGTGTTAATGTGATGTTTCTTATGATTATATGCTCATGATATATTGAATGCATTCATAGATGATACATTTATGATATATTGCTAATAAAGTTGAAGTTTTTATATTGTGGTTAAAAGTGATAAAAGTGCTCATACTAATTCACCGCACCCCTCTCAGTATTCCAAAAATTGGTATCAGAGTTGGTACCTTCGGGAAACAGTTTAACCACTATAAGGTAGATCATGTATTACACTAAGAATGGAGAACCAATGTTCAATAGTCAGAATGGTATGGACTATGAGATATGGAGCAGAAGAAAAAAAATATTTTTAAAGAAATAGGGATATGATGTTTGGAAATCAGTTGTTACAAGACAAAAATCTACAAAGAAGCCAAAGACTGCAGCCAAAAGGAAATTAAAGAAGAAAAACAAAATAGCAATGGATTTCATCATGGAAGGACTATTTGATTCAAAAAAGGACAAAGTGGGAAAATGTTCATCAACTAAAGAACTTTGGAATAAGCTACATAATCTCTAGTTTTCTCCTATCAAAGAGTCAGAAAATGCCAAAGAAGATGCATGTATAGAACAATAAGAAAGATTCTCATCTAGTCAGACAGATTCAGAAGAAGAAGAATTGGAGGAGGTAGAAGACGATTACAGAGAAGAATTGATTAGTGCAATAGAAAATCTAAGGATTGAAACAAAGAAAAAAAAGTCACTCCAAGCATAACTTTAAAAGGGAAAGAATGATCTGAGAACTCCAACTCCAAAAAAGTCAAGCAAATGATCATGATGGACAAGCATCGCCTTCAAATTCAAAGATGTCAGTGTGGAGGCAAAGATATGACATCTCAGCATGACAGAGTTTCAAATCAACATTTAACTCAGAAGTAAATCGAATTGTTGAGTTATTTTTGAAAGGAGCATTTTTTAAATATGTCGTGTTTGTAAAGTCGTATAGGACTGTAAGGAGTTGTAGATATAGAGTGTTGGCTCTTATCTGACAATAATTATTAGTTATTGTAATAGGAAAAAGTAGGTAACCACTATGACTTGATAGGATAGGTTGTAGATAGAATGACGGGACCTCGTGGAGCCAGCCCTTAGATAGTTTGTTGTTTCATTGTAAAAGTAGGATGATATAGGAAGATAGAGATCAAGTAGAGAAGAATAGAATAGAAGAAAGACGCAATGGAGAACTGCAATATTATGTAATTGTTCCATGAATGAATAGAATAAACATAATTGTCCCAAACCATCAGACTGTGTTCATTTTGATGAATGATTGAATGAATGTTATATTATGTGCATATGATTTAGTTCATTTCATTCATGTATGATTGTTAAGAAGTTAATCGTATGAGTTTGTGACGAAACTATATAAGTTTCAATTGTTTATCTTCTGAAATTCATATGCAAGGTGTACATATCATATGCAAGGAGTGCATCGATAGAGTCTCGGATTGACTCAAAAGAGTTTAGAGAGAACAAAGGAAACTTGGACTATGGGCAAGGAGTGCACAGAGTCAAAGAGAGACTAAGCGTCAAAGAACTAGAATAGAGGAATGCTAGGACGACAAGAAGAATTTATTTTCAAGAAATCCTTTGATCTGAGTTATCGAAATCCCGATAATGAAAGGAGTGTAGGGGAAATCGAAGATAGTCAAAGAGATCAAACTCAAAAGAGATAGTGCTTTTAGAAGCATAGACAAGGTCCAAGAGACAGACTCATAAGAGGAGAAAAGTTCGATACCTTTGAACAACGACAAAGCCTTCTAAGTTGGAAGAATTTGGAAGCTTAGGAGGAGGACCGACAGTAGCCATTGGATCACAGCGTAGAGGACCGATAGATGTTTGATCAAATAAAGAAGCATGAGCCTTAGTGTGTTTCACACGTAGGAGAGTGAACCTTCGAAATTTCTGAAGTCCCGAAGTAACTTGGGACCGACCATCATCAAGGAGGACAGGAGGCATAAGATCCATAACTTCGGAAGTTCATGGATTAGAAGGAGGTAGAATAGCTGAATAAATTTGAGGTCGTTCATCACCAGGACAAGAATCTAGATCGTTGATCATCAAAAGATATGTGATAATAGACCATGAGTTTCAGGAGGAAGCAAAGTTTGAGAATTGAAAATTTTGAACACCGGAGAGCCGAAGGAGATCTAGACCATCATATATAAAGAGACACGTGGTGATGGATCTTGAACTATGGAGAAATCACTTCGCAAGTTTTAGTTGAGAGTTGAAACTACCGAAACCCAAAGAGCCAGAGAGACAAAGTAAATATCAATCGTTCGATCATCCGAATTAGATTTCATTCGTCATATCGTCCGAAGTAACTCTCAAGCATCAGATCATCCGAAGTGAATCTAGATCGTCTGATTCAAAAATGACGTGGCGTAAATCTATGGACTTTGGGTAAAGACCTGAAGAAATCCTCAACCATCAGATCCAGAGGACATGTGGCATAAATTTTTAATTTCGGGTAAATAACTGAAGTAATCCTCAACCGTCCGATTGAAGAGGACACATGGTAGAATCCCTTGTACTTCGAGGGGATGTGGAGTTTGAGATTTGAGATCTCAGAAGTATGAATACCCGAAGGAGATATCGACCGTTGATCGAGAAAGGGACCGCGGGACTATTGATGTAGTTGAAAGGTCATACTCTTGAAGAAAAGATAGAGTTATCGATTGAGCAGGACAGGTGTCCATAGATCGTCGAATCTGGAATATTTATGTATGGATAAAAGAAGGGTTTGAGATTTTAAACTCCTGAAGCCTAGATCATGAAATAAATCAGAGTCGTTGATTTAGGAAGTTTATATCTGACCCGTAGAACTTGAAAGAACAGATCTGAACAATCAATTCAGAAGCACTATTAAGATCATGAGATCGACACTCCCATTGTATTGTGGGGATTGAAGTTGTGAGAACTTTAAAAAGTTGAGGGTGGGCCGCAATCCAAACCACGGTTTTGGAGAAAGGACACGTGGAGGCTCAAGGAGAATTGTGGATCAAAAAGTAGTTTGATCTCAAACTGCCTTTGGTCACACCCACAATCGCGTCATCACGTGACATCATCGCCCAAGGTCATATCAAGGAGGGGCTTATCAGAAGGAGCTAGTGCCTAAAAAATCTAATATTTCACAATCGCAAAGGAGGAGGTCACGGGTGCCATTATACCTGCACGAGGAAGCCAAAAGGGCCTATGTTTAAATAAAAAACGAGACCATCAAGGTTTTAGAGAACCGTTTGACTCTAGAATTGGAGATCCTTGATTGGGAGCTCGTGTATCCCTACAGGGGAGTAGGGGGGCTGCATCAAGTGGTATCAGAGCTGATATTCAAATTGTTTGTAGACAACAGACAAAGGAGAAAGGATCTAAATTGGTATCACTTGTGGTATCAAGAATTTGATTTTTGTTCATAAGTGACGCAATGGAATCATGCCACCCAGAAGGTATAGACTGAATCCAGAAATGGAGGAAGAAATGAGGTGACTCAAAATGAGATTGGACTCCATGGAAACAGTGTAGAGAGAGCACCATGTTACACATCAAAATTACTCACTTCGATAGTGTCGCAAGTGTCGTCATTACAAGTGTCGCAAGTGTCGCATTTTTCTCACAAGTGTCACAAGTGTCAAGAAAAGAATACTTCCATAATGCCTATGTCATACCTATAATGACATCAGAAAGAAACTTGAAACACCTCAAACATTTGATTTGGAAAAAGGGGAAAGGTTAACTGGGTTTATGAAGCTCTTGCCATTTGAAAGAACCACAAAAATTGAGTTTTTAGAGGAGAGCGCTCCCCTATACCTCTCTCAGGAGTGTTGGCGCCCCCCTATAGAATATATGGGAGAATTATAACACTCCATATGCCCTTTTGGAGGAGCGTTTCTACTATCAGGAGTGTCGATTCCCCCCTATACATTACTAGGGAGCATTATAATGCTCTGATTTCCCTTTTGAGGGAACGCTACCTATTCTGGGCAATAGTTGGTTTGCTGAGAAGAATGGGGGAAAGATCTCTTCAATATTTGAAGGCAGTTGGATTCAAATCCTCAGTCAAGCCATGATCTTAGTGAAGATCCCTAACTAAAGGAGGAAAATCCTCAACTTACCCTAAAGATATCTCAAGTGGTTGGGCCTCTCTAAACCTATATAAGAAGGCCCTCTCATGGTGAAAAGGGGGGAAGGATTGGAAGCATGAGACCTATGATCTCATAGGAAACACACAGTGAAGTGGAGAATAATTAGTGAAGCTATTTTCATTCCGATCGTGGGTCTTTTGAGAAAGGGTTAGACAAGGAGGACTTGATGAAGTTGCTGCACTCGCATCTACGGTTGTAAGTTTTCTTCGTTGTTGTTTTCATCAATATAATATGCTTGGCCTAATTCTTTCTAGTTTGTGATTAATATCACATGAACTTGTCTCTAAGTAGATAGATCTATTTCAAACTAATATCAGTATAGTAGGAAGTGGTTGTACGTTTGTTTGTCTACAGGGCGTATCGAGGAGTGAAAGATTGGAGCTCAACTTGGACCGTGCAGGGACAAACATCGGTAAAAGGTACTTATTTTCTCCTTCCTCCTCACACATTAGTTTATCTAGATCTAAAAGGAAGTTAGTGAGAATGATAATCATCTTTTGTCTTAAGAGTTAAGAGCCTATCTCTCAAGAGGAGATCTACCTGTCCACAGGGAGATTTTCCTTCAACAGAAATTAGCGACTCCGCTGGGGAACGAATCAAAACTTTTTCTTTTTGGTTTTCCTCATAGACCTTGTCTTAACCTTACTTCTTTTGGGCCTTTTTCACCCCATATGTCTGATTTCACTTGCTGATTGAATCCTTAGTCCATCACATGCATCTTAATTGACAAAAATTTGACTAAAATTTTGGGTTTTTGGACAATTTTATGAGTTTTTGAATTCTGGTGCCCCTATGCCTATGTTAGCCTAGCGCCAACACTCCCTGGAAGTCATAGAAAGAGATTTATAATGCTCTGGTGTCCCTTACACCATAGCTCCAGCCTCTTGTTTGCAAAAATACCTTCCAAAATTGCATTTTATGAGGTCCAAACCTTGTTTTTTCACTTACTGAGCTTCTTTGTGATTCAATGCTTCTTCCTTTTGAACTTTGACATCCTTCCTTATGAAGAATAAGCACCTTTCTGTTCAGATTTTGTGGCCTTCTTCCTTATTTTTGAGTTTTTCTGCTATTGAGATCTTGAAATCAATCCACTACTTTTTCTCTCCTATCTGACTGAGCAGGAACTCTGGTGAAGGGCATCAACAATCTGTGAATCATCTTATTTGGTTCTTTGAGGTCATTGTTCTTAAAACATCTCTCTTTTGTGTGAATTTTTTTTATTTTTCTTTGTTATCTCTTGTTTTCTGGTTGCTTCTTGTTTCAATCATAGCAAGAGGGTGTGTGTCATGTGTGCAAAATCTTATCATGCTTGTCCGATCTCCTTGATCTGAAAGGGTAATTAGTAGAAGAAGTTTTTGCATTGAATTAGTCATCATTCGCATACAAATGACAAAGATACATTTTAGTGATTGGTTTTCATATTAGAAGGCATTTTTGAAAATGTTTTAGCATTGCATTGGATTCGATTGAGAACCAATTGATTGAGGACATTTCATATTAGTGTTTGATAGTGAAAACAAATCTTTCTCTTTCCCTTAAATAGGCGTTCATTGAAAAGAAACGATTGATTATCATCTTTCATGCATTTTTTGGGAATTTGAGTCATCATTCCATCGGTTTCACTTTCATACACCCTTTGAGTAAAGAACAGCTGTAAAATGAACACTAATTAAAAACTATCTAGAACATTTTTGTTTTTAGGATCTTCCACCAACAGTAGACTAGGGTTAGCACTTTAGATTAGGTTGTGAGTACAACTCTCTAAAGTTTTCAAAACAAACATTAGCATCCTTAGCTAGGGAGAGTCAAATCCAATTGTCATATTGTTTTTCTAGGATCCCCCTCTCACACAGGGGTTACGCACGAGGTCGCATTCGGGCGAATTATGGAGATTATCCCTCTGTGGCTCAATTGTTTGTAGTGGTCAGATCATATATTGGGGGTCGCTTGGAGGTATACCCACAATTATGTGTGGGATCCTCTTGGGTTGATTTCGGACTTGATATCCTGCCCATACGTTTTGGATCAGAATGTCGACTATACCCACCCAGGGACTCACTACGAATTGGTGCCTTTAGTTGCCATAATCTTTACGTACTTACATAAGGTGACGGTGAAGGGAAGTCTTACTATACCTGCAACATACAATGGTCAAACTCACTCGAGCTCCTTGGAGGGTAAATCCACAATTACTATGTGGAAGCTTGCACCAAGGTGAAAGTCCATTAAGAAGGTCGCCATTGTAACTATTCCACCATATCCTAGCCCCTTCTTGACTTGATCACACGACATTGGATTTCATCGCCAACTAGTACGATCATCGAGAAAAGTTTTGTTTGGTTGGTTGATTCCTAGATTTTATTAGCGTATGTTGTTTCTTTTTGTTAGTTGGCCATAGATTTTCAGTGTGTTCTGTTATTATCCACAATTGATCCCGTAGACGAAAAGGATCTTCTCCGATCACGTAGGATCCAAGGGCTGCCTCTGGAAGGCTATCAACCCTTACCTCCTAACCCTCCAGAAGACAACTACCGTAGAGAGGTAGAAAATCGATCTGACGCTGGAAGTGTTATTGCTCCTCCGTTAGATAACTCAGAAGGCGCTTTGGTCACGGTCGAAAATCCCACTACATTTGTGTCGGTAACTCCTCTTGAACCACTTTTGGTTCATTTAGACTCCCTTGGGAACGTCATAGACGAAGAGATCCCATCATTACTGGAGAGGATCTTTACCGAAACATATATGGGATCCAAAGAACCAATATTTGATGATGAGTATAGGACTCCTGTTCATCCTAGCACCGAAGTAAATACCAATCCCACACCTGATCGTTTTGTATGGAGGAATTCATCGAGACGCGATCTTTATGAACATTTTGAATCCTTTCGACAACCTTTTCATCCTCATGACCCTCCTAGTGAAACATGACTATTCGGTCAAACTATGAATCACCTAGTCGATCAGGTTATTAACCATACTGTTACACCAACACAAGTCCATCCTAATGCTGGACTCATCACCTCTACTCATCTCCAAATCACTTCAATCTCTACCCCCGTTTCTACAAGATTTTACTCTACAGCCCCACATGTTCCACACGATCCTGATGGGACATCTTCTCACCCGAGAGCATAGACTCCTACTGGAAAAACACAATTGGCTGGAGGGAAACCACCATCCAACGAACCTTTTCCTCCTAGAGAACTACCTTTCCATGGTGGGCCTACCCCTCCTAGGGGACAACTCCTTTTTCATGCTCCTCCTGGAGGGAAACCTCCGTTTGTCAGTCATACCCCGGTCATAAATCCACCGTTGACAGGGGGCAACCCTCGTTTGATGGAAACCCTTCACAATCCTAGGAAGTATCTTCAGGAGGCACTTTTACTCAACCCCACATTGGGGGGAACTCGTATAATAACCCACTAGGAGGAGTATCCAATCCTGTTCCTTCCAGAACATCTTACGAACAATCTTATTCGGGCGGCATCCCAAGAACCACCTGGAGTTCTTCAGGACCACATTCTTATCCTCCTCATGGGTCTAATGTGTATCTGCCT
The DNA here is from genome assembly GCA_000966675.3 of Picea glauca. Classification (NCBI taxonomy): domain Eukaryota; kingdom Viridiplantae; phylum Streptophyta; class Pinopsida; order Pinales; family Pinaceae; genus Picea; species Picea glauca. The sequence continues at coordinate 92,471 of JZKD02S0146216.1, forward strand.
TTGGGATCTACTCCTTACCATTCCCAAGGGAAAAATGTTTATCCTCCTCATGGGGAAGCAAATCACCCGGCCTATAATGCTCAAAACCCACCGGACTATGCCAATGTTTCTCATCCATCATCGAATCCTGTTTATGCTGGCCAACAACAACCGTATGTAGGAGGACCTACTAGTTACAACTATCCACCTAACCCAGTTTATGGTCCTACTGGTGTTCCTATGCCACACCAATATCATTCGCAAATTAACCGACAACTACCTTTCCTTGCTACTCTAGATCTCCCAAACTTGTCTCGGTTAACTAATGATCCTATTTCTCATTCACCAGTTTGGCCAGTCATTCCAGCTAAAATTCCTTCTGATATTCCAAAATTTGACAGAAACCTTGGAGAAGATCCGAACAACCATGTGATGACTTTCCATTTGTGGTGTTCATCAAACTCCCTCATGGATGATTCTATACGTTTGCATCTTTTCCAGCGAACGCTTACCGATTTGGAAACAAAGTGGTATATTGAACTACCACATGCTTATTTTCATGATTTTAATTCCCTTTCCATGTCTTTCCACATGCACTTTCAACTGCCTATTCGCTACAAGACGGGTACTAAACTCTTGACCTCCCTTCATCAAACTAACTATGTGCATATCTCTGACCATATTCATGAGTGGAGGCGACGACGAAGGATGATCAAGGCAGTCATTCCTGACATACTATTGGTGGAATGGTTTACTGAATCACTGCTACCCCCGATCGCTCACGATGTCACTATGGGTGGTGCGGTCACAGAGGAACAAGCCATCGCTTGAGATTAGTATTTAGATTTGGTTTATTCCCAATCTGGTACTTTGTATGATTTGCTTCCAAATGTTTCTTGAGCTAATACCAATCCATATAATCCATCATCCTCATCTCATGTGGATGGTGTTATCGGTTCCGTCAAAACTCAATCTATTTCCCAATCGCTCACACTCTCCTTTACCTCCCCACAAACTTAGATCTCTGAGGTGAATGCAGTTCAATCTACCCCTTCACAACAATCTGGAGGTAAGAAGAAGATAAAGAATAAATCAAAAAATAACAATGAACAAACAAAAAATCAAGCTCAACCACCTACTACCGAAAAGAAAACACAAAGTAAGCTGAAATTCCCGTGTATCATTTGTGGTGACGATCACTACACTCGAGACTGTCCACTTTGCAATGAAGTGGCCAAAATTTTCCAAGGAAAGTCACAACCCGTTGTTCTTACTCAACCTTTTCCACAGCAACAATCCATGGTTTCTCAAACCCCCTCTCCTAGGGGAAGTTCTAGAAATCCTCATGATGAGGCCTCGTTGAGTGCACATATTTATATGTTTAATGGGATCAATTTGACCACTCGATATAAGACATACGACACACCAAGTAACCCTGACAAAGGAAAAGACACTAATGGTATCGATAATTTACCGGATCCATCATCATCCTCCGTTAGCCTTCCATCGGTTAATCCTCCATCTGGACCACTCTAGATTGAGAAACCCACATTCGAATCTATCTTATGCCCTCCTAAGAGCACTATCCACAAAGCTACCTTTAATCCTAGTTCACGTGCCACCCATAACTACAACATTGTTGAAGATTTGCCTCAAGCCCCGTGTGCTATGTCTGCGTTAGAAGTTCTACAACACTGCCCCAGTCAACGTAGAATGATCTTGACCACTCTTGGCACTGTTGATCCTAAGTTTCCCAACCATATCATGTTTAACTTGGACAATTATGAATCTCGACTCTCCCACCAACTTTCTTTCCAAGTTGATGTTGTTGTTCACAATCAACAAGTCCACCGAATTGTTCTGGATGAGGGAGCCTCGACTTGTGTCATGTCTTTGGCATGTTGGAAAGGTTTAAAATCACCCGCACTTAATAAATCCCCAATGACGTTACACGCCTTCGATGGGTGAGTTTTTCATCCCCATGGGATTTTACAGTCCCTGCCCATCGAATTGGGTGGAAAAACGATTACTGTTGATGTCGAGGTGGTCGATGCTCCCCTCAATTACAACTTGTTACTTGGAAGAAGTTGGTTTTATTCTATGACTGTCGTTGCCTCGTCAGTTTTTCGATGTGTCCAATTTCCTCATCAGGGAAAAATTGTCATTGTTGATCAGTTGAATTTCTGCATAACCGATGCTCGTGTTCTTGCTACCAACAATATTCCTTTATTGAGAGACCACAAGATCACGTATGAAAGCATTGGTGTTGGCCTACTGAAAGATTCTATCCTCATGGGTACCTTTCCTACACCACTTCCACCGACTACACATCATATTTCCACCATCGATATGATTTTGACCGCGACTTATCAATCTTTGGAATCAACTGACCCTTGGATTGTACCTTATCCTTTGGAATTCGATGCACTAGGTGAAACAGTGCCACCTAGTCTAGCTAAAACATCATACGTTTCTACCCAATCCACTTCTCCCTCGTCGAATGACCAACATCTATTGGCACCCGACGTTTCCTCGATGCAATCACAGTTGAGTTACTTGTTGTCTGCGATTGACTACATTTCCCCAACTTTTCTTTCGGATGAATCTATTCTGGAGATGCTTCGCATTGACAAGTTACCATGGGATAATAGTTTTCATCGATCCTCTTTTCTTCCCCCTCGTGAAGAAATTAGGGCCGATATATAGTCTATCTCCCCTCCGAGTGTTGATTTTTCAACATCTCCCATGATTTTAACTTCCGACGATTTGGATCCGGTAGTGGACATGGTGATTTCTTCGGTAGGATTATTGGAGCTTGATCTCCTTACTCCTATCATGACCCTCAACATGTGTTCTTTCTCAAGTGATTATCTTCCATCCAACAAAGATCTCCTGGAGGCCATGACCACATTTTATCCTTTGACATGGTAACCTTCCAGAGCATTATCCTCTTGGAATCCATGATCCAGACGAAACCACGAGCATAGTTTCTCTTCTCTATAGAAATCTCATTAAAAAATGAAATAGAGACCCTCAGCATAGTTATTTTCCTGTGTCAAGCTCGTTAAAAAATGAAATAGTCACCTCTCTTGAACCTTATTTTCATCCACCCTTCTCCTTTTTCTCATCTACTAGAGAAATTGGTGACGACCTCAGAGCCAATGAATGAATTGAAGCTTTGAGGGCATGTCTCCAACCTTTGATGATCTTTCTGGAGTTAAGCCACTAGCTCTCAAGATGGGCGCATACCGATCTTAGTCTTTGTTCTTTCTCATGCTTGTAAATACATGAGAATGCATCTAGGTAAACGTTTATCTCTTTTTCAGACCTGTATGGATACACGAAAAAGGAACCCCTTGGAGTCATCTTTAAGCTCTTTTCAGACTCTCTAAACATGAAAAGATTGTTGAGTGATCTTGCTTCCTTTCCCACTCGTTAAAAGCTTTGAAAGGGCGTCTTTCAAGTGATAATTTATCTCTTTTTCAGCCTCGCGAGACTACATTACAAAAAATGACAACATTGGAGTCATCTTTAAGTTCTTTTCAGACTCTCTAAACATGAAAAGATTGTCGAGCGACCTTGTTCTCTTTACGCTCGTTAAATTATTTGAAGAAAAAGTATGTTGAGCAATAGTTTATCTCTTTTTCGGTCTCATCAGACTACTTTATAAAAAAGGAACTGAGAGAGTTCTTTTTTAAGTGTTTTTCCATACTCTATAATCATGAAAACCTTCGATTTTTCTATCTTTGGACTCGTTAAAACAAACATTGATAGGCCCATATGGGATCGAACCCTTAGTTATTCTAGTTCGTTAAACAAAGGAAGAGGAAATTATTGAAGGTGAGTTATATCGAGCATGTGTTACCCTCCTCGAGCTCATTAAATTAAAAAGAGGTACTCGTCTATCTGGATGGGGGAAAAATTGAAGGAAGCAAGCCAAGAAATTTTTGAGAACATTACCAAGTAACTCTTAGAGTCGCCCTTGAACATGGCACTTTGTCTTTGTGCACATCTTAATCCGTTGAACCTCTACATTGAACCAATCCTCTGATTTTTTCTTACTCCTTTGTGTCACCTGAAGAAAGTCACAATATCCATTGCATCATCATGTTTTGGTCCATGTCATGTTTGTGTTGTTGTGCCTCAGTGTTCAAGGGAAGTATCCACCTCAAGAGTCAGCCATCACAAATATCTTGTCTCAATACCCATGTCAGTACATGTTCATTTGATATACCAATTACATCTCTGTGTATGTTTCATGTCGTTGATGGGGGATACATCAAGGGCCTCCTTCGACAAGTATATTCCTGTCGACTTCAACACATTATCCAAGGACTAGACTTAGAAACCAATTAGTACTTTGGGAACTGCATGCCTCAATGGCAGGCCTCCTCACATTCGATAGTGGGATTACATCATTGACCTCTGATCGGATGATTCCACATATGTTCGACTTCAGCTCATCCATCCACATTCGTTGGAACGTACTAGAAGTACTTTGGGAATCATTGACATTAATGATGATTTCCCTCGCGCTTGTTAACAATTTACATCATTGAGCAGTAATCGAGTAGTTTTTGCCATGTTCGACATAAATACATCTATTCACATGGTTAGATTCGTACTACATCGGGATCGGTAAGAAGACCCTGGGTTGAGTCATCACTCTTATATGTACTTTTCCCTCGTTGCGAAGGAGTTTCTCTTGAACAATGGCACATATACTGTCACATAGATCCACTTTGTATTGGTTGTGGCTATGTCTTGTCATATCATAGATCCACTGTGTATTCTTTGTGGATATGATCATTTCAAGTCATAAGAGTATAGATCCACACTGTATCCTCAGTGGCTATACTTTTTATCAATACAAGTATGGATCTGCAGTATATTTTATGGCGGCCATACCTTGCAAGTCTTTATCACCCAAGCATAGGTATGCCTGCCTTGGGTTTGAAACATGTCATAATATTTGTTGGATGTTTGTGTGTAGCTTCTGTGAGGTTCTCTGCGTCTATACCCTTGCTTGAAAGTCTACAAAGCATTTCATCTATCAGTTCTCGTCTTCTAACTTCATACTTTGGGGGGCAATCTGTTACACATCAAAATTACTCACTTCGATAGTGTCACAAGTGTCTTCATTACAAGTGTCGCAAGTGTTACATTTTGCTCACAAGTGTCACAAGTGTCAAGAAAAACATACTTCCATAATGCCTATGTCATACCTATAATGACATCAGAAAGAAACTTGAAACACCTCAAACATTTGATTTGGAAGAAGAGGAAAGGTTAACTGGGTTTATGAACCTCTTTCCAATTGAAAGAACCACAAAAATTGAGTTTTTAGAGGAGAGGGCTCCCCTATACCTCTCTCAGGGATGATGGTGCCCCCCTATAGACTATCTAGGAGCGTTATAACACTCCATCTACCCTTTTGGAGAAGCGTTGCTACTATCAGGTGTGTTGGTGCCCCCCTATACATTACTAGGGACCATTATAATGCTCTGATTTCCCTTTTGAGGGAGCGCTACCAATTATGGGCAACAATTGGCTTGTTGAGAAGAATGGGGGAAAGATCTCTTCAATCTTTGAAGTCAGTTGGATTCAAATCCTTAGTCAAGTCATGATCTTAGGGAAGATCCCTAATTGAAGGAGGAAAATGCTCAACTTACCCTAAATATATCTCAAGTGGTTGGGCCTCTCTAAACCTATATAAGTAGGCCCTCTAGTGCAGATGTAGACTACGTCTGCTCACAGGATCGCTCTCTTCCAAAACGTGAGCTGAATTAGCTATTTTGATTCCCTGCTGGAATTCTCTATGAAAACCCGATCCACAGGTCCTGCTCTTTACCCACATGGTCTTCTGCACTCAACTGTGAGCTTCCTCGACCTAATTTCAGGTCTCAAGACTTTATGTTTCCCGATGACAATAGTTCTCTATCCTCGCGGTCTCCTGATCTCCGAAGTGACAATACACCTCAGTCAGCGACTAACCTTCGAGGCTAAGTCTTGGCCCACACGACCGCTTCACATATGACCTTGGTCTCTATGTCCTTCAAGAATTATCCATCCTAGAGTCCGACCTCTTATCTTTTGGGCCCCCGAAATGCTGACACTTGAAATGTCGAAACAGTTGTTGTCCCGCCTTTTCCTCCTTTCACGATTTTGGGCTTTTAATTTCTGAAATGCATGGACCTCTTGTCCACGGGATCCCCAATCCTCCAAATCCTTATAACCTGATTCTATGATGTGACGTCAACTAGGCCCACAACATAACTTCTCTTCTTTTCGTGATTTTGGAACTTCCGTTTCCAAAATACGCGGGCCTCTTGTCTGCAGGATTCGTGAAATGCCGAATCCCAAAATACCGAAATGTATTTCCTTTCGGGACTTCAGATGTTAAGTAGGCATACATCCGCCTCTGGACTCCCGAACTCCCGAACTCTGAATTCCCGATATGAACTCCCTCGGGACTTTCTCTTATGTTCTGTTGTATGAGGGCTTAACTCCCTCACAACTCCTGGCAGATCTAATGGCTGTCTGGTTCTCTGCTCAAGATCTGACGGCTCATATCATTTCTCCTGTGCGCTTCTCCTATTTCTCCCTTCTGGACGTGAATACCTTTCAACAGTGCAGATCCCTCTGGCTGGATCCAAATGGTTGTTTTTGCTCCTCCCGAGCTTCTGCACGTTCCTCCCAGCCTTTGGAAGAATTCCAAGTATTCCAAAGGCCTCAACCTTTGCCTTCTTTCTTCTCTATTAACTCTTCGATTTTGAGCTTCCCCACGCGCATGAAAACATTGTCCTTCCTGAGATTTTGGCACTCTGAACTCGTCAAAGGGTTATGTAGCTTCTGCACTCCTTGCAATTTCAACTTTGTGTGTAAAAACACTCGCCATCCTGAGCTTATCCTTTTTTTCAAATCCTCGAAGGATTCTTCAACTCCTGCACCTCTGTAAAGTATTCACATGCACACAAGGGTGCTATCCACCCTGAGCTTTCCTGTAGCTTCGAACTCCAAGGAAAACTTGTCCTTTTTTTCCTTTCTCTCTCAGATGGAGAATTTGGATGCCCTCCTGGCTATCCTTCCCTCAAGCAACCTCTTGTTGAGACTTTCAGGGTGTTTAGAAACCCTGTGAAAGGTCCTTCTCCTTGGATTCTTCCTCGATTTGCATAACTCAAAGAGTTATGTTCTCATGTGCCTATCTACACATCTACTCGATGCCCACCTGGCAGAGTATCTTCTTATAGAACGTCCAATAGTTTTGTCCTCTCCTATGCACATTATTCCCCTACTCAATGCCCTCTTGGTAGAGCTCTCAGAATCCTTAGTGATTTTGTTTCTTCAGTGAACTCTCGGCAGAGTTCTTCCTTTGTGAACTCCTTGCACTGGCTCAATGCCCACCTGGCAGAGCTTCATAGAACTCCTCAGAGATTCTATCTGCAACTGTGTCTCTCCTACATAGCCTTGTCTCCTGAGGTGTTCAAAAACCTCACAGGTCTTTTCTGATTTGTTGATTCCACTTCTTGTGCCCACAGCATGTCTTTGTTTGAACCCGCAGAATTCAGAAATGCACCTTCTATGCACGGCTATCATAACTCTCAGCATTCTGTCACACCCTCCTGGTGTGTAGCCTCAAAGACTTCTAACCATGAAAATCAAACACACTCCTACAAATGCAAACCTACAACATACACCTACAACGTACATTCACATCATATAAAGAACACTCACAGACATTCATTCAACACATGAAAGGTGCTGGAAAAACTGTTGTTTATATTAAAATGGCAAATGCCTGTTTATACATGGTGTTCCTGAGCACGGCTTGTAACAAGGTCTCGGCTCCTTCTCTTCTGCTCTCTACCCGCAGACTCTCTTCTATGCTCACTCGCTCACTTCTTTCAAAATGAGATACTAAATCACTTTTTACCTCAGGGGCTCTTCGAGCTCTTTCCTCCAATCTACCTACCCTATTCAATTACATTGAATGGGATGTCTAGTCCAAAAATCAGATCTAGATATCAGCCTTAAAAACATTAAAGGCCTATCTATATACAACTTGCACAAAGGCACGGCTTCATTGCTCAACAACCTAAAACATTTAATTACATTCATTCAAATTTTAAATGAGGATTGCACCTCTCTTCATCATGTGATTTGAATTCGCTGACGTGGTTGGCTGGCTGGCTGACATGGATATATTCTCTTGCATCATACTCCTCAGCTGCAAAAATTCATGAGCTCCTTCTCATGAGCTTCCCATCTCAGTTGTTGAAATCCTCCTAGATCCCAAATCATCCTCTAGAGTTGTTCATCTGCTCCATCTCCCTGTTGTTGTTGTTGTTGCTTCTATGCTACTGCTTCCTTCCTTCGGCTCAACCTCTCCTTTCTAATAGTTTCTACTAACTGGATCATCATCTCTATGATCACGTCGATCACTTCATCCAGCTGCTCCAGTGGATGGCCCTATTCATGCAGTCTCCTCGGCAGCAAAAATTTTCGGCACATGAGCAGATCATCGTGATCTCCCATGAATTCTTCATCAACTTCCAACTTCACCTGTTGGATGTGCATGCCTTTCACTTTCACCCTTCTCTCCAGGGCTTCTATTTTCTCATACAAATCAGCCAAACTAATGTTGTCTGCTTCTTCTGTTGCAAACTCTCAGGTTGCGGTCTTTTCAGTCTCCTAGCTGAAAATATTGAGCCACTCCTCAGAATGCTCATCATCCTCTTCTACTTCTTCTATAAGCTTTAGTTTTGTAGCTTCCTCAGCTTCCTGGCTGAAAGCATTGAGACACTCCTTAGAATGCTCATTCTCCTCTTCTGCTTGGGCAGCTTCAGATATCTGCTCCAATTCTTCTTCTGTAACAGTCGCAACTGGTTGTTCTGCTTCTGTGGTTGTTGCATATACAACCCATATTTCTACCTCCTCTTGGGAAAGTGGTAGGAATATCTCGATTCCCCCAATCATTATAAGGTTCCTCATATCGTCCTCTCGGATGGTGAAATTTTTTAGCTTGTCATCATCTTCATTCACATGGCTTGGAAAACCACATGAATCTTCATTCTTTGTCAGCTGCATCTGTTGATCTAAATCCACCTCTGAGCTCACCTACTTTGTCAGATCCTATGGTTGATTCCAACTCACCTCTGAGTTCATGAGACCCTCATATAGTCTCATCTTCTCTTCCCTGCCAACCTGGAAATATGGGATTTTCTCACTGCCCTCCTGGCAGTCTATGGAATCAACTAATCCCATCTCTGTTCCCTTGCCCAACTGGCAATCTGGAAACTCTATGCTGCCCTTCTGGCAATCCATGAGATCCCACAGTGATATCGATTCATTTCCCACCTGGCAATTTGAAATTTCCTTACTGTCCTCCTGATAGTTCTTGATATCTTCAGCAAATCCCCATTCATTCTCAAAATCACTGAGATCTCTCCCAGTCTCTGGTTCACATATCTGAACCCCTTTCTCTGGTCTGTTGGGGTTTTCAGTAGGCCTCAACCACCATTTTAACAGCTTACACTATCTTTTATCCATCCCCTGGTTCTTCTTTCCACCATGCATGTGGCCCTCAGTAGCCATGTTGTTGTCTCTGTCTTCCCTCCTAGTAAATCTACTGTCACTATGAAACATCGAGTGTTCCCATCTTCCTCAACAGTCTTCTGAATGGCTATGGATTGTTGCCTACCCACAAACAAATCTCTACAGAGTTTCTGTACTCCATCTTCTTCCTTCTCCTCTCTTCACCTGGAATCTACAGATGAAATCTCAGCTCTGCCTTCCTTTGTCTTTTTCTCCTTCTATCTGCAATGTACAGACATAATCTGAGCTCTGATACCATTCTGGTGCAGACACACTCCTTGCACTGGCTCAATGCCCACCTGGCAGAGCTTCATAGAACTCCTCAGAGCTCTGATACCATTCTAGTGCAACTGTGTCTCTCCTACACAGCCTTGCCTCCTGAGGTGTTCAACAACCTCACAAGTCCTTTCTGAGTTGTTGATTCCAGTTCTTGTGCCTGCAGCACGTCTTTGTCTGAACACATAGAATTCAGAAATGTACCTTCTGTGCATGGCTATCAAAACCCACAGCATTCTGTCACACCCTCCTGGTGTGAAGCCTCAAAGACTTCTAACCCTAAAAATCAAACACACTCCTGCAAATGAAAACCTATAGCATACACCTACAATGTACATTCACATCATATAAAGAACACTCACAGACATTCAGTCAACACATGAAAGGTGCTGGAAAAACTATTCTTTATATTAAAATGGAAAATGCTTGTTTATACATGGTGTTCCTGAGCACGGCTTGTAACAAGGTCTCAACTCCTTCTCTTCTGCTCTCTACTCGCAGACTCTCTTCTATGCTCATTCGCTCACTTCTTTTAAAATGAGATACTAAATCTCTTTTTACCTGAGGGGCTCTTCGAGTTCTTTCCTCCAATCTACCTACACTATTCAATTACATTGAATGGGATGTCTAGTCCACAAATCGGATCTAGATCTCATCCTTACAAACATTAAATGCCTATCTATCTATAGCCTGCACAAAGGCACAACTTCATGGCTCAACAACCTAAAACATTTAATTACATTCATTGAAATTTTAAATGAGGACTGCGCCTCTCTTCATCACGCTATTTGAATTCGCTGACGTGGCTAGTTGGCTGGATGACATGGAGAGATGCTCCTGCATCACCCTCTAATGGTGAAAAGGGGGGGAGGATTGGAAGCATGAAACCTATGATCTCATAGGAAACACACATCGAAGTGGAGAATAATCAGTGAAGCTATTGTCATTCTGATCATGGGTCTTTTGAGCAAGGGTTAGACAAGGAGGACTTGATGAAGCTGATGCACTCGTATCTACGGTTGTAAGTTTTCTTCATTGTTGTTCTCATAAATATAATATGCTTGGCATGTTTCTTTCTAGTTTGTGCTTAATCTCACATGCACTTGTCTCTAAGTAGATATATCTATTTCAAACATTCTCAGTAGAGTATGAAGTGGTTGTACTTTTGTTTGTCTATAGGACGTATCGAGGAGCGAAAGATTGGAGCTCAAATCGAACTGTGCAGGGACAAACACCGGTAAAAGGTACTTCCTTTCTCCTTCCTCCTCACACATTAGTTTATCTAGATCTAAAATGAAGTCAGTGACCATGATAAGCATCTTATGTCTTAAGAGTTAAGAGTCTAGCTCTCAAGAGGAGATCTACCTATCCACAAGGAGATTTTCCTTCAACACACCGGAAACTAGAGATATCAGTGAAGCTGAGAGCGAGGAGATAGAGGTCGAAGAGAATGTGGTAGAGGATGCTACACAAGACCACTTTTTTCAATTTGTTTGAAGAATAGGAGCCATAGCAAGAATAGAGGTACCAATTTATGAAGGCATTTTAGAAGTTGAAGAATTGTTGGATTGGGTACATGCTGTGGAAAAATAATTTGATTATGAAGATATCGAAGAAGACAATATGGTGAAACATGCAGTGATAGTACTGAAAGGTCATGCAACACTATGGTGGGATGAACTACAAGCTGAATGCAGGAGCAAGGGTAAGTAGAAAATTAAAGGCTGGGATAGGATGGTAGCCAAGCTAAAAGAAAAATTTATCCCAAAGGGCTATGAAATCAATATGTTCAGAAGATTGCATAACCTAATACAAAATATCTTATCAGTGAAGGAGCACAGGGAAGAAATTTACATATTGAACATCAGGGTTGGGAAGAAAGAGAATCAAGATAAAAATATAGCCAGGTATATCAATGGACTGAGATATGAAATACAATATGAGATCAACATGATGTCGGTTTGTAAATTCGAGGATTCTTATCAAGAAGCATTGAAATCTGAAGAAAAATTGGCCAAGAAACAAAGCCAATGAAACAAAGGAGGAAATTCAATTAGGGGTAAGGGAACCAGCAAAGAGAAGTTCCAGAAGTTGAAGCATGACGCTGGAAAACAACATAGTCACCCTGAGAAAGGTGGAAGTTCTAAAGAAGGACAACATGGAGGCAGAAGATCTTTTTCCAGAGGAGGTGAAGTTAGATGTTATGTCTATGGAAGACCGGGGCACAAGTCTTGGGGATGTCCCGAGAGAAATAAATAAGGAAGAGGTGAAGCACACATTTCTGTAGAAAAGACACATGTGGAAGCAGAAGCAGTAGAAGGAGGAAAGAACCTCATGATGGGGAAAGTTCTTCTTAAACCAGAGAATGATGTAGATGAACCAGTTCAACAAACAATTATGTTCAGAACTTCTTGCAAGATGAAAGATAGATTTTGCAAGGTGGTCATAGAAAATGGGAGCACTGACAATATAGTATCCATAGAGATGGTGGAGAAACTAGAGCTGAAGAAAACTGCACATCCAAACCCCTACAAGGTATCATGGTTGGATAAAGGACATCAAGTAATGGTAAGTCAACAATGACAAGTTAAATTTAAAATAAGAGGTTATAGGGATGAAATATCATGTGATGTAATTCCTATGGATGTCTGTCATATTTTATTAGGGAGACCATGGAAAGTTGACAGAAAAGTTATTCATGATGGAAGAAATAATAGTTATACCTTAGAAAAGAATGGTAGGACACATGTGGTGTTGCCAATAGAATAAAAAGAGCAAAAGAGGGAAGCTAGTTCAAGTATACTTCTCATGAGTGGGAAGAAATTCTTGAATGATGTCAAGAAAAAAAAAATACAGTTTTCTATAGTAAGGAAGCCAAGAATTATCCTTACAGATACTTGTGTGGAGGATTTACCTAAAGAAATCCAGGAACTATTAGAAAACTTTGTTGACATAGTAGTGGATGAGTTACCCTGCTCATTTCCACCCATTAGGATTATAAGCCATCATATTGACCTTATTCAAGGAGATAGTTTACCAAACAAAGAAGCATATAGGTTGACACCTAGAGAGAATGAGGAAGTGAAAAATCAAGTCCAGAAGTTGTTAGATAAAGGTTTAGTCAGGGAAAGCCTAAGCCCATGTGTAATACCAACTTTTTTGAGTCCAAAGAAGGATGGAGGATGGATAATGTGTATAGATTACAGAGCCATCATTAAGATCACCATTAGGTATACATTCCCTTTACCAAGGATGGATGATTTGATGGATTGTTTGAGTGTAACAAGTTATTTTTCCAAGATAGACTTAAAGACTATATATCATCAAATAAGAATGAGAGAGGGGGATTAATGGAAAACAACATTCAAGACAAATGAAGGATTGTTTGAATGGTTTGTCATGCCATTTGGGTTGACAAATGCACCAAGAACACTTATGAGATTAATGAATGAAGTATTGAGAGACTTCATAGGAAATTTTTTCATAGTATATCTTGATGACATATTAATCCTCAGTAAGACAGAGGGAGAACACTTAGGACATCTGACATCAGTGATGGAAAAGTTGCAGCAAGAAAAATTGTCGATAAATCTGAAGAAAGGCTCTTTTATGAAGACAAAATTAATATAATTGGGTTTTGTGATTTCTTCAAATGAATTGAATATGGATCTAGAAAAGGTGAGGGAAATCAAAGAATGGCCATCACGAAGGAACATATTTGAGGTAAGAAGTTTTCATGGGTTAGCAATTTTTTATAGAAAGTTTATCAGAAATTTCAATGGTATATGTACGCCCATGCTGGACACTCAAGTGAAGAAGAAACACAAGTATTTTAAATGGATAGAAAAAGCTGAAAAAAGTTTCAAAGTGTTGAAGGAGAAGATCACAGAGCAAACAATTCTGATCTTACCAGATTTTGGGAAAACATTTCAAGTGAGATGTGATGCAAGTGGAGAAGCTATTGGAGCAGTCTTGTGTCAGGATAATAGGCATGTTTCTTATTTCAGTGAGAAGTTGAATGACACCAAGAAAAAGTATTCCACATATGACAAATAATTTTATGCAGTGATTCAAGCTTTGAAGAAGTGGACGCACTATATAATTCCTAAAGAATTTGTCTTGTGCAGCGATAATCAAGCTTTGTAGTTTATTACTAGGCAAGAAAAGTTGAATCAGAGACATGATAAATGGGTAGAATTTATGAAAAAAATTACTTTTGTTGTTAAACATATTGTTGGAACTACTAACAAAGTTGCAGATGCTTTGAGTAGGAGGAGCTTAATTGTACAGGAATTCTAATTTTAGACCTTAGGGCTTGAACACCTCAAGGAAATGTATCGAGAAGATCTAGATTTAAGGGAGGCTTATGAGGCAAGTAAGAATCATTTTTTGGGAGATAGAAGACCATGGAAAAAATATTTGATCCATGATGGATTATTGTTCAAAGGGAGCCAATTATGCATACCAAGATGCTCAATGAGAGATAACCTACTGAAGGAGAAACACAGTGGAGGTTTAGCTGGACATTTTGGTCATGATAAGACATTTGCACAGCTGAGAAATATGTATTATTGGTTGAGCATGAGGGAAGAGGTGAAAACGTCTGTTAACAAATGCATAATTTTTCAGTATTCCAAAGGAAGACAACAAAACATTGGTTTGTATCAACCATTACCAATTCCAGAAAGGATGTGGGATGCAATCAGTATGGATTTTGTATTGGGATTGCCTAGAAATAAAAAAGGGAGTGATTCCATATTTGTTGTCATGGATAGATTTTCAAAAATGGCACATTTCATACCATGCTAGAAGACAAACGATTCTATGCATGTAGCCAATTTGTTTTTCATAGAAGTGGTGACACTACATGGATTGCCTAGGAGCATAGTCTCAAACAGGGACATGAAATTTGTAGAACAGTTTTGGAGAAATCTATGGAAGAGGATGGGGACAAAATTGTCCTTTAGTTCAACATATCACCCTCAGAAAAATCGACAAACTAAGGTAGTAAATAGGACTTTGGGAAATTTATTAATAATTTTAGTCACTGATTAAGGTCATCAATGGGATCAAATTCATGCACAAGAAAATTTTTCATTTAATAATTCAGTGAACAAGAGCATAGGGAAAATTCCATTTGCAATTTTTTATGGTATAAATCCAAGAGGGATTACAGAGTTAAGATATCTGAATCAATATGAGTTCAGAAGTGTTGGAACAAGGGATTTTGCAATAGAAATGCAGAAACTCCATGACAGTGTCAGAGAGAAACTACAGGACATCAACCAGAAATATAAGAACAGAGTTGATCAGAAGAGGAGAGAAGTTCAATTCGAAGTGGGAGATAAAGTTTTAGCTCATTTGAGAAAGGAAAGGTTTCCAAGGTGGACATATAACAATTTGAAACTGAAGAAGATGGGACCATGCAGGATTCTCAAAAAAATTGCAGCTAATGCTTATGAAATTGAGATGCCGGACAATGTTGGGATATCACTGATATTCAATGTTGTAGACTTGTACCCTTACAGGAGAGATAAAGCAAGAGATTTAGATGATCAAAAGGAAGTTCAGTGGGAAGAAAAATTACCCACAGCAGAAAAACCTCAGATGGAGAAAATAATTGAATAGAGAGCTGGAAAGAAGACCAGGAGGAAGACATATCCTCAATACTTAGTGAAGTGGAAAGATCATCCAGTGGAAGATTCTAGTTGGGTCACAGAACCTGATATTTTGAAGCATGGAAAAAAGTGCAGGAACTCATGGATAGGAGTCCATGAATATTTTAACCAGAGGAGTATGATGCAGGAGCATCACTTCAAATTCAAAGACACAAGCGTGGAGGCAAAGATATGACATCTCAGCATGACAGAGTTTAAAATCAACATTTAACTCAGAAGTAAATCGAGTTGTTGAGATATTTTTGAAAGGATCATTTTTTAAATATGTTGTGTTTATAAAGTCATATACAAATTTAAGGATTTGCAGATATAGAGTGTTGGCTCTTATCTGACAATAACTATTAGTTATTATAATAGGACAAAGTAGGCAACTGCTATGACTTGATAGGATTGGTTGTAGACAGGACGACGGGAGCTAGTGGAGCCAATACTTAGATAGTTTGTTTTTGCATTGTAAAAGTAGGATAAGATAGGAAGATAGAGATAAAGTAGAGCATAATAGGTTAGAAGAATGACACATTATGGATTTCTCAAGCCTGAAGGAGGAGGTTGCGAGTGCCATTATACCTGCACCAGGAAGCCGAAAGGTCTTGTGCTTAAATGAAAAACGAGACCATCAAGGTTTCAGAGAGTCGTTTGACTCCAGAATTGGAGATCCTTGACCAGGAGGTCAAGTAGCCCTATAGGGGTGTAGGGGGGCTGCATTAGGTGGTATCAGAGCTGATATTGATATTGTTTGAAGACAACAGACAAAGGAGAAAGGATCTAAATTGGTATATTTTGTGGTATCAAGAATTTGATTTTTGTTCGTAAGTGACGTAGTGGAATCATGCCACCCACAAGGCATAGAGAGAATCCATAAATGGAAGAATAAATGAGGTGACTCAGAATGAGACTAGACGCCATGGAAAAAACATAGAGAAGAGCACAAGACACTAGAGGTATCAGTGAAGATGAGAGAGAAGATATAGAGGTCGAAGAGAATGTGGCAGAGGATGTTGCACAAGACCTCTTATTGAAAGTTGTTTGAAGAATAAGAGCTAGAGAAAGAATAGAGGTACCAATGTATGAAGGAAATTTAGAAGTTGAAGACTTGTTGGATTGGGTACGTGCTATGGAAAAATACTTCGATTACAAAGATATCGAAGAAGACAATATGGTGAATCATGTAGTGACAAGACTGAAATTTCACGAAACACTATGGTGGGATGAACTGCAAGCTGAACATAGGAGCAAGGGTAAGAAGAAAATTAAAGGATGGGATAGGATGTTGGCCAATCTAAAAGAAAAATTTATCCTGAAGGAATATCAAATCAATGTGTTCAGAAGATTTCATAACCTGAGACAGAAGATATTATCAGTGAAGTTGTACACTGAACAATTTTACAGACTAAACATTAGGGCTGGAAAGAAATAGAATAAAGATGAAAAAATATCCAGGTATATCAATGGACTGAGATATGAAATACAATAAGAGATCAGGATGATATAGGTTGGTAAAGTCGAGGATGCTTATCAATATGCCTTGAAAGCTGAAGAAAAATTGTCGAGGAAAGAAAGCCAACGAAACAAAGGAGGAAATTCAAGCAGAGGTAAGGGAACCAGTAGAGAGAAGTTCCAGAAGTCGAAGCATGAAGCTGGAAAAAAACATAGTCCCCCTGAGAAAGGTGGAAGTTCTAAAGAACAACAACATGGAGGAAGAATCTCTTTTTCTATAGGGAGAGGGAGAGCCAGAGGATGTGAAGTTAAATTTTATGCCTATGGAAGACCATGGCACAAGTCTTGGGAATGTCACGAGAGAAAGAAACAAGGAGGAGGCAAAGCACACATTTCTGAAGAACAGAAGCATGTGGAAGCAGATGCAACAAAAGTAGGAAAGAACCTCATGATGAGGAAAGTTCTTCTTAAACCAAAGAAGGATGTAGATGAACCATTTAAACAAACAAGTCTGTTCAGAACTACTTGCAAGATGAAAGACGGAGTTTGCAAGGTGATCATAGACAGTGGGAGCACTGAGAATATAGTATCCACAGAAATGGTGGAGAAACTGGAGTTGAAGACAACTGCACATCCAAACCCATACAAGCTATCATGGTTGCAGAAAGGGCATCAAGTAATGGTAAGTCAACAATGGCAAGTTGAATTTAAAATAGGAGGTTATAGGGATGAAATATCATGTGATGTAATTCCTATGGATGTTTGTCATATTTTATTGGGGAGGCCATGGAAATTTGACAGAAAAGTTATTCATGATGGTTGACACCTAGAGAGAATGAGGAAGTCAAAAATCAAGTCCAGGAGTTGTTGGATAAAGGTTTAGTTAGGGAAATCCTAAGCCCATGCGCAGTACCAACTTTGTTGAGTCCAAAGAAGGATGGAGGATGGAGAATGTGTACAGATTCTAGAGCCATCAATAAGATCATCATTAGGTATAGATTCCCTTTACCAAGGATGGATGATTTGATGGATTTTTTGAGTGGAGAAAGATATTTTTCCAAGATAGACTTAAAGAGTGGATATCATCAAATAAGAATGAGAGATGGAGATGAATGGAAAACAACATTCAAGACAAATGAAGGATTGTTTGAATGGTTGTTCGTGTCATTTGGGTTGACAAATGCACCAAGCATATTTATGAGATTAATGAATGAAGTATTGAGAGAATTCATAGGAAAAGTTGTCATAGTATATCTGGATGACATACTAATCTTGAGTGAGACAGAGGGAGAACACTTAAGACATCTAACATCAGTGATGGAAAATTTGCAACAAGAAAAATTGCTAATAAATCTGAAGAAAATCTCTTTTATGAAGACAAAACTCATATACTTGGGTTTTTTGATTTCTTCAAATAAATTGAAGATGGATCTAGAAAAGGTGAGGGCAATCAAATAATGGTCATTGCCAAGAATCATATTTGAGGTAAGAAGTTTTCATGGGTTATCAAGTTTTTATAGAAAGTTTATCAAAAATTTCAGTGGTATATGTACGCCCATGCAGGACACTGTGACGAAGAAACAAAAGTCTTTTAAATGGACAGAGGAAGCTGAAAAAAGTTTCAAAGTGTTGAAGGAGAAGATCACAGAACAACCAATTCTTGTCTTACCAGATTTTGGGAAAACATTTCAAGTGAGATTTGATGCAAGTGGAGAAGCTATTGGAGCAGTCTTGACTCAGGATAATAGGCCAGTTTCTTATTTCAGTGAGAAGATGAATGACACCAAGAAAAAGTATTCAACAAATGACAAAGAATTTTATGCAGTGGTTCAAGATTTGAATAAGTGGAGGGACTATCTAATTCCTAAAGAATTTGTCTTATACAGTGATAATCAAGCTTTGCAATTTATTACTAGGCAAGAAAAGTTGAATCAGAGACATGCTACATGGGTAGAATTTATGAAATTGTTTACTTTTGTTATTAAACATATTGTTGGAACTGCTAACAAAGTTGCAGATGCTTTGAGTAGGAGTTTAATTGTACAGGAATTCCAAGTGGAGACCTTAGGGTTTGAACACCTTAAGAAAATGTATCGAGAAGATCTAGATTTTAAGGAGGCTTATGAGGCAAGTAAAAATCCTTTGTTGGGAGACAGAAGCCCATGGACATAATATTTGATCCAGGATGGATTATTGTTCAAAGGGAGCCAAGTATGCATACCAATATGCTCAATGAGAGATAACCTGCTGAAAGAGAAACACAGTAGAGGTTTAGCTGGACATTTTGGTCATGATAAGACATTTGCACAACTAAGAAATTCGTATTATTGGTTGAGCATGAGGGAAGAGGTAAAAAATTTTGTGAACAAATGTAGAATTTGTCAGTATGCAAAAGGAAGAAAATAGAACATTGGTTTTTATCAGCCATTATCAATTCCAGAAAGGTCGTGGGATGCAATCAGTATGGATTTTGTATTGGGATTGCCTAGAACTCAAAAAGGGAGTGATTCTATATTTGTTGTGGTGGTCATATTTTCAAAAATGACACATTTCATACCATGCCAGAAGATAAACGATGCTACACATATAGCCAATTTTCTTTTCATAGAAGTGGTGAGACTACATGGATTTCCTAGGAGCATAGTCTCAGACAGGGACACCAAATTTGTAGGACACTTTTGGAGGACTCTATGGAAGAGGATGGGGAAAAAATTGTCCTTTAGTTCAGCATATCACCCTCATATAGATGGACAGACTGAATTAGTAAACAAGAGTTTGGGAAATTTGTTAAGAATTTTAGTCACTAAGGTCGTCAATGGGATCAAATTCTGGCACAAGCAAAATTTTCATTTAATAATTCAATGAACAGGAGCACAGGGAAAATTCCATTTGAAATTTTATACGGTATAAAACCAAGAGGGATTACATATTTGAGAGATCTGAATCAACATGAGTTCAGAAGTGATAGAGAAGAGGATTTTGAAATAGAAATGCAGAAACGCCATGACATAGTCAGAGAGAAACTACAAGACAACAACCACAAATATAAGAATAGTGTTGATCAAAATAGGAGAGAAGTTCAATTCGATGTGGGAGATAAATTTTTAGCTCATTTTAGAAAGGAAAGGTTTCCAAGGGGGACATATAACAAGTTGAAAATGAAGAAGATAAGACCATGAAGGATTCTCAAAAAAATTGCATCTAATACTTATGAAATTGAGATGCCAGACAATGTTGGGATATCATCAATATTCAATGTTGCATACATGTACCCTTACAAGAGAGATGAAGAAGGAGAGTCAGATGATCAGAAATAAGTTCAGTGGGAAGAAAAATTGCCCACAACAGAAAAACCTTAGATGGAGAAAATCATTGAACAGAGAGATGGAAAGAAGACCAGGAGGAAGATATATCCTCAATAATTAGTGAAGTGGAAAGATCATCCAGTGGAAGATTCAAGTTGGGTCACAGAACTTGATATTTTGAAGCATGGAAAACAACACAGGAACTCATGGATAGGAGTCCATGAATATGTTAACCAGAGGAGTATGATGCAGGAGCATCACCTTCAAAGTCAAAGATGCAAGCGTGGAGGATAATATATGACATCTCAACATCACAGATTTTCAAAACAACATTTAACTCGGAAGTAAATCGAGTTGTTGAGATATTTTTGAAAGGAGATTTTTTTAAATATGTCGTGTTTGTAAATTCGTATAGGATTGTAAGGAGTTGTAGATATGGAGTGTTGACTCTTATCTGAAAATAAATGTTAGTTATTGTAATAGGAAAAATTAGGTAACTCCTATGACTCGATAGGATAGGTTGTAGACAGGACGACGGGAGCTCGTGGAGCCAGTACTTAGATAGTTTGTTGTTACATTGTAAAATTAGGATGAGATAGGACGTTAGAGATCAAGTAGAGAATAGTAGAGTAGAAGAAAGACACAGTGGAGAACTGCAATATTACGTAACTATTCAATGAATGAATAGAAAAGACAAAAGTGTCCCACACCATTGGACCATGTTCATTTTTATGAATGAGTGAATGAATGTTATATTATGTGCATGTGATTTAGTTCATTTAGTTCATGTATGATTGTTAAGAAGTTAATCATATGAGTTTGTGATGAAA
The DNA here is from genome assembly GCA_000966675.3 of Picea glauca. NCBI lineage: Eukaryota > Viridiplantae > Streptophyta > Pinopsida > Pinales > Pinaceae > Picea > Picea glauca. The sequence continues at coordinate 113,570 of JZKD02S0146216.1, forward strand.
CTGGATAAGTTTCAATTGTTTCCCTTTTGAAATTCATATGTAAGGAGTACATTGACAAAGTCTCAGATTGACTTAGAGGAGTTCAGAGAGAAGAAAGGAAACTTAGACCAGGTGCAAGGAGTTCACAACATCAAGGAGCGACTAAGCGTTGAAGAACCACAACAGATGAACCCAGGAGGGAGAGAAAAATTTATTTTCAATAAATCCTTCAATCTGATTTATCAAAATCCCAAGAACGCAAGGAGTGCATGGGAAATCGAAGATCTTCAAAGAGATTGAACTCAAAAGAGATAGCTATTTCAGAAGCGTAGACTAGGTCCAAGAGAAGGACTCATAAGAGGATCAAAGGTCGAGATCTTTGAACAAGGACAAAGACTTCTAAGTTGGAGGAAGTCAGAAGCTCAAGAGGAGGAGTGACAGTAGCCATTAGATCATAGCTATAGGACTGATAGTCATACAATAAAAGAAAGGTGCATGAGCCTTAGTGATTTTCACACGTAGGAGAGTGAATCTACCAAAGTTTTGAAGTCCCGAAGTAACTTGGGACTGACCATCATCGAGGAGGACATGGGGCATAAGATGCATAACTCTAGAAGTTCATGGATCGGGAGGAGGTGGAATAGCCAAACTAATTTGAGGTCATTCATCACCAGGAGGAGAATCTGGATCGTTTATTGTCAGAAGATATGTGTCAGCAGACCATGAGTTTCAGGAGGAAGAAAAGTTTGAGAATTGAAATTTCTGAACCCTAGAGAGCCAAAGGGGATCTAGACCATCAGATCAAGAGAGACACATGGTGAAGGATCATGGATGATGCAGGAGCATCGCTCACTCATCAAGTGAGCCAACACATTTAGAGGAAACAGCTGGATAGCGCCAGCACACAAATTTTGAAATGATTTGGAAAGTTGTTGTGCCACCCTTTAGATGAAGGCATTCATAAGGAGTGCACTATGTATATTGTAAATGGACCATGAGCCTTTAAGCTCACGTCCTTAGGTAGTTGAGGCATTTAATAGTTTTAATGCTGTTAGATAGGAATTTATTGTAGATTTGATAGTTGTAGAATTCGAGAGGGAAAATAGAATATAGGCACCCTCCTTTATACATTGTAACATTAGCAATTATCAAACAGGAGCAAGAGAAGAGCAGAGCAGAGAACTGGTGAAGAACACCCATGTACAGATTGAATTAATAGAAGAAAGTTTTTGATTCACTTTCAAGGTTTGTGTTGTTTCTCTGTGTTGATATTATGCTCATGTATGTTTGCTTTCTGTCATACGTTTGCTTTGATATGCTGTGTATGTTATTTCATAGTTGATTAGAAATCTGTGAGAAAGAGGAGAATGAGTTTCAATTGTTTCTCTGTCTAAGCCAGGGGATTCCTGCATAGAGTGTAGTGGAATTCATCCGCATAGAGTGTGTTGATGAGGCTAGATATTTAAACTCTTATTCTCATCTGCCCAGAAGTTGAATTGGGTTTATTAGAGCATGCGGGAGAAGCGCAGGCCGGAGTTGAAATCTTAGTAGTTAGCCAGAGCAGGGGAGAACAGGGGCTACTGTGGCTGTTAGTGCACAGGACCTGAAAGAATTCGACTCTTAGAGAACCGTTGAAGGTCGAGCACATAGAGTGTGCGAAAGGTCTCTGAGGGAATTAGAGCCTACAAGATCAGGAGGAATAGTTCCTTCTTGATACCGTAGGAGAAGGACCCAGGAGGGGCTTGAACAGAAACGGAGCTTTGGAGCAGGAGAAATCCTCAAGGAGGAGAATCGATGGCTAGGGATCGCTGTGGAGAATCGTGAAGTCCCGTAGACCGTCAGATCATGGAGAAGTAGCGAGGAATTTAACTCTTGGGCGCAGGAAGAACCCATAGCCATCGCATATCGGCATATTGGGGTTTGTGTAGACAAGAATTCCACACCCTTTGAAATCGCGAGGAGCGATTTCCCGAATTAATCGGAGCCGCTGATCATACAGGGACACGTGGCGTGAGATCCCTAGGACTCGGGGTTGGAAATTCGGGGTTTTCCAAAAACACAAGTATCGCGACCTTTGAAATCCCGATCCCGCGATTCTCGATATAGCGGAGAGAGAAGGTGACGTGGCAGGGAGGCAGTGCACGTGCCATCGAATTTCAGGATTTGGGAACTCACCGTGTATGTGAATCACAGTATCATAGGTGCCGATTTCTCGATAGGGAAATACTCGATAAGAACGAAGCCGTTGACTCTTTGACCATCGGGGTTCGGGGTTTTGGGTTGCATGTGAACTGTGCTCATGGGACTCGCGAAATTGCAAATTCCGATTTCCCGATTTTGGAGGGAGGTCAGAAAGCGGTGTTGTGGGTAGTGAGAACTCCCAAGAGGAGTTGGAAGAGTGATTTGACTCTTCGGGCCTGAGACGAAGAAGGTCCTGGTGTGAGCGGGTTGCCGCTGAGGGTGACTTGCGTTAGAGTGGCATCAGAGCGGGAGCATATTTTCTTTCTGTAGCAGAGACAGAGATCCATCATGTCGCCTCGAAGAGAAAGGAAGTCACCTGATCAAGAAGACAGGGATGCCCGAAGGAGAGGAAGTCCAGCAGGGAATCCAGAAATGGAGCACCAAATGAGAGATCTTTGAGCAAGGCTTGAGGAGATGGAGACAGCGTAGAGACGCGGAGTCGGCGCTAGAGAGTTCAGTGATTCCGAGGTGGAAGAGGAAGTTGTACATGCAGAAGAGGTCACAGCAGAGGATGCATCAACGGAGCGATTGATAAAAGCCATCACCCGAATGAGTTCTAAGACCAAGATGGACATTCCCGTCTACGAGGGAAGCCTGGATGCAGAAGAGTTGCTGGATTGGATCCAAGCTCTTGAAACCTACTTCGATTATGAAGATATCGAAGAAGACAAGAAGATAAGGCATGTTTTTACTAAGTTGAAAGGACATGCAGCCTTATAGTGGGATGAGCTGTAGGCGGACAGACGTTCCAAAGGAAAACAGAATATCAAAAGTTGGAACAGGATGATCGCGAAGATGAAAGAAAAATTCATCCCCAGATATTATTAGATCACTCTATTCAGGCGAATGCAGAACCTGAGACAGAAGATGATGATGGTGAAGGAGTACACTGAGGAGTTTTACAAACTCAACATCAGATCAGGTCATCGGGAGAGCGATGATGAAAAGGTGCCGAGGTATATGGATGGTCTGAGGTATGACATTCAGGATGAATTGAGCATGGTTACCATCCGAACAGTTGAGGATGCGTACCAGATGGCTCTAAAAGCCGAAGAGAAGCTGAGCCGCAAGCAAGGACAGCGAGGGCGAGGCAGGAGTCAGCCAAGAGGCAAGGAAATCGCCCAGGAAAAATTCCAGAAGCCCAAGGAGGAGTGGAAGAAACCTCAGGGTAAACTTGAAAGAAGTGGGACCTCATAGAGGCAGCAATATGCTAAGCCGAGGAGGCAGCATACAGAGCAGGGTGGCGGTTATGCTGACGCAAACACTTTTCCTCGTACTAGAGGTAGGGGAAGAGGATGAGGAGGAATCATCACATATTTTACATGTGGAAAGGACGGACACAAATATGTTGATTGTCCAGACAGGAAAGTGGACAGAGGAGAAACTCACATCACTGAGGCGCAGAGGCGTGATGCTGAGAATGAAGATGCAGACAGTGAAAGATCGCTAGGAATACATAAAATCCTTTTGACACCTGAGAAAGAGGTGGAAAGCTCAGTGCAGAGGAGCAGACTGTTCAGAACGGCTTGTACAGCCAAGGATAGGAAATGCAAGGTCATAGTTGACAGTGGGTGCACCGATAATCTCGTTTCATCCAAGATGGTGGAAAAGCCAGAGCTAGAAACAACTAAGCACCCGAGTCCATATAAAGTCTCATGGTTACAGAAAGGACACCGGGTAAGTGTCACTAAATGATGCTTAGTTAAATTCAAGATTGGGAATTACCATGATGAGATTCTGTGTGATGTCATTCCCATGGATGTATGTCATATATTGTTGGGTAGACCATGGCAGTATGACCGAAATGTAGTTCATGACGGAAGGATGAACACATACACTTTGGAAAAGGATGGGAGAACCCATAAATTGCTTCCGATAAAGGATAAGGAAGTGAAGTCGGAAGTAAACAGCACAATACTTCTCATGAGCGGGAAGGAACTTCTCACGGAGATGGAGAAGAACGAAAATCCACAGTTCTTTGTTGTTAGGAAGTTCAGAATTTTCCTGACAAGCACAAGAGTGGATGACTTACCAGACGAGATTCAGGAACTGTTGGGAGAGTTCGCTGATATCATCATGGACGAACTACCTCGTTCGTTGCCACCGATGAGGAGAGTGAGTCACCATATTGACCTCATACCTGGAGCAAGTCTGTCGAATAAGGTAGCATACAGGTTGACACCACAAGAAAATGAGGAAGTCAAAAGGCAGGTACAGGATTTGTTGGATAAAGGACTGGTTAGAGAGAGCCTGAGTCCGTGTGCTGTTCCGACAGTACTAAGTCCGAAGAAGGATGGAGGATGGAGGATGTGTACAAACTCCAGAGCGATAAATACAATCACCATCAGATACAGATTTCCACTGCCGAGGATGGATGATCTGATGGATTGCCTAAGTGGGGCAAATTATTTTTCAAAGATTGATTTGAAGAACGGATATCATCAGATTCGCATGAGAGAGGGAGATGAATGGAAGACAACATTCAAAACAAATGAGGGTTTGTACGAATGGTTTCTCATGCCGTTTGGTTTGACAAATGCGTCGAGCACATTCATGAGGCTGATGAATGAAGTCCTAAGGGAATTCATTGGAAAATTTGTGGTCGTATATCTGGATGACATATTGATTTTCAGCAAGACCAAAGCTGAACATTTGAAACATTTAGCCATTGTGATGAGGAATCTACAGCAGGAGAAGCTGTTGATCAACATGAAGAAGTGTTCCTTCATGCAGACATAACTCATTTATTTGGGTTTTGTGATTTCGGCGAATGAGTTGAAAATGGATCCTGAAAAGGTAGAAGTGATCAAGAATTGGCCATCACCGAGAAATGTTTTCGAGGTGAGGAGCTTCTATGGTTTGGCTAGTTTCTACAGAAAATTCATTCGGAATTTCAGTGGAATTAGTGCAGCGATGATGGACACGGTGAAGAAGCAGCATAAAGTTTTTAATTGGACAGCAGAGGCTGAGAGGAGCTTCAATCTATTGAAGCGGAAGATAACAGAGAAACCAATTCTGGTGTTGCCTGATTTCCAGAAGACATTTCAAGTGAAATGTGATGCAAGCGGATATGTCGTAGGAGGGGTCTTGAGTCAGGATGACAGGCCAGTGGCATATTTCAGCGAGAAACTGGATGATGCAAAGCTGAAATACTCCATGTATGATAAGGAGTTTTATGCCATCATACAGGCATTGAAAAAGTGGAGGCATTACTTGATACCCAAAGAATTTGTTTTGTACAGTGATAACCATGCATTGCAGTCTGTAAGTCAACAAGAGAAGTTGAACCAGAAGCATGCAAAATGGGTAGAGTACATGCAGAATTTTACATTTGTAATCAAACACATTTTAGGAACTGCTAACAAAGTGGCTGATGCTTTGAGCAGGAAATGTTTATTGATGCAAGAGTTCAGAGTCAAAACCTTGGGTTTTGAAAATCTGAAGGACATGTATGCAGGAGATGCAGACTTCGGAGAAGCGTACAAGGTAGCTGAGAATCCAGTTCTCAGGGATCGAAGCCCATGGATAGATTTCATGATCCAGGAAGGGTTGTTGTTTAGAGGCAATCAGTTGTGCATTCTGAATTGCTCCATGAGGGAGAATTTGGTGAAGGAGAAGCACAGTGGAGGCTTAGCAGGTCATTTTGGACATGAAAAAACATTCGCCAAGCTGAGCGAATCGTATTATTGGTCAGGCATGCGAGCAGAGGTAAAGAGGGTTGTTGACAGGTGTCGGATATGTCAACATTCAAAGGGCCGGAAGCAGAATGTCAGTTTTTATCAGCCTTTGCCCATACCCGAGAGGCCATGGGAGGCGATCAACATGGATTTTGTTCTAGGGTTGCCAAGAATGCATAGAGGTGTTGATTCCATCTTCGTGGTGGTGGATAGGTTTTCGAAGATGGCACATTTTATTTCGTGTCAGAAGACCAGCGATGCTACACACATCACAAACTTGTTTTTTAAAGAAATCGTCAGACTGCATGGATTGCCGAGAAGTATAGTCTCGGACAGGGATACCAAATTCATAGGTCATTTTTGGAGGACTCTATGGAAGAATCTGGGAACTAACTTAGCGTTTAGTTCATCTTACCATCCTCAGATGGATGGGCAAACAGAGGTTGTGAACAAAAGTCTGGGGGATCTATTGAAAATCTTGGTGACAGAGCACCACGGCAGTTGGGATCAGATATTACCACAAGCAGAATTCGCATACAACGATTCGGTGAATCGGAGTACAGGAAAAAGCCCATTCCAGATTTTTAATGGGACACAACCGAGGGGAGTATCTGAGCTCAGGGAGTCAGAACCGACTTCGACTAGCAACGCGAGCACTGAAGAGTTCGTTGAAGCCATGAGAGAACTTCACACGAAGGTGAAGCAACGGTTGCAGGACTCAAATCAGGAGTATAAGCGCAGATCCGATCAGCGGAAGAGACAACTTCAGTTTGAAGTTGGGGATATGGTTCTGGTGCACTTAAGGAAAGAAAGGTTCCCAAGGGGAACATATAACAAGCTCAAGATGAAGAATATTTGGCCATGCAAAGTCCTGAAGAAATTCGTGGAGAATGCATATGAAATTGAGTTGCCAGGGGGCATCGGGATATCTCCGATATTCAATGTTTCGGATTTATACCCATACAGGGCTGGAGAAGCAGGCACTGGAACTGAGGAACCAATGGTCCGATGGCAGAAACAATTACCAGTTGCACAGAAACCGTAGATGGAGTGCATACTGGACAAGCGAGTGGGAAAAAATACCAGAAGGAAGCAGTATTTTGAATACCTGGTGAAATGGAAGAATCACCCAGTGGAAGATGCCAGCTGGGAGACTGAAGTAGTCATACAAAAGCATGGAAACACCGTGCAGGAGCTCATGGACAGGAGCCCATGAAAATTTTTGAGCCGAGGAGTATGATGCAGGAGCATTGCTCACTCATCAAGCGAGCCAACACATTTAGAGGAAACAGCTGGATAGCTCCAGCACACAAATTTTGAAATGCTTTGGAAAGTTGTTGCGCCACCCTTTAGATGAAGGCATTCATAAGGAGCGCACTATGTATATTGTAAATGGACCGTGATCCTTTAAGCTCACGTCCTTAGGTAGCTGAGGCATTTAATAGTTTTAATGTTGTTAGATAGGAATTTATTGTAGATTTGATAGTTGTAGAATTCAAGAGGGAAAACGGAATATAGGCACCCTCCTTTGTACATTGTAACATTAGAAATTATCAAACAGGAGCAAGAGAAGAGCAGAGCAGAGAACCGGTGAAGAACACATATGTACAGATTGAATTAATAGAAGGAAGTCTTTGATTCACTTTCATGGTTTGTGTTGTTTCTCTGTGTTGATATTATGCTCATGTATGTTTTCTTTCTGTCATAAGTTTGCTTTGATATGCTACGTATGTGATTTCATAGTTGATTAGAAATTTGTGATAAAGAGGAGAATGAGTTTCAATTGTTTCTTTGTCTAAGCCAGGGGATTCCTGCATAGAGTGCAGTGGAATTCAACCGCATAGAGTGCGTTGATGAGGCTAGATAGTTAAACTCTTATTCTCATCTGCCCAGAAGTTGAATTGGGTTTATTAGAGCGTGCGGGAGAAGCGCAGGCCAGATTTGAAATCTCAGCAGTTAGCCAGAGCAGGGGAGAACAGGGGCTACTGTGGTTGTTAGTGCACAGGACTTGAAAGAATTCGACTCTTAGAGAACCGTTGAAGGTCGAGCACATAGAGTGTGCGAAAGGTCTCTGAGGGAATCATACCCTACAAGCTCAGGAGGAATAGTTCCTTCTTGATACCGTAGGAGAAGGACCCAGGAGGGGCTTGAACAAAAACGGAGCTTTGGAGCAGGAGAAATCCTCAAGGAGGAGAATCGATGGCTAGGGATCGCTGTGGAGAATCGTGAAGTCCCACAGACTGTCACATCGTGGAGAAGTAGTGAGCAATTTAACTCTTGGGTGCAGGAAGAACCCATAGTCATCGCATATCAGCATATCGAGGTTTGTGTAGACAAGAATTCCATACCCTTTTAAATCGCGAGGAGCGATTTCTCGAATTAATCGGAGTCGCCGATCATACAGGGACACGTGGCATGAGATCCCTAGGACTCGGGGTTCGGCATTCGGGGTTTTCCAAAAACACAAGTATCGCGACCTTTGAAATCGTGATCCCGCGATTCCTGATATAGCGGAGAGAGAAGGTAACGTGGGAGGGAGGCAGCGCACGTGCCATCGGATTTTGGGATTCGGGAACTCACCGTGTATGTGAATCGTAGTATCATAGGTGCCGATTTCCCAATAGGGAAATCCCCGATAAGAACGAATCCATTGACTCTTTGACCATCGGGGTTCAGGGTATTGGGTTGCATGTGAAATGTGCTCACGGGACTCGCAAAATCGCAAATTCCGATTTCCCGATTTTTGAGGGAGGTCAGAAAGGAGTGCTGTGGGTAGTGAGAACTCCTGAGAGGAGTTGGAAGAGTGATTTGACTCTTCGGGACTGAGACGAAGAAGGTCCTGGTGTGAGCGGGTTGCTGCTGAGGGTGACTTGCGTCAATGGACTCCAAAGAAATCACTTCGCGAGTTTTAGTTGAGAGTTGAAACTCCTGAAACTCAGAGAAATGAAGTAAATCTCAACTGTCCGATCATCCGAGGTAGATTTCAGTTGTCAGATCGTTCAAACTAAATTTCAAGCCTCAGAATGACTGAAGTGAATCTGGACTGTCTGATCCAGAAGTGACATGCCATAAATATGTGGACTTCAGGTAAAGACCCAAAGAAATCCTCAACCCTTAGATCCCAAAGATAGGTGGCATAAATTTGTAGAAATTTCGGGTAAAGACCCAAAGTAATTCTCAACCATCTAATTCAAAAGGACAGGTGGAAGAATATCATGTACTTCAAGCTAAAATGGAGTTTGAGATTTTGTATCTCAGAAGTCCGGAGACTCAAAGGAGATCTCCATCGTTGATCGAGAAAGGGACCGCAGGACCATTGATCTAGTTGAAAGGCCAAACTCCCATAGTAGAGGTAGATCCGCTAATTGAGAAGGACATGTGTCCGCAGATCATCGACTCTAGAATATTGACGTACAGAGAAAATCAGGGCTTGAGAGTTGAAACTCATGAAGCTCGGATCATAAAATAAATCACATCCTTTGATTTAGGAAGTTTAGATCTGACCCATAGAAATTAAAAGAACAAATATGAACCATCAATTCAGAATCACCATTAATATCATGAGATCAACGGTCCCATCGCATTGCGGGGATCGAAGGTGCGTAAAATTTAAAAATTTGAGGGTGGGCCATAATTCGAGCCACGATTTTGGAGAAAGGACACATGGAGGCTCAAGGAGAATTGTGGGATGAAAAGTAGTTTGATATCAAACCACCTTTGGTTGTGCCTGCAATCGCATGGTCACGTAAGGCCATTGCCCAAGGTCATATCAAGGAGGGCCTTATAACAAGAAGGAGCTAGTGCCCAAAAACTATGATATTTTCCAAGCGTGAAGGAGGAGGTCGTGACTGCCATTATACCTGCACCAGGAAGCCAAAAGGGTTTGTGTTTAAATACCGAACGATACCATCAAGGTTTCAGAGAGTCGCTTGACTCCATAAATGAAGATCCTTGACTGGGAGGTCATGTAGCTCTACGGGGTCGTAGGAGGGCTACATCAGATCACAAAGCTAGAATATTAACTATGTTATCACTGAAATTTCGTCTGCGCAGGGCGACAAGAACTCCGCATCATCAGCACAGAAAAATAGTCGTTCATGGCACAAGGATTAACTCCACAGCACAGCAAAAGGGTCAAAACTATGCAAAATGGCCAAAAAATTAA